>MU284071.1:114109-576126 GCA_022478815.1 Daldinia bambusicola
GCCCCGCCCCCCCCCGCCCCCCCCCCCCCCCCCCGCCCCCCCCCCCCCCCCCCCCCCCCCCCCCCCCCCAAAAATCCATTTGCCGCAGGGAGCGACAACATTGTATGGCTGGGACACAACACTAGAGCCAGCCGTAAGCAATCGTGTGCAGATCTTACCTAACGCCCGGATTTCGTAGGCATTTTATATGCTTGAACTAGAGTATGCCGCGTTGATAAGAGTCTAGGTAAGCAGCGCAGCGCCAGACCGCTAGTTTATCTGCACGGCAAGTTGGAGATGAAGAGCTTATCAACTGGGATTGATGAACCGGTAGATAGGGTCTACAAGACGTGTGGATCTTTTGCGGCAGCCTTGTTGCCTACGATCTGTAACTAAGGATCGTGGAGAAGGATCCCGTCATCGATGAATTACGATTCATTATATAGCCTACCATTAAATTCAAAAAATAACCAGGTTAGGTAGGTAAGCATAGACTACTACGAGGACGTATACAGAAAGTGTGCTAGGAGAACCGAAGTTCCCGATGAATTCAAATATAGCCGTCCGTAAGCCTGTATAGTGTAGTGCTGGTCATAAACAAGAAAATAATGTCATTCATCGAATACCGACACAGACTGAACAAAAGAAACTGGAACAATACAGTCATGAACGAACAAATATTACATGTTGGAATTTCTCCCGTACACTTTCTTTCCCTTCCCCCCAAATGATGAACTAGTCGTCCATCAACCGACCGACACGCGAAAAGTACCTAGGTAAGTATCGTAGTATATCGGCTGGCGAATTATCGTAACATGGTCGATAGTCATCGACTCTTGGGTATTGTGTGTAAAAGCCTTTTCCCCTCCCCTTCTCGGATTATCGTCCCCTTTCTCCTTCTTTTTACTTGTTGTAAATTGCTCCTCCTATTCCCTAAGGTAAACTCGCTCTCTCCCTATTCTTACTCTTATACTCCTCTTTTCCCGGTGATGCGTAAGAAAATTAAAAACTTCACGTAGGACACGATAGACAAAGAGAGGCTGGCTATCGTCGAAGAAAATATTAGGCGCCCTGACCTGCGAGCCTCATCGCGACGTAAATCCCACAGAACACGTTGCATCCCGTGCGTCTTTCCTAAAACTGGAGTTGCTCATGGTATCCCGCTCTACATGACCACGCAGCACCCACCGCTTTGGGGAGGCGCGTATGGGTCCTCTCCCTTAGGGACGGATCCCCATACCGACGGGACCATGTAGTCTCTCGTGCTATTGCAATAGGCGATAATGCTTCGCGTCGTGTTAATTAAAATGGACTATTATATTATAATAGGTATTCAGCGTTGGTTTTCTCACCTCCTGGCTGCCTGCGACACGGGAATTCGTTCTCGTTCCAAGTCCTCTCGTAGCCTGCTGTTGAGTTCGGTCAATCGTCGCAACTTAAGGTCGGCCATTGACTGCTTGTTTTTCTTAATTTGCGACGGATCGCCGACGTCTCGAGAAGTGTATTGAGGCATATTGATGGCGGTAGTAGAGGGAGGGATGGAATCGGTCCTTGGTCGGGGTTCTAGAGATGGTGGCTGTGTGCTTGGACCACTTGCAGCGCCTCCCGACGTCTGAGAATCGTGAATTTCTGTCGACGACATCATCTATGTTAGTAAAGAAAAGAAAAAGAATAACAACTAGAGATCATGTCTCATTGCCTGTTGAATGTTCATTTCTCGCGAACCAGTGGAATTGATATTGCGTTCGCGCTCTCGCAAGCTCTATACCCCTATCGGAAGGGATGGATGCAAGGAGGAAGCTAGCCAATTTCCAATTCGTCCGTGTCGGATTCGGGCCCTTTAATCGAGACAAGTTTGTGTTATTAGAGAAAGCGAACTAGTAGTACTTACAGATTTAGGCGATCTCGAGACAAAGGACAAGTTTGCAAAGAAGCTTCGGGGCGACGAAGAGGCGCAACGGGAAAATGGTGGTCGGGTCGTCGAACAGGAACATGAAGGAGAGACTATGGAAGCTGGGGAAGTAAGAAAGAGTTTGGCTGGCGAGTTAAAGATGGTACGAAAGTACGGCGTAGCACTGGCCTAGAGTCCCTAGAGTCCTACCTGACTTATCATTGGTCAGAAGGATTTGAGTGTGGGGCTTTACTTGCAGCCTGGGAAATTGGGGCCCGTTTTGAGGGATAGTTCTTCTAAGGGGGAGTTATGGAAATTGGGTAAATTGAGGTAAATTTAATCCGTACGAAGTACGTAAATTTAGAAGCATGGGCCCCGTTTAGGGATTTGAATTTGAACTTAGGGATTGTGAAAGCTTTGCAGTTTTGCTCCTTACTACATACCTAACCTACTAAACCTTAGGTAGGTAACCTACCCGAGGTACCTTAGGTATCTAAGGGTATATAATGTATTAGTGAGTTAAATGTTTTTTTTTTTCTCTTGTTCATTTTCTTCAATCCGGAGTTACTAACCTAAAGTTAGGTACTCCTAAGTGCTTAGTCGAGGTACATAGTACGGAATACCTGCATATGGCCTTGCTGGTCTCATGCACCTAAGTTTGAAATTGCCTAGGTATCCAGGTACATGCGTTACTAAAACCAGTAGGACTCGCAGCCGAACATTTGAAGCCTTACCTGACGAGGCTTAGCCTGAGCTACGCCCCTAATGATGAATGTTGTATTGTATCAGGTACCTAAGATTAAGTAAGTAAGTGTTTTTATTAGCGTCTAATTGCGCCAATTTCGCATTACTTAGTAGATCTCAACGCGACTAAATCCCGTACGACGCAATGTGCCTCTTTCAACCGTGCCGCGCTCGTCCAAACGCGCTGGTACTATGGTAAGGGAGAATCATTATGCCTTGATCGAAGATTGCTTGGCGCTGCACTTTTATTGCCGATACTTTTATACTTCTCTACTATGTACGTGAATCATTCTTTTCTAGAAGATTTCCTATGTGATTAGCGGCCCTAATCAGGTAATCACTCTATCTCGATTACTCGATTACTTGATTAACTTTCCGGGTATCGTTCTTCGTTCTTCGTCTTCATCTAACCACCCAAGCAGCCAAGCAGCCAGTTATTCTATATTCTACTCGAAACCTATGCATTTTCAATGTTCAGGCAAATCCACCTTAGATACAGCCATCCCTGGCTGTGCTGCAAAAGCGCATATCAAGCGCTCATAGCTCCTAGCTAACTTCTCTGCCTCAGCCTTGCCAAAGAGGTCCTTGCGCAAGAAAAAATAATGAGCACATTCGCCGTCTAGCTCATCGATAGTGTCGAGGTAAACGTCATAGGGTACGTTCAGATCGAACCCCATCATTTGGAGTTCATTGTTATCGCCCAAGGGTGTTGTCTCGCACTGGCCCATGCGGTAATCAGCAAATACCTGGGAAAAGGGGTAATATTTTGCCTTGCGCTGGAGGCCAAGCCTGAATTTAAAGAATTAGTAAGAGCAGATGGATGGTCCATTCAGGAGGTAAAATAACTTACTCCTTGACCACCATTGGATAAGGGGCCTTTGAGTGTTCCATAGCCGCTAAAGTCTTCTCACGCGTAATTTCTAACAGTTCTTCAAATCTAGCGGTGGCGTGACTTGAAATACGCACAAGTACAAGGTTATATAATGGACCGATGACATCCATGTCTTCGACATCGTAGGCCCTTCCAGACTCAGCAACGCCTATAACGACGTCCTCGCCATCGATTGTACACCGAAGCAGCAGAGCTCTCAATGCAGCCAGATAGAATTGAAACGGGGTGGCCTGGATACGACGACATATTTTAAAAATTTGTTGCTTGACATCTACGCCGATTCTACAGCCGGCTCGGATGTTCTCGTAAGCTTTCAGAATGGGGCGCTCATCTACTTTTGCCAACGTCAAGAGAGGCAATGGAGGCGGAGTTGTGGCGAACTCTTTTCGCCAGTATTGTAGCTCAGGTTCGAACTTTCCGGCGGCATAAGCCGCGTGCTGTTGCTCTGAAGCCTCTGCAAACTGCTTTACCTGCTGACTCGTATTGGGATAGGTATAGTGAAATGCAAGCCACTTCAGCAAGGTTTGGAATGAAGTTGCATCAATGACAAGAGGGTGGAAACCTGCTACAAGATAACAGGTATCCATTCCAGAGCGAGTGAGCAGGATTAGTCGCGAAGTTTCGCCCTGTGCCACATCATACACGTATCCTTTTTGGATCGTCATGGCTATTCTCTCCACATCCTCTTCACTCTCGATCTCCTGGTGTTCTAGATGCAGGAGAGGAGCGTCTAAGACATGCTGCATTTGCTCTTCATCTTGGTCAAAAAAAAGCTATCCTTAAAATCTCGTGCTGCTGGCCCAGTGCCCGCACGGCCCCCGCCAGTAACCCGGGTTTGTTGTTGGTAAATTGACTTGATTACCAGCTATGATGGGATCCTCTGATTCTCCATGGCCTTCAACGAGGTGGCTCATCCGTGGCCATGATTCCCATACAGGCTGGTGCTCTTCCTGCTGGCTGATTCTTCGTATACCCGAAACAAGTTCTACTTGAGCAGTGGAGCCGGGACGTCCTGCGATGATAGCTTCTGCGAAAAGTTGATGCAAATCTCGCTCAGAAGTGCGGGCGAACCCTCCTGTCTGTAACGTCACGTTGCCCATAATTGAGCCTTCCGCCGTCCGGGCGATATAGCCAACTCCGAAGATAGGGCCAATGTGTATGATAGACGCAGCCAGGCCACGTCTTCTACGTTGTTCCGCAAGGCTAGCCATGAAAGTATTGGCTGCTGCATAGTTTGCCTGGCCATAATTTCCGATCACAGATCCTATCGATGAAAAAAATACGAAAAAGTCCAACGTGTTTTCATGGAAGATCTCATTCAAATGAATACTTCCTTCAACCTTAGGCATCGCGACTACAGATAATTGCTCCAATGTCATATTTTCGATGGCAACGTCTCGGAGGACCATGACACCCTGCGCAACACCAGCGATTTCCGGCATGACTGAGCAAATTTCAGCATAGAGCGATACAACTTCACGTCTCTCGGTTACATCACTGTTCAAAGGTTAATGACAGCTAGCTCAGAGCAACATGACGTAGAATCATAAAGTATCACTTACCATGCGGAGATCTTGATGGTTACTCCCTTCGCGCGCATCTTGTCCAGCCAAGCCATCTCAACATTGGGCTTGCGACTGCTAATGACAAAGTACCGCGCTCCACACTGCACCATCCATTCACACAATGATAGACCGAGTTCGCCAGCGAGTCCGACGAGCCAAAAAGTTTTGTTTCCCGGAAAAGATATGAGAGAATCAACGGGTTGGACTTTGATAGAAACTTCAGCCGCCGTATTCCAATCAACAGTGATAGGCAGTGCTAGTCTATCTTGATCCTGGGGGAAGGAATTTATAGGAATGGAGGGAACATGTGCCAATCCGAACTTCGTAGGATTCTCTAATGCAATAGAAGCCCACGTAACGGCTTTTATAAGCCTGCTGCGAATCTCGTCCGTGTGTGATGCCGTAGCATCCCAAGCTGTCCTACCAAATAGAGACTCGAGATTGTCCCGCCTGCAATAGGCTGTGAACGTAGACGCGATGTGCTCAACGACTAATCCAACGTCCTTAAGATGTGTCATATCAAGGAAGACAGAAATGCCAGGGGGTATAAGGCGTGCTATATCCCGCTTCGGAGTAGCCGGGTGAATTCTTAGCCAGCTAGAATCTTGTACCAAAGCATTGGTATTTGTCACTATGAATGTAACCTGTACACCAAGGTGTGTCGCTTGCTCAGCCATTATAAGGGCGAATCCATGCCTAGGGTTATTGACTACTACTTTATCCCCCTTCGACAATCCTCTCAAGACAACAGACGCAAGCAAGTGATGTGCTGCTAGCCACAATAGCGCGGCTTCGGAACCTGGCGATACAGAAACGGGAATTGATAAGTCTTCTTTAGGGTATACAAGAGAGCTGTTCTCGGGCGATAAGGCGATCATTGTATCGCCAGAGGTGGTGTTTTCCCCAAGCGCCATGAACATGCAGCCAAATTCAGCGACCCGAACGGGCAAGAGGAAAGAGTGGGTGGTCTGCAACTGTATACCCCTGTGGTCTTGATGGCGAGCCGGTGGTTTCAACTTGACGTCCCATTTCGAATCAGATGCGTAGATGCAAATTCTATGATCGTCGAGCTTGGCCTTGCGGCGGATGTCTCGATGATTTGAGTTATAGCGGTCATTCATCTCTTCATTCATCACGAGACGGGGTACCAAGAATCGGCCTGTTTTATCAAGCACAAGTTCATTCTCAACGGTGATCTTCATGTTTTCGTGTCGCCGCCACTGAGATGCAGCTATGTATCGCAACGTCGTCTCTGCAATAACACGATGGTCCATCCTGCGAGCATCTTCGATATCTAGGAGCAGGTAGTCGAGGGTCGGGTCATCACGCGCCGCGCCGCGAAGGAGGCCCAGCATCATATTTGCATATGGATTATCGGCAAGTCGACCCTGAGTGACCCAGATGAGGGTTCGCGGTAAGAGAATTGCTCTTTTCAAGGCTTCCCATTTTGCATTGCCGAGCTGCTTGAAGACTGAAGTATCTAAGTCTGTCAAACTTAGGACAACCGTGTTAGACGAAATATCAGTGCCAGCAAGATCCACCAACGAGTCAATGTTCCTGATACTACTGCAGTATGGTCGGAGAATATCTAAGAGCTGGCTGGCAATTCGAGTCGTTTTCTGGCTTCCTCCGCTCAGTACTATCATATCCCGAATTATCTCTGTTTTTGGAGTCGACGAGGGGAACGTGAGTGAAAGAGGCTCCCGAAGGAACGCAATCTTCTCATCTACAGCTTGTGAGATGAATACATGGAAAGGCGTCACGCGATCATCTCTCCCAGTTCTCGAGTCAATTCCCGAAAAGCCGCTATTACGCAGTAATTCGTCCCACTTCATAGGGGTGACTAGGGGGGGTATGGTCTTTCTCCCCTCAGAATCGGCCCACCAATTTGGAAATCCACCAAAGATAATTCCCAAAAATGATCTGAGAGGCGGTATAATTTCAAGTACAAGGAGGTGGCCGCCAGGTTTAAGAAGACGCCGTAATTTACGCAAGATTTGATCGAGGTCTGGTGTCGTATGTAGGGCTAGAAACGTTATGACTAGATCATATGACGCTTTAGGGAAATCTTGCTCTTGTGTGTCCTTTGAGGCGTTGAACGACTTGAATTTTACCTTTTCCTTAAACCTCTGGAGCTCGTACTTCACTGAATCAAAGGAGTCAGAAGTAGTCGTCGTCACGGTATAAGAGGCAAATTTCGAGCCTATCTCTTGTAAGACCGTCTCTGTCGCCGTGCCTATTTCTCCACCAACCTCGAGGATGTGCATTCGGGGATATCGATGTATCATCTGCTTCAATATATGAACCAGCTGTGTCGTGGAAGTTTTTATCCCGAACCCTTTGGTGTACCACTCCCTCGCGAGGTCGGCTCGCATAGTAGAGTCCAGAGCTGATTCGTCACCCTTGACAATATCAACCAGGTTCTTCCCAAGGTCCGATATGATTTTCACATCGATCGTATCTGCAAATGGCCCACATACCGCAGCAATAGTTTCCGAAGTGTCATGTTTCCATTCCGATTGCAAAAATTGCGATTCCCCGGCGTGCGATTGGGACTCAATATGCGACAGAAATTTAAATAGGCTATTGTACGGCCCTTCGACCCTAGATGGGTGGTGGACTGGTATCTCACGGTCTAAAACGCGGAAATAGTAACTTGCAGCTCTTTCAAGGGCCGCTACTAGCATGGACTGACCCGGCGTCGAAGAGACATCGCATTCTACGATATGTGCGTCTGGGTCTAAGACGCCCCATACAATATTAGAAAAGACCTCCTTATCACTACTCGCAGTGGGTTGGGAGAATGGTCTACATTCCAATCCTTGGACCTGGGCCATTGCATGATCAAGACCATCTGGGTAGATCTCGATATCGGCTACCATATTGGCATGGGGAGATGTTACGGGGCTGACGGTGTTAATGGCCCACGATAGCTGCTTATCTCTAGTATGCGCACACAGATCTGGGTTGAAGGCGATGTGTGCAATACTCGTGGGGAGATGCATTGACTTTTGCGCGCCGTCGTCGGGCGACGCGTACGCCAGGAAAATGGATTGCTATGGCACGCAAATTAGCAAGAAATCGTGAGTTTATCGAATAGGTAACCTCCAACGTACAAAGGCGGCATCCAATGCTGCAGGATGGATCAGTGAACTTGATGACTTGAAGACGGCAACAGATCCTGATGCAGCGCCGAGCGTTCTTTTCAGTCCTTTTAGCGCTAGGAATTGGCCGCTATACTGGTACTCGAGCCCCGAAAGCGACTCGTAGAACTTTGCTTCTGAGACGGGCAAGAGATTCGGCCGCTGTGGAAGCCGAGAGGGGAGAATGGCATGGCGGGGTTGGCCCAAGCGGATTCGAATACGGCCCCTGGCTTTTAATTCGAGAGGTTCGGTGTCCTTTCCAGATGTCGCATGATCTTGAAATTCGCTTCGATTGTTTCTTCACCGCGCTTGGAGATATCCGTTATGGAGAGGATGATCTCTATACTCACGTCATCCGGATCAAATATCAGGGTTGAAATGATATTCATATCGTAAATTTCCACCAGTCTAGGGGGGTTATGTTCACGGAGCTTCAGGGAAGCTTCCAGGACACTTACAAGGTAGCCTGTCGCTGGAAAGATAACTACTTTCGGCAGTCTATGGCCTCAAAGCCACTGGACTTCAGAAAGGCGCAATGTATGGCGCCATCGCATATCCTGCGCGGTACTATCCGGGGTCAAGTGGCCGCGTAATTCGTGGACCGGTTCCGGACGCATACGCACCGTTCTAGCATATCTTGTTTCGTGCCAGTACTCCTTGCTATGGTCTCAAGCGTAAGTTGGAAGCCCCTTAGCCAGTCCGGGGGTCGAGCTACCCGATAGAAATTGATCATAATTCTCTAAGGCGATGGTCCCTTTCCCCCTGTATGGTCTGGAGTGTAGGACCTTTGAGCACCGGATGGGGACCTACTTCAATAGCGAGATCAACAGATCCCATAAAGGCATAAGCGCTATCGACAACTTGCATAAATAGAACCGGTCTGATCATATTGCTATCCCAATAAGGACCCTTCAACGAGTCATATGTGTCTATCTCCGACCCGGACACGCTCGAGAACCAAACGGATCGACCACCAGGGCCGACTTCCAGATTGAGTGCCGTGATAGCGTCCAGATATCTAGCAGAACATGCCTCCATATGGTGGGAGTGATACGCGGTGTCCACCCGCAAAATCTTAGTAGGCTTCTTCTCGTCTCTAAAGATGATTTCTAACTCTTTAATAGCGTCCTGGTCCCCCAAAAGCGTGATACTTGTAGCCGAATTTACGGCGGCGACACAGCCGCGCCCCTCGAACTCCAGAAAACTAAGCAGGTCCTGAGCGTCGTCGGCAGACGTCCTCACAGCCATCATAGCGCCCTTCTGCCCATCGCTACCCCGCGCGAGCCCCGAGTACAGGTCGCGGTAATACGCGATGCAGATAGCGTCTCCGGCCGGAATCAAGCCCGCCGCGTAGGCGGCTGCGATCTCGCCGGATGAGTGGCCGACGACGGCGGTGAACTTGATGCCCGCAGCGCGTAAAAGGTCTACTTAGAGTATTTGCGCTGCCGTGCAGAGAGGCTGGGAGAGGGCGGCCTCGGCTATGCGCGAGGAGGCGGCGTCTTTTTGCAGCTCTTCGATTAGCGACCATTTGGGGCAATCAGCGGCGGGAAGCAGATCAAGTCGTCTTTGGAGGGCTTGCATGATCTGCTGTGAAGCGGCGGACGCGATGATCAATTCCGAACCCATTTGAGCCCATTGCGCGCCTTGTCCCGTGAATACCCCTAGGACTCGAGGCGTCTCAGAATCTCCGGTCTGGCGAGGTACGCGAACGCCGACGCGCTGCTCGGGGTTATCTCCTATGGCCTTGAGCTTCTCCTCGAGCTTTTCACGCAGCTCGCGGCAGGTGGATGCCCCGATGCTGGTGGCTACGGGAAGACGAGTCCGCCGAGTGGCGAGCGTGAAGGTCATGTCCCTCATATCACAGGCATTCTCGTTCTCGCGTAAGTGGCGATAAAACTCTTCCAAATAGGATTTAAGGGAAGCCTCTGAAGCCGCAGAGAAGACAGACGGCATAAATATAGGTGACGTAGGCTGCTGCACAAGCCGGGCCGGCGGCTCGTAGCTCTCGAGGATGGCGTGGGCGTTGGTGCCCGCCGAAACCGAGGCTGGTACGGCAAAAGTGTTAGGGGACGGAAGAAATGCTTATAACGAGAGACTAGATAAGAGGTATGCAAGACAATCTCACCTGTTTACGCTCATTTGGCGTGGACTGCCCTCTACCACGGCTGGCCACGGCATCAATGATGTTGGGACGCATAAGTTGCCATAGAAAGGCTCGATGTCCGGATTCAGACGGTTGAACAGAAGATTCGGCGGGATCATCGCGTTCTGGATCGCGAGCGACGCTTTCAACACCCCCGCAATGCCCCGCTGTGCCTTCGGTGTGGCCGACGATGATCTTGATGCTGCCCACGAAAAGGGGGTTGGGCGAGCCATTTTCTCCGTCGCTATTAGGTGCTAATACTCTCTCGCTGTTTGAGTCTGAGAAGAACGCGGAAATGATGGCTTCGGCCTCAATTGGATCACCAGCCGGCGTGCCGGTCCCGTGGGCCTCGAAATATTGAGGCCGGTGCATGGGATTGGCTAAGTCCAACCCAGCACGCTGGTAGTAGTCCTGGATTAGTTGTGCTTGCGCGTATGCGCTTGGCCTATAAAACAAGATAAGAATGAAGAATGATTAACTTCCACCACAAGAAAATTGCAGCAGCACTTGACTTCTTTCATGAGGTTAGGTTAGGTACGTACATAGTCTGTCCGGGCGTTTTCCCGTCTCGCGGATGATGTACTCGATATGATCTCTATCCGCCTCGGCAGCCTTGCGCGTCTTTAGCACGACCGCAGCAACCCCTTCCCCGCGGGCGTAGCCGTTCGCGTCGGCGTCCCACATGCGCGAGCGGCCCTCGGGCGAGAGCATCTGGAGATTGGTCTCGGCGACGAACGTGCCGGCGTCGAAGATGAGGTTCGAGCCCGCGACGACGGCGACGCGCGACAGGCCCAGCCGCAGCTGCTGGGCGGCGAGGTGCAGCGCGACGAGGCTGGAGCTGCACGCCGTGTCGAGGGTGACGGAGGCGCCGCGCCAGTCGAAGAAGTATGACACGCAGTTCGACAGCATCGTCCGCGAGGTGCCCGTCGCGTGGTACTTCCCCAGGTTCTCGTGGTCCCGGTACATCACCAGCTCGTAGTCGTGCACCATCTGCCCCGCGTACACCGCCGTGTCAGACCCCCGCAGCCCCGAGACCGTCTGCCCCTGCTTCGAGGGCCTCGTATACGGTCTCTAGGAGCAGCCGGATCTGCGGGTCCAGCATGGCTGCTTTCGCTGGGTTGATCCCGAAGAAGGCGGCGTCGAACCGCCGGTGATATTGTTGTTCTCCATCTTCTGTCAGGAGGTATGCCTCCTGGTCGTTGGCGTGTCCGGGGTATTGCCCGTTTTCATGGCAGTACCCCTTAAGAGCCGGTACCTGACTCGCTACAAGCCTTGGTTCGCGCAGGAGGTCCCAGAGCTTGGGCGGGGAGGTGGCGTTTCCGGGGAACCGGCATCCTGGGCATCGAAAACGCAAACTGGAACGATACGAACGACACGGTCGACACAGGGGTCGAGCAATGGTAAAGGATTCCATAGGACAAGGGAACCCCGCCAGGATGAATGGAGACATCTGGACGAAGACAACATTGCCTGTCTTGCTTGGCCTGATGCAACACATCAGACGGAGAGCCAGGCGTTGAGCGAGTACAATCTGTACGATTCACGACCAAAGCCGCATAATATACGGGTAGAGAGACGATTCGATGTTAGTTAGTTGGAGAATCCTAGGTCGAGTACTAGTACCTTACAGTATGGAGAAGTTGATTCGAAAACATCGAAAACATGATGTTTTGCTTATGTTGGACGCCCACACGAAAGCATTACAGTAATGCCATTACTTACCCGCTTGTCAGCCTTAAGGTACCTCCCTACATACAGGTAGGTACAATACAATATGTAGCTGGAATAGGTATCCTGTCCAATCAGACTGCAGAGGCTAGATATTCTAATTTATAATGATTATAGCTTGTAATTGGTAAGCAACAATTCGATGCTATATGCGAGGCATCTCCCTTTTTTCTCCCAACATCAAAGGTTACACACTCTTCCGTCTTAGATGTCACATGCATCAGGACTTGTCCCCTTGTAACCGGTCCAACCTTCGATGCGAAGAGCGTCTCTCCCTCGCCATCCTTCAACATCTTCCTCTCCTGATCGCGATCAACCTTCCCCCTTACAACAGACTCTCCATCACGTCTTCATACCAGTACAGGCTATCTCCAGTCATGTCGTATCTGTCGTATCTGTCGTATCCTGGGATCCTTCTGTTTGATTTAACGTCTGCACAGCAGCTATTCAGTTTGATAGTTGGAGCCGTAAGCATAGCAACACCCTCTCTTAGAGATTCCACATTTCTTAATTCCAATTTGTAACAGGTTGTGGTTAATCTAATAATCCGATCGATTTACCGCCTATACTTCCATCCCCTGTCAAAGTATCCCGGCCCCAAAATTGCGGCCGTTTCTGATATTTGGTATGCATACTATTCGTAAGTAACACTGTCTCTCACCTCCCAGCAGAAAGGGATCTCGGGACTTTAAGATTATAATAGCTTACCAAGTACCTAGATTAGCAGGACGATGGCCCTGGGCTATCGAGGACGTGCTAAGAAAATATGGCATGCTCAAAGCCTGCCACCAGCCTCGCGTTTCAACCGAATAGGTACTAACCAGCACATACAGGTGATGTTGTCCGGATCGCGCACAATGAGCTGGCTTTTGTCACCCCGCAGGCTTTGGCTGGTGAGTGTTGTGACATGATATTAGACACGTTTTCCATTACCTAGGTAGTGCTGTATCGGCTTATACAAGGCAATGCAGATCTCTACGGCTCTCATAACAAAAATATAGAGCTTTTCCCAGAAACGCAGATTAATAATCATGGAAATGACGAACATGGTGGTCTTATGGGAGTGGGATCCCATACTACACCGTCAGGTGGCCAAACAATTGGGCCCAGCTTTCAAGGGAGCGGCCCTCAAAGCCAAGGAACCGACCTTACATAGATATATTGACCTTTTCGTTAAACGTATGAAAAATATAGGTAGGAAGGCCGAAGGTGTTAGCTTGCCCACATGGATCAACTGGCTATGTGTTGATATCTCAGCTGATATAGCATATAATCGGGAGATGAATGCTCTGAAGGATAGTAAGTTTTTTTATACTGATTTCCTTTCGGTGTTCCTCATTTCTCCACCTGAAATAAAGGGTGTTAATTTCTTAAATAGTGAAAACTCCGGAGTATCTCGGCCTCCTTTCAGGATTCAACAGGGCCCTAGTCGTCATCCAGGTGTCGTGGAGGTTTCCTCTTCTCAGCCCGTTGAAATACCCCTTTTTATTCACTGCCATGAGGCCCCACTCCCATATTAGGGATCGCAGTCGTCAACAAATAGAACGGCGTATCCGACGTAAAGGTTCTGTCATGCACCTCGACTTCTTCGAGCAAATGATTCCGGAAGACCGTGAACCTCCAAAAGACCGAAGGCAACTACGGTATTTGGAACAAACTGCAGGCCAATTACTTGTAGCAGGGTATGAACCTCCGGCATTATGGTTTTACTTTACGATTTATTTTCTCCTTAAAAACCCCAAGGTCTTGGAAACCTTGGCGGGGGAAATTAGGGGGGCTTTTGCAACTTATTCATATGGTAAATACCTAAGTTACTTTATCATGCTTGTTTGCATTTGCTCAACCTATTCGTCTTTAAGCCAACCCGATATTTTGGTTGATCTTTTATCTGTCTCTTATATTCGAGAGACCAAAATCATATATAAAAGGGAATGGCTGCAGGCGGCGTTTTCGAAGCTGATACGGCCAAAGCTAAGACAACTGGTATTCCTGATGCGGTAGAGATGGCTAGAGGGAATCCGCCGCTACAGTCGAACGAGACGGATACCGAGATGGGTACCGGGACGCCTTCTCCACCACCCTTCAAGCCTAATTTCCGAATATACGCCATTATCGCCGGCTTAGGCATCACCAACTTACTGGCAGCACTAGAGAACACTGTCGTTTCCATCGCAGCACCTGTGATCCTGACAGACCTACAGCTCGGTGATAGTTTCATCTGGGTCATCAATGCCTTCTTTCTTTCCAGGTACGCACTGCGGCCAACTATAACTCACCCTCTTTTCAAGGTAATGGCGGCTAACCTCTTGAACATTAAATTAGCACCGCAACACAGCCCTTATTTGGTCAGTTCTGCAATGCCTTCGGCCGAAGATATGTCATGCTCACCGTTGTTGGCCTATTTATGCTCGGTAGTGGTATCTGTGGAGGGGCCAGTACGGGCGGTATGTTGATTGCGGGGCGGGCTGTTCAGGGCGTCGGCTCGGGTGGCATCATCGTCAGCGACCTGGTACCGCTCCGCCGGCGAGGTAACTACCCAGCTATTCTCATGTCCACCTTCGGCATCGGCTCCGCGCTTGGCCCCTTCATTGGCGGCGCCATCGTCTCTTCAACGACATGGCGTTGGATCTTCTACATAAACTTGCCGATCGGCGTTGCAGCCTTTGCTGTGCTCCTCGTATTCTTACGTGTCAGCCATAACAAGGAGATGTCGTTTTGGCAGAAGCTAAAACGTATAGATCTGGTTGGCAATGGCATACTGGTAGTCAGTACGGTGTCTGTCCTTTACGTCCTGAGCTATGCAGGTACACGATGTCCTTAGCGGTCATGGCATACGCTGGTTCCGCTACTCGTGGGCTTTCTAGGTCTTTTTACATTCGCCTTGCTCTAAGGTAGCGGGCTTTCAGCCGAACCTCTCATGCCGCCGCGTTTTTTCCGAACTCCCACCTCGGTTATACTGGCCATAAATACCTTTCTGTACGCGGGCCTCCTTTACTGGTGCATATTCTTCTTACTAGTGTTTTTCTAGGGTGTTCTTCTTTACTCGCCGCGCCGGTCTGGCGTTGCCATGCTCCCTATTTCGCTCCTTGGCATACCAGGTTCCATAGTAGGAGCTATGGCGCTCGCCCGCTGTCACGTCGCAGACCATGAGGTAAGGAAACAACTTCGTTTTTCCGCAAGGAACTCTAACTAAGATAGCTTTGAAGCCAAAGCTATATACAAACAGTTCCTTTGTTCTCAAGGAGTCTCAGGTGAGACTCCTGACACCCGCTGGGGCCGCTACAAGCTAATTCATGTAGTTGCGTTTGCCATCCAAACGCTTGGGCTCGGTCTGTTCACGATACAATGGGAAGACACAACTGTTGCGCAATGGGCTATATTTCAGTGCATTGTTGCAATCGGTGGTGGCATGGTTTTCACGACGATGCTACCGGCCTTCCAGGCGTTTATCCACGAGCGTGACTTGGCGGCTTGTACAGCGACCTGGTATTTTCTCCGCCTGTTTGGTCACGTCTGGGGAGTGGCGATACCGGCCGCCATCTTTAACGAACGTGTGAGCCAGTTGCTAACTCAGGGGGCCGTTTCCGACCCTCAAGTAGCCCAGACTATCGGAGCCGGGAGCGAGTACCAGGAGGCATCAGCCGACTTCGTCTACCAGTTCCCGCCGGAAATACAGATGGAAATCCGGGCTGTTTATAGGCAGGCGGTTCAACGTGTCTTCCAAACATCCATCGTATTTTCCGGAGTTGCGTTGCTATTGAGTCTGTTTGAGAAGGAGGTCAAGCTACGTACAACTCTCGATACTGAATTTGGTTTAGAGGAGAAGAAGGATAGAAGGTTTGGTACTGAATAAGATGTTGACAGGGACGTTCAGGTGAGGTAGTCGTCGGTAAGGGGCAAGGGATCTGATTCTCTACCCCTTCCGCTTAAGCTCGTCATTTACCTCGTAATATTATAAAATCAATGTTATCTGCATAATGTGAAGATGAACCTACGAATGCAGTTCTACCTAATTCTATTTTACCAAACACATTACAATTTAAAGCAACAACCAACATTAGTACATACCTCTAACGTAGTAGGCTTAGCATAATGATGATATTCATAAATGAATTCTATGTAGATTCGTTTTAGGCTAGTTAACTGACCATCGTTGCGTCTTTCTTCTTCGCTTTTCTTTCTTTTCCCTCTTTCTCCCTTCTGGATCTGGATGTAATATAATATAACTATCGTATTCTTCTTGGGGATTTGGGGTTCTCTAGTTGTGAAAGGTCCATGGACCATGGTAACTTATACAGGTACCTAACTTTATTGCCTAACAGCATTGTTTATTAAACATGATATGATTTTTAAGTAATAGGTTTATACTAAGAAAGGTATAACGGGTTGGACGACGTCTGATGGCGTGTTAGTAGAACCTAAATTGCCACCGCTATGATTCGAATAAAACCTACCTGTAGCTGTGGAAACAAAGGATAGGTATATAGCGCTAGAGGTCTTCCATACAACTCTGTAACCAGATTATTTATCTTATTTATCATAATAATCTTGTTTTGAATGATTTCAACCATCATAATTCTACGGGAACACGACCATTATCAATTTTCGCTTAAGGCTGTTACAGTATTTACCTAAATAAGAGATATATGCATTTACTTGAAGGGTATAATCTCCATAAATACCTAGGTACCTACGTTAGATACCTACGTTAGGTACCTAACGCGTGCTTCGGAAGTAACGGACTTACCTATTACTATAGGCGGGTACCTAGGCCAGGTAGCCATAGCCACCTGGGCAGGCAGGGCACAGGCAGGTTGAGGTTTTGGCATACAGCCAGACAGCCCACCTGAAATCACGTGAGTGCAAAAATTAGCCCGTGCCCCTCGCCTTCGTTAACCCACAGAAAGTGGCACAAATCCAAAATCTTCAACACCAGACATCGCGGTTTTTTTCACCGTTGTCCCCCCCCGGTAGCATCAATCCCCCCCCAATCCCTTTTCATCAAGGAGATTGCCCAAGATGCCGCCGCCACCCCACCAGAAGCCTGAGAATGTTCTCAAGCGAGCCCAAGAGCTCATCGGCGTCAACCAGGCTCCCGCCGCCTTGAACCTTCTCCATGACCATATTACATCCAAACGCTCACGAAATGTCCCCATCGTCTCTCTGGAGCCTGTCATGCTCCTCTTGGTCGAGCTATCCGTCGAGCAGAAGAAGGGAAAACTAGCCAAAGACGCGCTTTATTCCTATAAAAATATTGCCCAGAATACCAACATCAGCACCATCGAGCTCGTACTCAAGAAGTTTATCGAGTTGGCCGCCGAAAAGGTTACAGAGGCACAGAAGAAAGCGGATGAACTACAGGAAAGCATCGAAGCGACTGCGACGTCGAGCATCGATGACTTGGAGGCCAGCGAAACTCCCGAGTCTATCTTGTTGGCCACAGTCTCGGGCGAGCAATCCAGGGACCGCACCGAGCGTGCTGTCGTCACCCCATGGCTCAAGTTCCTATGGGAAGCTTACCGTACCGTCCTCGATATCCTCCGAAACAATGCCAGATTAGAAATACTCTATCAGAGTACTGCTACCCAGGCCTTCGATTTCTGCCTCAAGTACCAGCGAAAGACAGAGTTCCGACGACTCTGTGAGCTCCTACGTAACCATGTCCAGACCGCCGCCAAGTACTCGAGTCAGATGCATGCTATTAACCTCAATGACCCCGATACACTCCAAAGGCATCTGGAAACCCGTTTTCAACAGCTAAATGTCGCTGTCGAACTTGAGCTCTGGCAGGAGGCCTTCCGAAGCGTTGAAGATATTCATACCCTTCTCAACCTTAGCAAGCGACCTCCCAAGAACGTTATGATGGCCAACTACTACGAGAAACTTACCCGAATCTTCCTCGTTGGCGAAAACTACCTTTTCCATGCCGCTTCTTGGTCCCGATACTACACTCTTCTCCGACAGTCCGCAGCTCTTGTGGCCACCGGCCAGAGCAAGAAGTCCGATAACCCTTCTGCTACCGAGGCAGACCTTCAGAGGGCTGCTTCTTTCGTTCTTCTGTCGGCTCTCTCGATTCCTGTCATCAGCACATCCCGATCTCGAGGCGCAATGGTCGATTTTGATGAGGCTAAGAAGAACAAGAACTCGCGTCTAACTCATCTGCTGGGCATGGCCACCGCGCCCACCCGTGCTGGCTTGTTCCGCGATGCCCTTTCCAAGTCACTTCTCAAGCGTGCGCGCCCGGAGATCAGAGATCTCTACAACATTCTCGAGGTCGACTTCCACCCCTTGTCCATCTGCCAAAAGATTTCCCCTATTTTGACTAAGATCAGCGCCGATTCCGAAATGGAGAAGTACATTTTGCCACTTCAACAAGTAATCTTGACTCGGTTGTTCCAGCAATTGTCTCAGGTGTACGAGTCCGTTGACCTAGCGTTCGTAGAGAGCCTTGCCCAGTTCCCTGATCCTTTCCAGATTTCTCGTGGAACTATTGAGAAATTCATCATGAATGGAAACAAGAAGGGAGATCTCTCGATTCGTATGGACCATGCTACCGGTGTACTAAACTTCGACAAGGATGTATTCGCATCTTCAAAGGCTGTCCATGCCGGCTCGGCGGCCGGTTCTGCAGAAAGCCCTATCGGGTCTGTGCAGCGTCTTCAGAACACCCCTTCGGAGATTGTCCGCTCGCAGTTGACTAGGCTTACCGCTACTCTGTACACTACTTGTTTCTATGTTGATCCATCTTACCGACAGCGCCTAAGCGAAGCCCGACAAACCGCATTGGCCAGGGCTAAGGCCGGCGCTGAGCAAGAGCATCGTGAGACTCTAGCCCGCAAGGACATTATCCAGAAGCGAAAGGAAGAGGCGTCCGAGCTGCAGGCGAAGAGAGAAAAAGAGAAGGCAAGGCAGAAGCGTCTTCAGGAGCAGGCGCTAGCCGAAGCTGAGGAGCGACGGTTGGCCCAAGAGCAGAAGGAGCGCGAGGAGAAGCGTCTCAAAGACGAGAGAGATCGTGTCCGCAGAGAGGAACTCAAGAAGCAGATTGCTGACCTTAAGATTGGACCCAATGCCATTGACATTGATATCGAGAACCTGGATGAATTTGATAGCAACCGTCTTCGTGCTATGAAGCTTGCCCAGCTTGAGAGGGAGAAGAATGATATCAACGAGAGGCTTCGCATTACTGGAAAGCGCATCGACCATCTTGAGCGTGCCTTTAGGAAAGAAGAGGTCAAGAAGCTTCCCGAAGATTATGCTAAGCAGCGTGAGCGTGACTTGGCTGCTTACGAGGCCATGAAGGCAGAGACATTGCAGGAGGCTGAGGAGAAACACAAGCAGAGCGTCGAACTCAAGCATCGCCTAAGCCGACTCATGCCTTACTACGAATCGTTCAGGAAGTCTCTACATGATCGTCGCCGTGATGAATTCGAGAAGCGTCAGCGTGACGCCGAAAGAGAGCTGGAGAAGCAAATCACAGCCCGCAAGAAGGAATACCGCGAGCGCAAGCTACGGGAGAAGCGAGAACGTGAAGAGAAAGAGAGAGAGCTGCGGGAGGCAGAGGAACGTGCCGAGAGGGAAAAGAGAGAACAAGAGCAGCGCGCCGAAGTGAAGCGCCAGGAGTTAATCAGAATCAAGGAGCAGCGGGAGAAGGAGCGTCAAGAAGCTCAGGAAAAACAGGCTCTTCAAGAGAGAAGAGCCGAAGAAGCGCTTGCCAGGAGACAAGCAGAAAAGGAAAAAGAGCGCACGCAGTCCATACGCGAGCCAGCCGACATGAGCCGTACTGGCTCCAACGATCGGCCATCTGGAGCGCCGCGTCTCAATCTTGCCGGTGCCAAACCGGCTTGGCGTGAAAACGAAGCCTCGAAAAATACCGCTGGTGCCACTGGTGCCGCCGGTAGCAACGGGCCAAGCCGTACTGGTACTCCCCTAGGGCGCACCGATTCTAATGAACGCCCCGCCGAGCGTGCGTCTAGAGCACCTCCACTGCCTCTCCAAGGAAAGCAGCAAGGAAAGCAGGCTAGTTGGCGTGAGCGCGAGGCTGCTAAGCAAGCTCAGGCAGGCGCTGGTGCCCAGAGTGTTTCCAGAGACAGGGAAAATGCACCGTCGCCAGCCCCTGCACAGGCTCCTACTGAGACTCTAAAGCCTTCCGGCGCTCCTGGAAAGTATGTGCCCCGATTCCGCCGAGAGCAGCAAAGTTAAGGCATTGGAGGACCGGCGTTATGGGGGGGGTTTGGTTCAGTATGAATGACTAGCTTGTAGTTTAGATTTACGAAGAGAAATAAACTGCTTTCTGACCTTCGAGCGCGCCCTGCGATTATATGCCGGACTTTCAACGTTTGCACATCATGTTTTCTTATTAGGTATAATAGGTTGAACGAGTACCAGATTTGTCACGCCGGGTATCGGAATGGTAATGTCTATGCATTAGAGGCTTTGTCTTAGG
Organism: Daldinia bambusicola; assembly: GCA_022478815.1. Taxonomy (NCBI): domain Eukaryota; kingdom Fungi; phylum Ascomycota; class Sordariomycetes; order Xylariales; family Hypoxylaceae; genus Daldinia; species Daldinia bambusicola. The sequence goes on from MU284071.1 coordinate 134,638, forward strand.
TATCTCTTAATGTAGTAAGGGTATTCATCAAAGATTATAATTGATTTTTAATTATTTTTTGGAGTTCAATCCCTGGGTATTTGCTGGTTTAGTGGAGCACCCCAGTATGCTAGGTAGTGTATGCAGCTCGGCACGGGTATCTATTATATTCAACGTCTTCTCCTTTCTATTTCCCATCGCATTATTTTCATCCATGGCTAAACCGTCTAGATCCAGACGAGGTCGTTATATACCTAAGGTAAGTAGGGGGGGGGGGGGGGGGGTAGATATCAACGGTAGCCATTAACCAATCATAATCTCCAAGACGGAGGCAACACCGGGCTCCCCTCCTCCGACCGGCGCGCGACGGGCTCGGCGCTGAGCTCGACCGGCTTCTCGTGCGTCGCTAGTTCTTTCACGCGGTCGAACCCGGATAGCGTGTGCTCCGTCGGCAGCTCGCTTATCGGCGCGCCTTCCAGCTGGACTTTGTGCTCGCTTCCTAGAGCGATGCCGATGCCGTCGAGGGGGTGGTCACCTTTATCTCCTCCCGCTCCTCCTCCTCCTCCTCCCCCCTCGCCGCCTTCCTGCGGACTTGGGTCTGCCGGCTCGTCGCCGGGGAGACGCTTCGAGTGCCGCCTTCCGAGCCGGAATGCGTACAGGAGCAAGCCCCCCGTGAGCGCGATGCATGCTACGCCTACGCCGACTGCTAGCCCGGCTATAGCCCCGCTGCTTAGACCGCCACTACCGCCTCCTCCTCCGCCTCCTCCCGAGTCCGATGCCTGCTGCTGCTGGCCGCTGTCGGCGGGCGCGGTCGAGGGTGCACTTGCTGCCGACGCGGTAGGCGATGATGATGGTCTACCACCGCCCCACGAAGAAGACCACGACGGCGGGAATCCCGAGTCGATGCCGGCTTGCGCGCCGTTGTCGCTGCAGAATTGCAGGAAGCCCGAGTGGAGCTTATCTATACAACAACAACAATCAACATATTAGGTTAGGTAGGTGGACACATATCCAGCCTCTACATCTGCGTGCGTGCGTGCGTGTGTGTGTGTGTGTGTGTGTGTGTGTCTGCGTCTCGGCGCATTATTTATTTACAACCGATCTAGGAAAGGTAAGGCATGGTAAAGCAAGGGTAGACAAACGTACTGGTGATCTGCTCGGTGTTGTTCCCCTTGCAGGCGCCCTGGGCGCAGGACACGGAGCCGGAGCCGATGGGGCGGATGCTGGCGCACAGGCACCGGACGTCGTCGGGCCCCGTGCAGTTGGAGTTCTGGGGGATGGAGGCCAGGATGCAGGGCTGGGCGCACTCGGGGATGTACGCCGTGAGGGTTTGCGAGGAGGCGAGGGCTAGGGAGAGCCAGGCGAGGAGGGGGAGGAGGATGAGGAGGGGAGGCGCCATTATCGTGGTGGTGGTGGTGGCTTGGTATAACGTGTTGTCTATTCGAACCGTACTGGTCTCGTCTCGTCTCGTTTAGAGACGACGCCTTGGCAGCACCAATGGCTTGGGGACGGGAAGGAAAAAAAAGAAAAGAAAGGAAAGGAAAATGAACATGAAAAGTGGGTGGGTAAGCCACAACCATGCAACGAGAGAAAGGGAGAGAGAGAGAGAAGAACCCCGGGGGGAAGCAACTGTTTCTTCTTCAAGAATAAAAGGGGGGACAAGGCTGGCGGGTGCAGCTCCCCGGAGGGATTTTTCCTTCATAAGGGATCTTCAGAAGCAACCGTTTCTCGAATAGTAAGTATATGATCTGACATGCAAGTGCGCATATCCCAAGAAGGAAATAAGATTAGGGGGGCGGCGGGGAGATCTGGGGTCTTACTGGCCCGCGAGCACGGCGAGCAGAGGTTGACGGGCTACCGATTCGGCATAAGGGGGGGCGGAAACGATCCTACCGCAGCACGGCACACTGCGCCGTCTCAGTGCGGTGGTAGTGGGTACCTCAGTGCGATTTTCCCTGTCCGAGCCGGGAGCCTTGGTTACCTATATAAAGAGAATCCGGGCCCGGAGAATCGTACGGGCAGGAACCACGAATATTACAATAATACCTCTATCAAGATGCTATCTAGATTTACCAGACCGGTTGTTCGTTTTTTATTCTTTCAGGGAGAATATAATATTCGCCTCGAAAGCCAGAAAGCACAAGGGGTGAGGGTGGTTTGAAGTCTTTACTGGCTAGCCTTACACATGATTATGAGATGCTACTAACCATGTTCCTGAGGTTGCAACGGGGGCTGCAGGGAGGCGGGGTCCGCAGCATTATTGTTCATGATTTTGCGGTAGTCACTAGCTAATACCTAGTCGAAAGTTGCAGCGTAGGGTAGTAGTCGAAGAAGACTTTGCCTTTTCTTTGTTCTTTTCTTGGCACACCGGTTTGGTCAGCTTTTGGAGCGCATCATTCCCGGGTGAAGCCTACTGTCAGTTCTTATTGTCAGTTCTTACTCGGCATTACGTCGCTGAAAACAGGTCAGACTATACCGGAGAGTTTATAATACTTTTACGTAGGTCCTAGATTGATAATACTTCGCTAATGCTTATGATGTGAGGCGCCTTTTATATATTATTCAGCCCGTCGCTTGAGTAAAAGTTGTAAAGGCCAACCGAGCCCTTGAAAGTAGCATTGGTGAGAGAGTGTGTCCAAGGGTATAAATATGCAATTTTTATATGCATGTCAGCACGCAGGTAGGTGTTGTCTTAGTGTTTATACATATGTACCTAGGTAACTTATAAGAAAAAGCTCTTCAATAGCAGACAATACCCTTCCTGTGTCACCGTTAATGTTGACGAGGGTTTGCGGCTATCATCGTTATCCCAAGTCGAACGCGTGTAGGTGAATTCAGTAGCACGATCTGTATGTAATAATAACTACGTAGGTAATAATCTTTCCAGTATATCAAACTTATAGACGATTGCATAGACGAATCATGGCTATGCTATGTTCCCATCGAGACTTCGTTGAAAAGTAAGATCTAGTGTTGAGAAATGATTTGATTTCAACTAGACCATTTTTACAGCTCAAACGCATATTAGATATAAGATTGATTAGTTATATGATAGTCTTCCGGAGTCTCTTTCTAAGTCCCATTTCATGGAAGAGTAGCATGTAATTATCTTTGGTTAAGTGATATAATGGTGGGTGTGTATCGAAGTTTCAAACCCAGTACCCCCTTAACCGTATATGAAATGGTGGAAAAGGGGGCTACCCCGAGATATTGTACTTACACGAGTTTTGCAAATAAAGGATTAATAAAAAATTATTCCGTACAAGTAACAAAAGTTAACTTGAAGAGTGGGATAGTTCCACTTGAGTAACCCTAACTTGAGGGCTCCATCACCATCATCACCACAAAAAAGAAGAGAAAAAGGATCGGTAACTTCCTAGTGCTGTGACTAAGTCGTGACCAAGCATGGACTGAACAGAATTCACTGCCTCCACCCCGGATCGAACGAGGGATCTTTGCATTACAAGTGCAACGCGTTACCACTGCGCCATAGAGGCCGATAGCCGTCGATACACTTGTATTGTATTATAAGCGAAAAACAAAAAGTGAAGTGCAAAACGTGCGTGTTTCTCAAGAGGATGATGGGTTTGTGTGGTGAAATACTTCAATTGCAACATTGGATGCTTTATACTTTAATGACACCAATTTTGTGCCAATTGATGGCAACATTGAATAAAATATGGATCAATTACTTTAGCTGGCCTTTAGGTAATCATGAAGATGGCTGCTTCCTCGATACAATCAATCTGCCGTGTGCAGCAGGATCAGGTATGCGACGCTTCAATGGCCTTAGTCATCGTCTTGGCTTATTAACTTGTCTTTGTTGCAACTTCTAGGAGCCTGAAACTTTCCCTTTTCCTTAAATCTTAAGGCTTCACAACCAATGTTGCTCAATATGGCCCCATTGATAACATGGCGATCAAAAGTCCACTCGTTGATGTACCATTGGCTTCATCGGATCGAACATCTATCTTTCGAGGACTCGGAACCAGCGGAAGATGTTTATTACAATATAGGACCGCGAACGACTCCTCGGCGTGGTTCATGGATCATAGGGCCTAAAGGCTGATGGTGTCGACATGAGCTTTACTGCCCAATTCGGGGCGATGTGTCCTTCTAGTCCAAGCCATACCCTACTTGGGTACTTCAAGTTCTTATGGAGTTTATTTGGGAATCACCTCCTCGTCACACGGCTTTCTTTATTCCCCTAGCGAGACGCAACAAACCCTACCTAAGGTAGGTATATAAGGGAAATTTCGGGGTTCACGGAGCCAATACCTCTCCGAAGAGGACCTATCCCAAGTTTCCGGGCGTCATCTGCGGGGAACAGGTCAAATCTGACTTAAAAGTGAGGCTTATTTACCGCAACACCTTGATAAGAGCCCTGGCCATTCGCGGCTACAGCGAGACCTACCGCACGATGCTTCAATGGGCGCAGCGCTAGGGGAGAGCAGAGGAGGTGAGCCATTTTGCGGAATGCTAGTTGGAATTGCACCTGTTCGACCAGGGGCCGCGTGATATTGTTGATCAATCTGCTCGTCTGCTCTTCGCCTCCTCTAGCCAATCTAATGACTGCGCTGGGATGCACTTAGGAGAAAGCTTCATGCAGGACTGCGTTGTTCTGCTGCAGGCTGCAAGCAGGCAGCAGCAGGAGGCCAATAAGATCAACATGAAGCCATGCCAAGGCCATACACATTATCTTTGAGCGCTGCATTCCTGTTCGTCATTTAGCATTGTCGTTCAAGGGGAGCCTGGCTCGGAGTAGGCGTACAATCCTCCAACATTATTTAGAGACCGCAACTCCTCTCCCTGATGGGTTTTACTAAAGGTAAGCAGATCAATGGTCCATCGTGCCCCAATCTTCACACTGATCATCCCTATCCTCTATTTCGGATTGGGCAATTTATAGGCCCACTAACACTTAAGAAGATGGCGGAAGTTTATTGTATATGTGTAATTGCCTACATGGACGGGAGGCGCGCACGTCCTAGGAGCGAAGTGAGTACGTCTTTGGAAGCACTCGATAAGCGCACCCGACAGCTTGAAGCCATATCACAGGTCACACCACCTCCACCATTTGTTGAAATAACGTGGGACTCACTTACGTGGCGTGTGTGCCGTCTGTCACGTTTACTACCGCCGCCTGTTTCGACGCTCAAGAAGGCGCCACCACTAGGCAATGCGGCTTCAATGTCCCTGTTGAAGTGTGCCATCGCGTCCATCAGAGTCGAGAACCAGATTCAATGGCTCGAAGATGATGATATAGAAGAGAAGGAGTTTCTGAAGCTAGCTGCGCAATATCTCTACTACTTCGCAGGCCAGCGCCACGTCAAGAGTAGGAAGCCTTCGTTCAAGTTCGAGGATGTCTGCTCTCTGGCGCTAGATCTATCACTCGATGCTGAACCCGGGGCTCGTTGGAACAGGTCGTCGGCTACTTTACCACCCCGCCCCCTCCTATATCCACCAGTCAACGTCCAGAGATCGAGATGCTGCGGCTGTTGCACCTGCACTTGTCATAGGCATTTAAGGTCGCGACGCGACTCGAGCGTAAGCTCAGACGGTAGTTCGCGTCGGAGCACGTGTCACGGAAAATGGCGGGCTCTTGGATGGTTCAAAAAACTTGCGTTCTGGCGAAGAAGACGAATTGCGGATGACTCTTCGTCATCATCAGGGACAATTGTGGACGACTAAAGGAATATATCCGTCCCCCTAGTAGGAAACAAATTGACCCCCCATGAGACTTTATGTTTACAAAAGATATCCCGTATCTTTACGTTCATGTATGGAAATTGGTAATACGGAAGGGTAACCTAAGGTAAAAACCAAGTGTGCTATTGGCAAGGATAAACATATAGTCCATCTGGACTTGATACCACTTGTACGTACAATTGTTAGTGCTGGTGTCTTAGGTACTAAAGAGACAGCCAGCGGTTAACTGACCAGCCTCTTCGTCTTTTGGACGAATCGACGTAAGCCCTAGGTGTGCAGGTCTTTAAGACACGGGAAGTCCAAGGCGCTTATTAGGCGAGACGACGGCACGGAGAAACACATCTGGATGCTTTGCATGAAGATCCCAGTAAGAGTCGACGAGTAACATAAGCCGTGCCGTATTCGACGTATCGAGTTTCTTAACCCCTCAACCTCAGCCATTTAAAAGACCAATATTCTTTGAACATGAAACTCAAGGTAGTTTGAGTAACTAAGGGCTGGAAAGACGTGCCAATGTACCTATCTTCCGTGCTGAAGTTCTTTATATATCTAACTAAACTACCTGTAGTTACCTAGGTGATAGGCATATATGATTCTAAAACATGGGAGGATTCAGCCAATGCAGGCTTCCACTCGTATATGCACGCCACAAGACAAGCAGACACAAGCTAGCAACGCAATATATGTACACGGTTTGTTTTTTGATAATGCATACTATTTGTTGGAATACCGAGACGCCACTTCCATGCTATATGCTATGCTATGCTATGCTATGTTATGCTATGCCACATGTTATAGTTAAACCCTTCTGAGTTAATCTTCATCTCTTGAATCAGTCATATTAGTCTTCCTCTCCTCTTCCCTTCTCTTCCGGTCCATTCCGCGTTGCGTAACTTGATATGTCTCTATGGTAGTTTGATTTTCGGTTTTTTTTTCTTCTTATTCTCCCCTGTTGTGAATCGGTAATTGTAAATTATTCAAGTAGGTAGGCACTAATAAACCTTCCTTCTTCCGCGAGCCTCGTCCAGTGATCATTACGTTAGACACCTACCCTGGGTAGGTAAGTCGGTAGGATGTATGTGGTAGGTATTAGGTAATGCAGCGTGCGCGGTCTTTCGAATTGTTAAAACAATTATAAAGTTTGAAAAGTTCCAACTTTTGGCATTAGTAAAAAAAAAAAAAAAAATAATAAAATAAAAAACCTTCGGTAATTTCGGTAGGTATTCTTCGGTATCGTTTATCGGTATTCGAAAACGTCCAGTCCTCCCTTCCCTTCTTCTGAAACTCGTAACATTCCATTGGTCATTCCACCCTATTCCCCTTTTTCTTTCCCCTTTCTTTCCCCTAACATCATCATCCTCCGTGACCACCCCCTAGCCCCTGATCCCGGTACCCGCTGCTCTCCGGTCGCTGCGCGTCGTGCTCATGCATCGCCGTCGTCGGCGTATGCGCGTGCACGCTGCTGGCCGCATCCGTAAACACCTCGCTCCCCGGCAGCTCGACCGGCGCCATCGAGCCCCCCCTCCCGTCATCTAGCTCCGCCAGCAGCGGAACGCCAGACGAGCGTTTGTGAACATGTCCCCCCTTGCTGCTATCCGCGGTGCTCGCGCTTCCGTCCTTCTTGTCCCCCGCGTAGTAATCCCCCGGCAGCTCCTTCCACCCGCTGTACGCGGTCGCGGGGCTGAGCTCCGCGACCCCGCCGAACTGCGCGTTGTGCTGCGCGTACTCGGGCGCCGGCGTCAGCGGCGACGGGTGGTACATGCTGCTGCCGTTCCCCCCGCCGCTCGGCGACAGCTCCACGTCGTGCTGGTACGGCGAATTCGGGCCCGAAGAAGAAGACGCGGCGCCGGGCGACTTGCGCCGCCGCGAGTACATGAATACGAACCAGCCCAGGAGGCCCAGCGCCACGCCGCCGAAGCCGATTCCTACGCCGAGACCTATCTTGGCGCCTTGGGAGAGAGAGCTGCTGCTGCTGCTGCTACTTTCGGAGGGCGAGGTAGATGTTGTAGGTGATGCCGCGGACGAGCCCGAAGAAGAAGAAGAAGGGGACGTAGAAGTCGGGGTAGCGGAGGAGGCGGTCTGGGTGGCGGCGGCGGCCTGGGAGAGGAAGGCCTGCTTGGAGACGGCGATGGTGACGCCGGTGCCGGCGCAGTTGTTCTCCATGGTGTCGTAGACGGCGTTGAGGTCGGCGGGGCTCTTCCTGGCGACGCACTCGGCGGTGTTGTAGATGAAGTTGCCCTTGTTGGAGCACAGGCACTTGTTAATCTCGCTGCCCGTGTTCCCGGAGCACGTGGTGTCGTTGGCGGCGTCTGTCAGGCATTGCTGCGAGCCCTCGGGGTACGCCGAGAAGTCATTTTCGAGCGCCGACGAGCCGGGCGCCTGGAGTGCGACGCCGAGCAGCACCGACGCCGGCAGCGTCAGGAACCACCTCATCCTGACCGGGGCTGCCCTTTGCTTGTTATCTACCTTGGGTTAGGTTAGGCAAGGTAGGTAACTATCGTGCGGTGGTGGTTAGTTGTGGTGGATACCCTCAACTCGGGGAGGGTAGGAGTTGTTTACGTTACGGAATTGAGGAGATATTCCGGGACAGATTGAAAAGAAAATCAACTAAGAAAAAAAAAAAAAAAAAGAAAGAAAGGGAATTGGAAAAGAGGAAAAAAAACAACAACACGGTGCCTGAACAGTGAATGAGTTGCAGGCAGGACCCATTGCATTCACTCGTCACCTACTGTTCTGCCAGATTACCCTACATGGACACTTACATGGACACTTACATGGACTTTACATGGTACTACAATACACACAGTACGTTAGGTAAATTGCTTTTTTCTTCCTTCTTTTCTTTTTTTCCTTCTTTCCTTTTCAGCCTTAAAAACCCTGCAGCGTCCAATAGAAGAAGTGATCGTGCATGGCCGAAACAGGGGCCCCGTATTACACAAATGCTCATCATCTCCATCTTTGGTTACTACTACATCCATCCTGCTAAGTGGTGCTTCTTCAGTGCTCCGTGCTTCAGCTCTCCAGAATAATAATAATAATAATAATAAATGAAAAAATAAAACTACGCAACTTGGGAAGACAAAAAAAAAAAAAAAAAAAAAAGAAAGAGGCTAGCACGTATTACGATGTGGCTGCGTGGTTTCTGCAGCGGAACCTCTCCCACCTCACAGGTCGTGTTACGATATCCCGGTTCCATGGCTCGCTCCACAACCTTGGAAAAGAGGCTGTGCCGTTTGAGGTACTATTTACCACATCTGCCATCGTCCAGCCTTGCACACATACACTTAGGTACACAAGCCCCCTGTTCTCAAACCTCCTAGCTTCTCGTGAACCATGGTTTGCTATTTGTCCATTCTACGATTCGACTTTGTGCCGGCCTCGTATGTACAAAATAAACAAAAGAACATCGTTAATCTATCCCTCAAAATGGCTAAACATTACGTTGGCCCCCTTTTATTACCTAATAATATGTCTTTTCAGACACGCGTACAGATAGATATCTGCTGATGAAGCATGCCGGCAGCCGGGGTAAGTAAAATACCTTAGGTATTGTAAGAATGTACAATTAAATGTGCACGTACAATACCTAATTATGTGAAACCACAACACGTTATTATTTCTCGTGGATGTTGTGTAATGTTAGGTTTAGGTTAGGTACAATAAACCGTACCGGCTTGCCCATTAATGCAAACATCCGCTCTGGTGTGAGGAATCCACCAGCTAAATCGTTAGTTTGACCCGATCGTCTAAAATAAGAAACCGGCTTTTTTCCTTTTCCTTTTCTTTTTCTTTTTTTTTTCTTGTTACCCGAGTCCCGTTGGATTAGATTAGGTACCTATTGGGTCGAGGCTCAACACGACAGCATGATACCTAGCGTCGTTTATGGTGCGGTGTGGGTGTGGTGCAAGTGCCTCCTCCTCAACCTGCTTGGCCTTGACCTTGACCTTGACTGTTTTTATGCACTTATTACCTAGGGTAGAGATACCTAGGTTCGCATGCCACGCACAAAAGTCCACTATAATTTGTTGCCTACGAAGGATCATCTCCCTCGCAACACGGCATGCCATTTCGCTCAATCGAGTCCGATCTACCCAATAGAACAAATCCTAAGCTGAGACTCTTATCCGATGCCCGCCATCCTAATACAATACGGTGACGTCTTCCTGTGGTTTCGCGACGGCATATACTAGTGCCTAGCTTACATAGTAGAGCCTTAAACAAGGTTTATTACCATCATATTGGCGGCCTATCAAGGTGAAAGTAACCACGCCATTTAATGGGCTCATCGTTTTGACCATCTTGTTCCCTTCAGGATTCTAAGATCGGCCTACTCGAAGCTTTAACAAGGCTCCCGGTTGATGACTATTTCATTTGGCAAAGAAACCAAGCTCATTTGCCCGAGCAAGATCTGATTCGCCCAACTAATCCCAATCGCATCGTAGACCTCCCAGAGACATTGAGTGTCCATCGAAGCTTGTCCTATAATAACACCGTTGAGTGCCTTCAATCATAAGAATGTATATACTGCATTGGGAGTATCTAATCGTAATCCGCATCTCCACTGCCAATTCTCAACCCCTCCCCTCCTTTCTAGCGTGGGCATCGCAAATCAGAACGTGTACGCCGACATCAGATGGAAGAGCAAATACTTGGAGCTCAGATCCAAGGTTGAAAGCTTTCACATACTTTGCCAGCCAATTCAAGAGCCTCCAACTCCGTCCATGAAAGTTTGCTAATCATATACGTGAGTATTCGCCTACTTTTTTTTCTTTTTAAGCCGTCATCGTCACATCTGTGACAACAAATAAAATAGTTCACGACCACGGGACTAGGAATCCTTCGGGTATGAATTGGTTGGAAATTGTGTGAACCGCTGCTTCGATATCGTACGGGGACAAGAAAACGGTACCAACGATGTGCGGATATGTATGTAGGATGCGTATTGCGCCAACGAAACAAGGAAACTTAGCTGGCTCGTCGGTGCTCGCCCGAACCTTCTTCGCCAGCGTCGTTCACATGAAACTTGTCTGAAGATTCCTGGGCGCTCTTAATGCCGTTGACCAGCGCAGTACTTGGCGATTCGGTCGAAGGTGACAAGTTCTCACCAACGTAGTCTAGAGGCTCGTTCGATACCATGCTTCGAGGCGTTAAATGTGCCCCATTAAGTGCAGCTTGTTTCTGCTGGTCTGTAAGGAGGTGTGCTAGACCCTGTTCAATGCAGATACGCGCATAGTCAGGTTCATTCGGCCTGACCGCAACAAGCCCTTCCCTTCGAGGGACCCGGTTTTCTGGAAATGGAGTCTTGCTTGGCCAGTATGTCTGCGGTTTCCTTTCGCCCACAAATTCCCCGTTAACATAATACTTGGACTGGGGTGCGAAGCCTCCACGGCTTTCAACGTCAGGATCTTGCTTCCACTTGCCCTGGGAGCTCCAAGTTGAAAGGGCGGATTCATGCTCTGGTAACTCGCAATACCAGATTGACAGCTTGACATTCCGAATATGAGGTATAGTAGGGACGATAGACAGGAAGTCGGATTGCTTTTAGCCACGTTAGTTAAATATCGTAACATTAGCAATACCGATCAAAATAGGAAAACTTACTTTGACAAAAAACATCTCCGTCTCTGAGAAACACTTCCATGCCTCGCCGCGAATCTGCTCGAGCTTCTCGTAGCGAAGTGTCCGAGGATCACCTCCATAAAAGTCAGGTAGCTGTTCTCCTAAGTGGAAGAGTTTGCCTTCTGTTAGAGCATATCTGTCTTGCTCCAAACGCCAGATGACTCTCTTCGCTATATGCGATGCTGGAATACGTTCCCACGCAGGGTCTATAAGCCAGTCAATTACACACGACGTCAAAAAAAAGATTACTTAGTAACTCACATCTTGACAAAGAGGTGTCCTTCTCACCCAAAAGCAGAGCAACTTGAGTGTTGAGCAACCACTGCTCACGCCCGTTTGCGTGGCCAGTTGCAGAAGGATTAATCGTATCATATCTTACCCCTCGCGCTATGGCGAAAAGTTCAGATATATCCTTCTGCTTGGGGTCTGGGCAGACATTAAGCCAGCGTAACAGAGGGGGCAGCTTAGACAAGCGGACTTTCTCCATCTCTTCCTGGTGAGCCCGTTGCATCTCAGCTTCGTGTGCAGCTCGCTCCGCCGCACGTTTACGCTCTCGTTCCTTTCGTTCTTCCTCCTCTCGCAAGCGTTGAGCTTCCTCGGCGGCTTCCTTTTCGCGGCGAACTCTTGCTTCTTCCTCTCGTCTCTTACGCTCTTCCTCCTCCTTTCGTGCCCTTTCCTCTTCTTCTCGTAGCTTTCTCTCCTGTTCTTCCTTCTCCTTCCGCTCCTCTGCTAGCCTAGTCTTCTCCTCCTCTTCCTTGCGTCTCTTTTCCTCCTTCTCGACTCTGCTTCGTTCTTCGTCTTGAAGGCGCTTCTTTTCAACTTCTTCTCGTCGCCGTGCTTCCGCTTCCTGTTTTTTCTTCTCTGCTTCTTGACGTTTTTGTTCCGTTTCTTTTTTCCTTGCCTCCTCAGCAACTATCGCCTCAGCCTCGGCTTGTTTTCTCTTTGCCTCTTTACGCTCACGGTCGACCTGTACTTCGCTCTCTTCGGCTTGATGTGTTTGAGGCGCGTCACGCATGTCAACATCTACGTCTTCGGATGCTACAGTGATGCTAGCTTTATCTTGAGGACTTGCTTTATCTGAGTCTCTGCGATCACGACTGGCCTTCTTAGCTTTAGGCGCTTCTCTACGATCATCGGATGGTCGCTGTGACCTGGCAGGATCCCGTGATGGATCTCTCTTCTGCTGGCGACTTTCGGGGGAAGGATTTTGGAACGGACGTCTCTCTTTACTGTCGGGATCCAATCTCCTTCTCTTAATAGGAGCGTCGGTATCGTCCTTGTCTCCAAGCCCATGCCGAGGTGGCGTAACGCTAGATCGCGGTCTCTTAGCGGAACTTTCACCCAGGGAAAGTCTATCGTTAGACTCGTCACGTCTTATTGCTTTCGTTCGATCGTGATATTTTTCAGAGAGTCGATCCGCTCGCTTTTCTGGGGTATCTTCGGTTTTTGTATCGCCACGCTCAACCGTAGAGTTGTTTGACGCTAAGCTCGCACGCCGCTGTTTTTCTCTATGCCCCTTCAATTCTTTACCCGAAATAAGCTTTCTCCGCGGTTTTGTAGTTTCGGTATCCGAAGAGTTGATAGCAGGATCGGAATCCACCAGCTTTGACTTCGATGGGTGAGTTTTAGACATAGCAGGTGATACCTCACGGTCTGATGTGGCAATGCTTGAGACGCGTTCTTCCTTTTTAGGCCGGCCTGGGCCACGTTTGGGAGAGGTCTGCTCGTCATGATGACCAGAAGAAACTGAATGTGTCTTCTCCTTGGGACTCCCAGACACTTTGGTAGACGTGGCCTTCTTCTTAGAATCAACATCTCGTGATGGGCTAGATGGCCGACGCTTATGTGATCGGTTAGCGTCTATATTAGACTCGCGATTGGCACGTCTTGAATCTGGGTCTAATTCACGGTCGCGGTCTCGCCTACCCGGAGACTTCGTCTTCGAAGAGGATTTGGGGGATTTTTTGAATTCGTCGTAAGCATTCTTTAAAAGGTGCTCTTCCTCCTTCCACATAGGTCCCTCTCGACGTCGGGCTATTTCATAGTATGTTTGACCTTTATAACGACGAGTGGGATCAAAGTTAGATGCATTTAGTAAAAGTTTAATAACCTCAATATTCTCCCCACCAATAGCAGCCAACATTGGGGTCCCATGTTCCGCTGGGAGACCTGGAACAGGTCGTGGCGGATCTGGATTTGCGCCGCCTAATGCTAACAGGAGCTCAACAACAAAACTATGACCACCCCGTGCCGCATTGACTAAAGCCTCGGGGTCGTCACAGCGTTCCTTAACTTGTAATACACGAGTCACCGTCTCGTTATCACCTCGGGCTGCTGCTTGTCGGAGAGTTTTGTCGTCGAGATTCATGTACAGCAGATGATTGCTGGTTTTCGTTGATCGAACAGCACCACCACGGCGTTGGGACGCTAGCGAGCTGCCTTGTGCTGCGGGCGAACGACGAGGACTCTCGGGACCATGGGAGGAAACGGTATCTGGCATGTCGTGAGGTTGGTGGTCTTCGGAAGTTCGTCTCAGCTCGCCCACCCTCTCCTTCGCCTCCCGCAATGCAGCTCGGATTTCTTCAGCGTTTTCTAGCTCGTCAGGAACCTTCTCTAACGGTTCGTGTCCCTCGGCATCCGCCTTTCGTGGGTTTACACCTGCTTTCAGCAAGATCTTCACAACACCAAGATGGCCGTTCTCCACGGCATCAAGAAGCGGTGTCTCCTTATCACTGTTTCGGCAATCGAGATTGCATCCCGCATCAATGAGAAGTTGAACAATTTGTTCGTGGCCATTTAGTGACGCAACTTGCAGAGGTGTATTTCCAGCATAATCTGCAAAATTTAAATCTTCGGGTCGTTCGGTAAGCCGTTTCTTAGCAACTTCATATTCACCTTTTGCACAAGCCTTAGCAAGTAAAGTCTGGCCATGGTTATCGACGTGCTTCTTGTGGGCTGGCATTCTCGCGGGTGAGATTGTTGATTCGCCAGTAACAGGGGTAGCTATGCTTCTTAATTTTGAACTTCGAGGATGCGGGCTGCCACTAGCAGAGGAATCGTCGGAATGATAATCAGTGGATTGAAGTGGTGCAGGTATGCGTCTTTTCTTCGTGCTAAATCCATTCGAAGAGTGAGATGGAAGCTGGGTTGAAAGGCTGCGTCGGTGAGTGCGACCGTGAGGTGACAATGATCGGTTTCGAGAAGTAGATTGCCTGTCGTGGGGAAGGCGGGCGGGTGTGGATTTTTGGTCCTTCTCCCTAGCAACAGCTTGATTATCAAGGCCCGTTTCTGAAATCCGCGGTCGACGAATTTTCCGCGACTCGCCCTCGTCATCAGATTCGGCCTTGGGTGCTTTACGCTTGCCAGGAAGCAACCTATCTACGGATTTTGATTTTTGTTTGATAGGATCTTTGGAGGGCTTCGTCTTGGATGATTCGGAACCTGATTCTGAATGAGCGTCGCTTGATCTGCGACGCCGGTGAATGGGTTCGTGGTTATTGCGACGGTGTGGAGGCGGGGAGGCAGGTGCAGAACTAAGACCGCTTGATACATCTTTACTTCGCGGTTGCTTCTCTTTCCCAGGCAGTCGCTTCTTCCTTTCTAATAACGCTGCGTCGTCGGAAGGACCACCGTTGCGATCACCATTTTTACCATCCTTCGGGTACTTCCTTGGGGGTGGTAAAACATCACCAATTTCACCATCGCTCCTATCTTCATGCTTTATTACCTTCCGGGGTTTTGACGGAGAGACACCGTCCTTACCGGGCAGGACAATTGTCTCGGCGTCTGAGTTTTGGTCAGGCCCAACATCGTCGTCCTGCGCACTTGGTAATGTCGTCACGGGTCGCAACTCCTTGGAAACAGAAGAGGCTTTTGCAGTCAGTGGAAGCTTAATATTATTTGTTGTGGCGTTACTCGCTGTCACCGTCGACTTGGGATCTTCAGACTCAGCAAATCCCCGCTTCGGCGAGGCAGCCTGTTTCGTGTTTGCGGACTCGACAGCATTCTGCGCATCCATAGCATTCAATTCATATACCGAGATACAATACAGTACACCATGATGGCCACTCGTGGGTGACGATAGGGACAGAATTCGTGTCGAGACGCTGTGCACAAACTTTGGCGAATATGGACTACTCTACAATAGGTACGAGTACGAACATAAACGGTCGGTCGGGGGTGTGAAATGGGATGAGAGACGGGATAGAGAACAAGGTTTGAAACGGCCTTGGGCTGGGATTGGGTAGCAAATGGGATTGAAGAAAAGTGCTGTTTGCTAAAATATCGCTGATGAACAGGAGTTGTCGCAGATAATGACCGTCATCGAATGTGAATAATTTTTGGTGTAGGAAATTTATTTGCAAAATTGAAAGGTACGAAAAGGATGCAGCAAACCAAAAAGCACTTAGCTGAGAGAAATACTAACACTACCTCTCCTAGGATAATAATAGAGTAGCAAGGCAGGTAGCAAGGCAGGTAGCAGCTGGTAGTAGAGGTAACAGATAAGCAGTAGGCACCTGGGCACCTGGGCACCTGGGCACCTGGGGCAGATAGGCAAGACAGACCGGACACACTGGCTGACTGGGCAGGGCAGAGCAGGCAGAGCAGGCAGAGCGCATAGACTCTCTGACTCTCTCTTACCTAGGTAGAGAAGGAAACGCCAGACAACTGGAGACTGGCAGGAAGGGCCAGACTGCCAAACTGTCTGACTGCCTCAGACAAGAGGAAAAGTGAACTGGTACTGGTGTACTTGAAGTAGGCTATGGACTAAAGTAGCCTAGCGCAGTCTGTTAGTGTGGTGGCACTAGGACTGTTTTCCTTGTGTAGCCATTGAAGATCAATTTCAAGATCAGTCTAACAAGCCAGGCCTATCCCTGATTGGCTGCCGACCTCAATACGGATGGGTCGGGTGGCCGATATTTCCGCAAATTTGCAGAGTTCTAGTGCGAGTTACTCTGAGTTGCTCTGAGTTGCTCTGAGTTACTCATTACTTCCTTGCCCCCCGACCGCGGCGGCCCCTGCTTTGCTTGCCAGCTTTCATTGCCTGCCTGCCCGTTTCCGCCCCTCATTTCCCCAGTTCTTTCCAGGCTTTTCCTCCTTCGATTCAGTGAAAATTCTCTCTTAGCAAGGGCTCGTTTATTAATTGTCGCTAATAAAACTGCACATATCCTTCTCCAATCCAAGATTCCCAAGATTCTATCAGGTCTGACCACTGTCTCCTTTTTAAATCAGACTGTCTGATTGTTCAACCCACCTTCTTACTGATAAGCTATCCCGCCAGCCCACGCCGATCTGCTCCCAAGCTCCATCAACTATCTTATTTATCGCTCTACGGCTTACTTACCTATTTATCCCAACCCATTTCGAAATCGTTTGATACGCAAAACCAGCCTCGCATGGGTCTGTGAGCTAGGACTCCATCCTGTCAGGTTTGCGTATTCGATTATGACAAAAAGGCATATCGTGATGAAATGTTTTAACCGCATTCCCACACCAACCATAGTGCCTTTCGAGTGCACCGTATACTAACACTCAATTCGCTCATTTTCGATAGTCTTACGAGCATCCAAGATCTTTAATCCGACGTCTGCCGAATTCTTTGGTGGATATTCATTATGGCCAACAACGAATTTATGGGGCCTACTCCCTCCCACATCAGAATTCCCGAGGCTCCTGATGACGTCCGGCTTGCAGGCTTACCTCAAGCAGCGTACTACATCTCGGATTTCATCTCTCAAGAGGAAGAGCAAATAATTCTAGATAAAGTACGGTTGTGGTGGTTACAAAGACGATGAGATCCACACACCTCGCCTAACAATGATACAGATAGCATCAGCACCGAAACCACGTTGGAAGCAACTATCCCATCGCCGACTGCAAACATGGCCGTCCGATCTTGTGAATAATAAGTTGATGGATGCTCCCTTGCCGACATGGTTGAGTGATCCGATCATATCACGTTTGAAATCGATCCGACTCTCACAAGAGCCCAATTCGCCTGATATTTTCTCTGATAGTCCTCACCAAAAACCGAACCACGTTCTTATCAACGGTACGTGTAGTGACGAGTATGCGAGTAGAACCGATGCATTCTTCAAGTCGCATCACATTGTTTTCCTCCTTTCTTGCCTGTCACGAAAAGGAAAAAAAAGATGATGGGTTCAAGATTCAGGATATAATTTTATGACATGTAGTATTAATTTATATTCAGAATATCCTCCCGGCATCGGAATAATGCCTCACAAGGTAAGCTAGTAGCACGGTGGGAAATGATTATGATGAACTGCTTATTCCGAAACAGGACGGAGCTGCCTATCATCCTGTTGTGTGTACTGTAAGCCTTGGTGCTAGTCTCTGCCTCAACGTCTACAAGTCTAAAGACGACGGCGCCCTGGATCCCAGCCCTGCATGGAGAATATTACAAGAGCCTCGAAGCCTCCTCATCACTACTTCTGCTCTTTACACAGATTTTCTCCACGGTATCGAGGATATCACAGAGGATATCGAGCTCTCTAACAGTACAATTGCCAATTGGGAACTCCTTCGGTCGCCTGAAGAATTTGCCAACGGCTGTAACGTACGAAAGACACGTACCAGCTTAACGTATCGAGATGTGATGAAAGTATCTAAGTTGGGGGGCAAGCTTGGGTTTTTGCAGAAAAAATGAGGGACCCGGACAAATTCGATATCAAAAGATGCCTGGTATCATCTTCCATTTCCCCTGGACTCTTTCGCGGCCGAACTTCTCACCGTACCACTTCTTGGTTCCGTTGGCGGTGCTGCCGAGATTGGCTGCAACGAAGAGCAGGGCACAGATCAAAGTCCTGTTATACAGTTGGCCCGCAGGCGCCGTTATCAAGGCCAGGGAAAGATACAGCATGCACTCGCACGTATAATGCGGGCACACTATATACTGAAATAAGCCGTCCTCCGGAAGTGAGTATTTCTTCAGCCGAAACAGGTAGTTATGGCATCTGTTTTGCATGAACGATGAAGCTAGGAATGTGATAATGCCAAAAACCGTGCTGAATGACGGTGCCCCGGCACTAAAAGTTCTTCTATCAGAAGACTCAATCGAACCTATATCATTTAACTCTTAGAAGACTGTAAGCAAGACAGGGTCACGGTACCTACGGGATCCTTCTATCCAGATAGAAATACTCGTGCATAAATAATAAGCGATTCCCAGCAGCCAATGAACCACCCACATCTTAGACGATGAAGAGCGAATCAAGGCCACGGATTCGTAGAGACGCCTCGCACCTTGCAAGCTCATCAGAGCCCATGCGATAACGACTTGAGTAATTGACATTCGTGTTTCCTCGCTCCGGACTTGGTTCCGAACTATGAACTCGAGGATCTTTCCATGATTGAGGAATTGAACAGCCCAGAAGACGGAGCAGGCCACAGAAAGAATATAGAAATGAATGAACCACGAATGAGGCACTTGGCTCACGGATGTTACCCAGCTAACGATTTTAACGAGGCGTCCATCAGCAGCTTGCTTCCCCTCCTTGCCGTTGGATGTGCCCACCGTTGAGGTTCGAGCACCGTATTGGGTCAGAAGACGCTGGATGGACTCGGGAGCCGCGGCGATACCCAGCACGGTTGCCGATGCAAGTATGTAAAAAAGTTGGCAATATGCAGCTGGACTCATGCTGCCCTCATGGGTGACTGAGTCTGATGCCTTCATCTTGAATTCAAAAGAGGTAGGTTTGAATGGATCGACTAAAATTACATGTGAAGGTAGCAGGTATTGAGGTGCTACCTGATTAAATCCACAAATTAATTCCGAGTCGGTCTAAATTGCTACGGCTAGGATTAATGCATATGATTTTTATCGCATATTGTGTATAGCTACCTTGCAATAACTGTGACTTAGGGGGCGTCTATCGTCATGCCACTCACCTCTACGCCATCGCAGCTTCAAAGGCTATTTTCAAATAGATTTTCCATGCCTAGGTCACCGGAGTGATTGTAGGCGCCTTGATCATAACGAGTGCTCAATATTATTCTACAAGCTAGAACATCACCTAAATTCTCACTCTGGTTGAACATTCTAGTCCCTTAGACTTATCCCTCCGTCTTTTTCCTAGCATTTCGGTTTTTCATTTGACCGTCATTTCTTGATGTTATAACATTTTTTGCGATTGGTTTATTACGCCGATATATCAGCCTGAGTCCCAGCCCAGTACGTCAAAGGATAGCAATAGAGCTAGTCATAGATTAATGGTACTACCTATCTCGAAACTCATATAAATACTTACCTTAGATAGCTTTCATATATATATATATCTTTTGAATTCGGTTTTCTGCTCGTAAGTGTAAAGTGATCCAGACAAGATCAAACTAGTATGTACATCCGGAATAAATGAGCCAAGAGTCCAGAATCGTGTACAAGAGACTCCAATGTAATGCTCCCACGCCAGTCTACACGTTGTCTTGCTCGGTTGTGTACGCATTTCTAAGAGACCGTTCGCCATTTCTTGCGTAAGTAGGTACTTTTTAGCTTGTCAAATAGACTGTAGTCTATCGGGCAATCGCCTAGAGAAACTAGCAGTCAACCTACCTAGCCTTACCAATATCATGGGTCAAAAGATGCTCCAGGCTGAAAGGATTCTTATCGGGTGAAGTAAGAGGACGCCTACTACTTCACAAGCTGTACTAGTTCAACTACTATTTCGAATTACAATATTCCGTAGCAGTCGGTTGTATTTCAAAGCAATGGTCTCGAGGCCCTAACCCACTCGAAGACTAGCTAAAGTGATTACAACTGATGCAGGGCTCCACAACGGATCCCTATCACTGCGATACATCGTCGGGGATCGGTGCCGAAGCGTCAAAGCGTGCACAAATCCGAATCCGATAGGTGGATAATAGGTAGGTAGGTATTCACAGCAAAAACGATATCGGTAAATCACACTTGCTTTTTAGTGTTGGTTTGACTAAGATAGTCACGAAGAGGTAGCCCAATGTACAGTTTAAGCGTCTCTACGCTAGATCCCGTGTCGTGTAGGTGAACAAGCTGCAAGGGCGTCCTAACAGCGGTCCAACCAAGATGCTTTAAACATTAGCCAATGATGAATAATGTGGTAACTTGAGATATATCTCACAGATCAAGAGAGCAGTCGCTCCGATGAATATTAATAATCTACTAGGGTAGGTTCCAATGCTGAGAGTTGACATAGTCTTATGTACCTATACTCATACACCCCCGTAGTTCCGTCAGTTGCCTTGCTTTTTGAACGTGGCTCCAAGCCATACTAGGTTCATCTATATTCACG
This sequence comes from Daldinia bambusicola, assembly GCA_022478815.1. Classification (NCBI taxonomy): domain Eukaryota; kingdom Fungi; phylum Ascomycota; class Sordariomycetes; order Xylariales; family Hypoxylaceae; genus Daldinia; species Daldinia bambusicola. The sequence goes on from MU284071.1 coordinate 155,229, forward strand.
TGTAAGCAGACACGCGTTTTAATCTCCTTGTTAGACGGGCATTAAACCTGAGGTTTCATTCTGAGACATCTACTAGAGATGTCTCCTTGCATGATGGCTTATTTTTAGCAAATTCAAGATCTCGCCCTTACATCTACACGGACTCCTACCTACCGTAAGTCCGTATCAAGAGGACTAGATGATCACCCATTATAAACTCTTCTTTCTGCTGGGCACCGCCTGACTTAGGACCTTGTTGCTAGCCCCAAGGCGTAGAAGGGATAGAGTACCTATCTGTTAAGCATTAAATGGAAATTACGGAGAGAGACTGGGCTTGTTTTATAAGTACCTGAAGTATGGGCTCAGCTTCAGGTACTTAACGGTATTATGTAGGTAACTACGTAAACTTCAGTATGCTACACCTTCCCTGGCGTTGTAGAATAAAAAGAAATAACTATATGATCTTTGCGTGAAGCTTAGCCATTTGGTTTGGCCCTGGGAAACCATTGATACGTTATATGTTATCAAGTATTATTCATACACTATCCAGCTCTAGCTAAGAATAATTCTTAAAAGATTTCATACTATGTAAACATAACCACTAGCTAACGGAGTTGTAAAGATAACTGCTCGGCCAAAGTTAAGGTAATATAGGGCAAAATAGAACATTCAGCACAGGTGTAACTCATCCCGGTCCATTTTGCAGTAGGACCGGACAACCGTTTCTCTCAAACGGAACCGTTAAGAACCCAGAACATTTACTCATGCCGCTCCGATTTTGGGGAAAAGGGGCCCTAGACAATATCCCCCGTACACTCGGGCACAAGTTCGGACATATAATTAATTGAACCTCACCATAATCCGCAACCGCAAAAAAGCCTCACAGAAGAGTCTAAAAACTTGCCTAATCTAGCATATATATATATATATTTTACGCCGCCCAAATGGGAAACTTCAAGAGGGTCTCCCTTAGGGGCGCCACATTAGCCCGAATTTACTAGCCACATCACTAGCCACCCCCCTCCTCCAAGCTTCACCCGTAGGGAGAACCATCACTCATGGCGACAGACGGACCAAATAGATATCTCCCCAATTAAGTTATTCTGGATAGTGGGCATGTAGGTGTCTTTGCACATTGATGCAGCTGCAGTATGCGGTGTAACCATACTAAAAATAGCATTGGAATGGGTTAGGTATTTGACAGCCAGAGCCTCCCCCGGATTCCAATATTCCCATCCTCAGTCTTCTCTCTTCATTTGATTATCCTTGTCCTCCAATCCTCTAGTGGCCTTAGAATCGGAACCCGGTTGACAACACTTCTTCCTACACATTTTTTCTTGGCAGAACCAGTGATGAACCACGATCCGAGAGCTTTGTCAGAAGTCATTCAATACTAAAGCACAATGGAAGCTGTTGTCGATCTGATTTCGTGGCAAGCTGTGCGATCGTATCTCGACGTACGCTGAGTCGCGTGAGACGTTTAACTTTAGCGTTGTTATCATTGCCTTTCCCCGTGATGTGGCCTTTGATTTCATTCGTAGCAAGAGCTACAAGAGTCTCGATGCGGATGATTTCCACCAAGTTATGTTGAGCGCAACCCAGGGATCCGGGCAGCTCTGGCGTGTAGGGAAGCATCTGCGGTTCATCGGACCCATGCTGAAAGTGATGCCGACTGACTGGGTCATTAAGTATGGAGATCACGTCACGAAAATATTCTTTCGCTTTTTAAAGGTGAGCAGATGTAATTACCCTAGCCAATTTTACTGGTATTTAATGTTATATAGGAAAATATGGAAGATACTGAAAGGCTGGTTGCACCTGGAGAATCCCTAGATACTACCCCGAGTAATATAGTCCATAAGATCATGGAATCGAAATTACCAACATCAGAAAAGACTGGCAATCGCATTTTCGACGACGTGGCCGTAATTATGGGAGCTGGATTCGAGAATACTGCCGGTGCTTTGCGGGTGGCGCTTTTCCATGTATTTGATAAGACGGATATCCTGCAGCAACTTCGAGCTGAGGTTGCTACTATTAACCCACGCGATTTGAAGGCAATTGAGCGGCTTCCTTACCTGAAGGCCGTGTTGATGGATGGTCTACGCATGAGTCCCGCCCTTGGCACACGCCTGTCTCGAATCGCACCGGATAGAGAGTTCTTGTAGGTACCCTCAGAGATGTTCATATCCACTGACTCATACTTAATATTAACGTTACTACATCGCAGCACATTTTCCGTGGAATTAAAGATAGGGAGGAAGATAGTTACAGGGGCAACAAATGAATATGCAGTATGTCATTCTTGCAGTTCTCACTTAGACTAAGTCGTTATCAACTACTCACGAAGCACCATCTTAGAAATTCATGTTGGCCGTCACCTCACGGGGGTTTTGGGTCTAATCATCACTTCCATATCGAGGATGAGATCTTTTAGTATACTATGACGATTGGTTGGGAGCTTCCAGGCCATATCATGGATGGGAAAGTTATCTTTTAGATCACTTCTATAGGCAAAAGCAGGCCGATTCCGGAGTTGAAATCATACTGGTTAAGCTGGGTAAGTACAGCTCAGCTCGACCGTGTCGCCGCTGTGAACCGCTACAGGAATTTGGTTGAAGCCCACACCTCCGGGAGCTTAGACCAGACCCGCGTCAAGGATATTCTCCGGTTAGAAGCCCGGTACACGCCGTTGTTCGAGCATTCTCTCAGAATCATACTAGATGAACAGCTGTTACTTATCGATTGGAGCAAGCCGCTTGGGACAGGAGCGAATGGAAAAGTCTACACGTCGACATCCTCAAGGGGTATGCTCTCGACAGCAAAGACCGGTTGAGTTGATATCGTTCTCAGAAATCATCCCGCGAGGGACTACCAGCTTAAATAAATTTATAAAAGAGGCGAGAAAGATTCACATGGACTTCTGATCTATCACATTTCACATCTAATGAGTTTCCTGTCGGTAGCTAGACTTGACGTACACATCACTGGGGTCACAGCCCTCAACTTGCGTCCAATTCTTCGGCCTCGTTCAAGTCAACGTCGCGAGGATGGACGGCAAGAGCTCCGGGTGACGTGCTCCTCTTTCCCTAACGGCAATTCGCATGAGCTTAATTCAAGTTTGGTTGCTCTAGGGACCTTCACTTGAACAACATACTTGTCACTGATAGGTTCTACCCCCAACGATGACGAGTTCCCCCATGAATTCGCCTATCTCATAGGCGATCTTGGGGAAGGAAAGCGGCTTACACCGCACCTGAACAACAGCAGTGACGTAGACGGCAAACAGCTGTGCGTCGCTAGCTATGGCGCCGTTGAGTTCCGGGCGCCCAAGGTACTCCATGGGACCACCCGTTCCCCATCATTCTCGTCTGAAGTCTTCACGTTCGGCATCATCGCGTGCAAGCTCTGCGACTACATGTGACAGCTATCAGTTATCTGAAGATGACTCTTCTGGTAACGGTTCCTGGTAGTCTCCTTCAGCATTTTCCTCTCAGGTGATGCCCCGGCAATCTAGTTATAAATAGATAAAGGAACCTGGCTATCACACAAAAAAGGAAAGAGAGCATTGACCTGGTACAGGGTAATTCATAACCTGTTGAGGTGAATCAGGTATGGATGGAGGTAGGTAGTAGATTATTGTATTAGATCGTGCAAGGGAGAAGAGAAGCCAGGGCTTCAAGAGTCGCTCGGTTTATTCCTGTATCCATAGCTCTGACTAATGAGGCTTTGCGTTAAAGGGATCTTAGTCATCGGAAAATCCGCGGCAAATTATGGGGGCTGACATCACAGGGCAAAAAGCCTGCCATTCTTCGATTCGCCCCACCAAAAAAACGAAGCAGTGAATTTCTCAGGTGACAACTTAACAACTTGACAGCTTGCCAGTAGAAGAGGCCGAGAGCAGACCTCAATAAAGTAGTGCAACTAGGCACCCCACATATCAACACATATCAACTGGCTCGTCAAGATGTCGACTACGGTGGATAAGGTGAGTTGCGTAAATTCACGTAAATGATATGGATGCTAATCTTACCTGTAGATCAAAGAGATCGAGGCCGAAGTAAGTGGGATAGATATCCCCGGGTGCGTTATAGAGAGCGTACTAAAACTTTTGATTTGATAGATGGCCCGAACTCAAAAGAACAAAGCGACTTCGTTTCACTTGGGTCAGCTTAAGGCAAAATTGGCCAAGTTGAAGCGAGAACTCTTATCTCCCTCAACGGGTGGTGGAGGTGGTGGCGGCGCCGGTTTCGACGTCGCCAGAACTGGTGTTGCTAGTATTGGATTTATTGGATTCCCGTCCGTGGGAAAGAGTACTTTGATGAGCAGACTGACAGGTCAACACTCCGAAGCTGCGGCGTACGAGTTCACTACCCTGACATCCGTGCCCGGACAAGTCATATACAATGGTATGATATCTCTCCTTCCGTCGCAATATTGACCCCCTAAACGGACTCTGTCATATTTATCTGGTACTGACACTATGTTGCATAGGTGCTCCATTGCAAATGATCGATCTCCCTGGTATCATCGAGGGAGCTAAGGATGGTAGAGGTCGTGGTCGTCAGGTGATCGCTGTCGCTAAAACCTGCCACTTGATATTCATCGTTCTGGACGTGAATAAGCCCCTGACCGATAAGCGAGTCATCGAGACAGAACTAGAAGGGTTTGGTATCCGTATTAACAAGGAACCGCCAAATATCACCTTCAAGAAGAAGGACAAGGGTGGTCTAAACATTACAAGTACCGTGCCCTTAACCCACATTGACCATGACGAAATTAGGGCCGTCATGGCCGAATATCGTATCAACTCAGCAGATATTGCGATTCGCTGTGATGCCACTGTGGATGATTTGATCGACATCCTAGAAGCCAAGAGTCGCAGCTACATACCTGTCATTTACGTTCTCAACAAGATCGACGCAATCAGCATCGAGGAGTTGGATCTACTGTACCGAATCCCCAACGCCGTTCCCATTAGTTCTGAGCATGGGTGGAATATTGATGAATTAATGGAGGCCATGTAAGATTCAACCCCCCCTACGAAAGAGCGTGTAGCGCATACATACCTAACCTGAGCTAATCTCCTTTTTCTTGCAGGTGGGACAAGCTAAAATTGGTCCGGGTTTACACGAAGCCAAAAGGAAAGATGCCGGACTATTCAGCGCCTGTTGTGCTTCGTTCCACTAGGTGCACAGTCGAAGATTTTGTAAGTACCTCGCCTCGGTAAACTTTGACCGGTAACAAACTGGCTGACCAATGAATGTTAAGTGCAACGCAATCCATCGGAGCATAGTCGAGCAGTTTAAAACCGCAATAGTCTACGGAAAATCCGTGAAGCACCAACCCCAACGCGTGGGGCTTGCCCACGAGCTGGCCGATGAAGATATAGGTATTGTTACTCGCCAGTTCTCCCCCCAATAGCATTTGCACTATCCACTTGCACTATCTTGGAATGCTAATCCTGTTTATTCTCTAGTCACAATTGTCAAGAGATGAGTGGCCAGACTCGAAAGAGCGGCTAGGTCCCTTATGCGCTCTCGACCCGCACGCGATCGCGAAGGGCGTCGAGGTTGGCTCTCTTTTGTGTGCTCTGCACTCCCGAGCTCTCGATGTCTATATAACACAATGGATAATGGAAGGTAATGATACCAAAAAGCGTTTTTTTATTCCATCTCATGACGCTGTTGGGTAGCTTCAAGGAACAGGGGATACGGTTGTCTGCAGATTTACGGATCAAGGGACAGACCGCAGCCGATGCGGCGCACCATTGACGGGAAAGTATTGTTTGCTTTTTCTGGAAGGGCCCGACTCATGGCATCATGCAAAGAATGATACAGTAGTGGGCGATTTCGCATGCGATATGATCTAGGAATCCGCAGGTCCAGGCCTGAAAGAAGGGAGCTGAGCTGATGCTCCAACTTCAAGATTGCAATTATAATATTTCCCCCTTTTTGCGGGGGAAATGCCAATGCCACGATGCATACCTTTTTTTTTTCTAGGTACCTCAGATAGGTACATAGTAAGCCGCATTTCTCAATTCAAGAATGCCTGAGCGTACTCCGCATACTCCAGAAAAACCCAAAGCTGCAAATCGTCACCACCTGCATAACCGAAGGCCTCTGTTAATGCGACCATGTCTCCGACGAGGCGTGGGGATGCATGAGCGGTGCCTTACTTACCCTCTCTCTTGGAGACCGTTAAGGCACCACCTTTTTTTTTTGCAGCAAGTCGCAGCAAGTCGCAGCAGTAGCAGCAGTTGACACGCATATGCTGAACGACGAAGTAGTTTATGTTTTTGGTCTTTATTTGCGCCACAATAATGATGAGTCCAACAATTTATTGCCGGTCGCTGGCCTTGGCCTACTGTCTTATTGTTGCACCTTTAAACGATCGGAATATTTTTAACCACTCAAACGGCCCAGCGTAGAGATTATCCACTCCCTAAAAGGGCCACACGGCAAATTGGTACCTGACTCCAACCTTTCACAGCGCTCCTCTAGCCGCCGACGGCACATCTGACAGTCCCTTTCGTGGAGAAAAGTTCTCGATCGTCTGGGTTTGGGGGTCACTTTATGGGGCTTGTAGGCAACACACACCACCACACACTTCCTAACCCAACCCTTTTTTTTTTTTTTCTTTTTCTTCCATTCGAACGTGCTGTTAATTAATATGATTTTTCTTTCTTTCTCTTGCTATGTTCCTTGAGACTATCGGTTTTCTTTTTCTGGTTCATTATCCATCTACCTCATGGCCAAGCAGCAGGCCATGCGACAGGCCATGCGAAACAACCTTGCCACCCAAATATACTGTACCATAGTACTCACTTACCACTTACAACCCACACACATCCCGAATAGTAAATAGACCAGATGACAAATAGCGTCATGATTTCGTTCCTGTCACCATGTTTTTTATTTATTTATTTATTTATTTATTTATTTTTTTTTTTTTGGTTTTGTTTTTGTTTCGATTCGTAGGCAACTTAAAGCGATTGGGATGTTACCTTACACACACTCTCACATTGGGGGTTGTTACTGTAGCTTCCTATCAAAATGCTGGGTTCGTCCATCGCCCAACAGCCTCATTTTTTCTTTGAGCTGTGGTAGCCTCGACCATCCTATGGCCCAATTCACCAAATAGGTATATGTAATGTATACGACTGCAAGGCGAACAACACGGGATGGTTTATATCTAGCCGCGGGTTTGTCTCCGAATAAAGTATCGCGGTCTCATGATGGGCGATATGTATGTAGGCATGTAGGCATGTAGGCTAATGTAGCGTTCATTTCCTTTCGAGAACCTAGATAAGATTGCATTTCTTGGTGTCGTATATTCAGGAACGTCTTCCCCATCCCTCCAATTAGGTAGAGGCCACCAACATAGGTAATGATTTATGACCGGTGAAAAAAAGCCCTAAAAATTCTCAGAACGGTCTATGATCTACTACCTGCTTTCAGGTCGGACATCGTGCTGCATTTGCGATCGCTAACGCCGAGGTTTGCTCCCTTTGGGGGTGGAGGTGTTCGTGGTTGTCTACTAAAAGGGTACTATGTAAGATGGTACCTAACCAATGGCTATGGCTGCTTTTACGACTAGAGAGCTATCGCGGCATGACGTTACTTCGATCGCTGAGCGGTGCGCGCGCAGGGTATCTTGGGAATATCTAGGATTATCTCTACCACTCCACAGCCGCATCATCGGCAACGTGCCGTTGGGAACAGTACTATGGGTAGACCGCGGATGATCTCGCGACCATTTTTTTTTTTTGTTTTGTTTTTGTGTGTCGAATTATCTATGAAATCATATATGGGAAGAGTAACCGAATTTTCGACTGCAACGGTCGATTGGGGGAGGGAGGAGGGGGGGTGGTTCTTGTTAAGCCTTGCATGAAGCCAAAAAAGAATAGCTGCTGCGCAAGATGAGATGCCTCGCAGACTACTTTGTACCTACTGTAACACAAATCTCGGCCTTGCGGGCGACGAAATGTGCTTTTGCTCGTGGCGCTAAGCTCGAATAAGCCCTTGCTTTCTAGGATTCAAGCCTCCTCAGAAAAATTAGGCATGGATAGTCCAGGATATAGATAGAGCTGACCAACTGGAAGATAGCCCGGCGCACGGAAAAGAGTACTCTATTCGCTTGGACCTCCTCCTGACCATTCATGCCCAATCGCCCAACGGACCTCGGTGAAAGGTGGTGGAATATTGAGGATTGGTTAGACGGCTAGGTAGTTCCTTTTACTTACTCTGTTGGTTTGAGTTTGGTAACGAGTAACAGCAGCAGCTTGACGCCGAGCCGCTGAAGAACAGGAACGGGAACAGGAACAGGAACAAGAAGATTCGTACGTTTCCCGCGGTTACCATTTTCTTCTTCCTCTTCAGTTATTCAGTCGTCGTAACGGTAAAACTTACCAGCGCCGTTGTTGGGTACACCGAACGACCAGTATCGGGGTTCATATTGGTCCCAGATATCCTCCCGACTGTTTGGGGGGTCTAGATGCGACACAAGCTTGCTTGTCGCAACGGCTTGATAGAACAACCCTCACCCGGCAAGTACTACAAGACCATTTAGGAGCATTTCTAGACGAAGGCTACCTTTGCTACTGCGTAAGATTGAAGCGTTCCGTCGCATGGCTAGCAATTTGCCATGCGGTCATAAAAGAGCTTTGTCAGAAGTAATGCGTTATCTCCTGCTTGGATCGCGTACGTTGTAGTGTTTTATATGCCATCTATCGTGTAATAAGATAACTTCCAAGAAGAGTTATTTTATACGTCAAACGTGGTATGAGACCTAACCATTGAGGCTTAGAGATCTAAACTTGGATTTGCATGACATCGATCTCTTGTGACATTACCACCTGCCATAACCTTTCCTGTGCGAACTTGAGGGCTTTCCGTTCCCGGCACTGAAACGGATGCCAACCGAAGAAATATAGGTGTGGAAACTGGGGGAGGGAATTAAAAGTTTAGGACCTCGCTAGCAAGGCAAGCAAGGCAAGCAGGGTCGAAAGAACTCACAGACTTTGAGGAGGGGGTCCCCCCGGTGCTGTCCGTGTAATCGGCCTCTGTGGAAGACATGGGAGCAGCCCTGGGAGAGGGACATGGGAGAGATATGGAAGACAGGGACCCCCGTATGCTGCTCATCTCAATTTGACTTGGTCTAAGTTGTCTCACAAACGGAGATAATGGGAATTACGCACTACGGCATGGTATCTATTGTATTGTACATAGTAACGAACTGGGTATTGTAATGGTGGTAGGAGTTGCAATATGGACCCCTTCCCTCGGCTCGGCGACTACATACCTATATACAAGCTATGATACATATTAATTACATCTAACTAATAAATAATAAGTACATTAGTTAATGATAAAGCGAAACATCTTTTAATACCCCTCCTTTGTCATCATACATCATACATTATATTATAGTGTAGGTAGTTATATTATAACCGTAGATACCGTAGTACATCATAGGCATGTGGTCCGATTATGGCCGAATTGGCGAGTTCAAACGAAAGATACCTTGCCGAAGTCCTTACAGCTGCCGCTCCTTCGAGAGGCCGACCGCTACTAAATATGGTAGTAATATGGATAGATGGGTAGATGGGTAGATGGATAGAAACTAAGATGGGGGAAGCGCCAGGTGAGCTCGAATAATAACGTTGAGAAAGAGAGCGAAGGAATAGAAAACCGAAAACCGAGGAACCGTCATCACAGGAATACGCGTCTTCCGGTTGATTACTGGATATGTTTCTAAGCTAGATTTCAAAAGTGAGGGGCTTATAGGAAGCTTGTCGAGGCTTTTGGAGCTCTGAGAGATCTGGCTCGCTAGCGGCCGTCAAATAAAATCGCACGAGTCCATTATGACGATCCGTCGCGAGCGGAAACGGTGGCAGAGAGTGGCCCATGTTTGCCCTATGAGAACGCGATACGGTCCGTTTCTGACATGGGGGGGATGTGGACCATGGGTACCCTGCTGAAAAGAGCCAGTCACTGACTGGCTGGTCAGCCCGTCGCCGTCAAAATATGTACGTCCGCTAAGACTAAAAGACTCAGTGGAGAAAAAAAGAGAAGAAAAAAAAAGAGGACGGAGCCAAGCTCTATGAAATACCTCATCGCTATTGAAAGTCTCTTATTCGAGTTGCGCCGCACGAACTGAGGGACCGCTGGCTTCCAAGACTCTCCGGCCGACTTTAAGTGTGTAATCCTTCCCGCCGAAGTTACCTGTGTAGGTGTCGCGATGGCTCACCTGGTCTGATCCCTAATATTGCGAACCCGGTTTTTCGTAGACCATTCATCTCAACTATCGTGAGCCTAAATAAGTTGGTCCGTGGTAAGGGGGTGGAATCTATTTGCTCTATTCGCTGCTGTTGCTTCTATTTTCTATTACACATGAATTGCATTGTACACATTGGTTTATTCCCTTTCCCATGGCGCAAGATACTAAGCATTGTTATTATTAAAAATACACCATTGTCATCATACCCATACCCATACAATATCCATACACACTACTCATACCCGTACCCATACCCATCGCTATACCCATACCTACTACACCCATACCTACTACACCCATACCTACCTAACATGTAGTTACTTACGAGCTAGGTAGTTAATAACTTTATTAATAAACACTTACAAGCGAGAGGGAAAGAGAGACAAGCGTTAATGAGCGCTCCTTGGTCCAACTTGTAGGTGGGGTTTATTTCACCTCTTCATAACACTCCAATAAGAAACAAGGCAGGATTTGGCTATCATCTCTTGTTGTATGTATACGGAGGTATTCATAACTCATCGTCTTTTTATTTTGATGATCCCCATGCGCTTAGTTCCACCTCGGGAGCATCCAGTTACCCGCACTCTAGTCAGATTCGGTTGACCTGGACAAGCTAGATCGGCTTGTCCCTCGTCCGTCGTTGCTCGCTAGCTTTCCCTCTCGTGTCTCCTTCCTCTCCTCGCTAACTAACGCTAAAAACGAACCTCGTGGGGGGGAGACAGAAACATGGCGGACAGCCACTCGAACGGGGGGACTGGGGAACTGTTATCTAAAATGTCTAAGCTAGAGAAAGCCACTCGTTTCGTGTTTTGAAGAACTTGGGTTTGTCAGAATAACTGCTAAAGAAAGTCTTCCTCGATTTTCCCTCGCAATTCATTCGGCTTGTCTCATATCGCTGCTACGTCCTACGTGTACGGCTTGCCGAGTCCGCCGGGGGTGGCGCTTTCAGTTGCTTTTTGCGGCCCTTGCCAATCCCGTCCGATGGCATGGCTTGTATTCCAGGATATAACTCTCCAGTTTGTGGTTTCTCTGACAAGTAAAAAAAAAGCACGGTAACATCGTGGTCTCTCCACACACAATGAAGATTCAACCCCGGCTAGCCAGCCCTCTTTAGACGCACATCCACGGGCCTAACTACATTAATTCATCTGTACCTTTGAGAGTAGGGACCCTCGTCCTGTCAGACCTGTCATACCACATCTTATCCCTCGAGGGTTACCACACGCACACCCCCCCTTCTTAGGTCTCTCTTGTTATTCAGGGCCCCCGGACCTCGAAGGGCATTCACATCCCTGCTACTGCATACAGACTTACATATGTATCTATGTACGGTCTCCTCCACACGTCCTGTCTAAGCATTCTAGCCCTACCTTTCCGTGCGTCTGATATTCCTATCTTGAAAAGCCTAGCTATGAGACTGCATTGCGGCGTCTTGTACTAGGAAACCAGACCTTCAATCGATGGTCAACCTGGTGGAAGTTAGCCTCTCAGTCCCAAGTTAATTCTGTTTGCTACGCCATCCGCTCTACTACGTAACCCTTCGGCCGTTTCCATTTACACCAACGGCACAGGCCATCTTCCTGCTGCTATTGCTACTACTGCTGCTGCTCTTCGATGCACCAAAAGAGAGGGAAAGAGATAGACTAAACGGAAAGAAGATAACTAGGAAACCAGAACAGCTCAGGAGAAGTGACTTCGTTGCCCAAAGGTATAAAGAGTTGGGCCAACTTGATAGCCACGGCAAGGTCCCCAGGTGTGTGTTGGTTGGCCTTTAACACGTCGATTGTGTCTGTGGTTGCGCATGGAATACAACACCACCATACAACTAAGCTACCTACGTTGAGATACTTGCCCATCTCCTCACCCACTCCCTCTATTTTCGGGAGACTTGCCGGATAACCCTTTCCAAGCCGCCAACCTTTGCTGCAGCTTACAATACCGCACAAGGACCGTGAGCTCCGCATACACCAAACTACGGCAGCTATTTTCCCCCTTAAAGAACCAATTGGTTGATTGGATCTGAATATGCATGCCGTCTTCCGCCCGTAAAAGTCGAGTTGCCAAATACCATCCCGGCGGATCTCCACAGTCGCCAGCGCCAATCCTATCTCTCTGATATCCTGTTCCTGCGGCTTATTACAGACTCTATACGTCACAGAAAAGCAACTGACAGCTTAGTCCATATCGTGACAGCCGGACAGTACCGGCTTATAGCCTACGAATCCTGCCAACTATCCAGTATAGACGGCTCACTTAGACGGTAACCATGCACAATACAATGATCGGTTCAACTGGCATAGACCAGGATAACCATATGGCTCATGATAACTCATATTCAAACGAGCCATGGGTTGACATGAGCGCCTATACCCATATGGCCATCACAACTTATCCTGATAACTACTATATTCCACCGACGACACACGGATTACCATCCGAATCTATCGGCATGGCCCCTCCACCTATGCCGCACCCGATACATAGCCAAGCGCACAATAACTTTGCAAGTCATCTCCCGCATCCACTGATAATACCAACGCAGCAGCCTTCCCAGGTTCCATGGCCCAGTCTCCGGACAAACCCCTCTCAAAGCTACTCGGCACCTCCTGTGCCGATCCCGCCGGCATCGGCTCCTGTGAGACAGCCGCCTAGACTACCAACGATCAATACGTCGCAGCCAAGGAAGACTTTGACGGATGAAGATCGTCGTAACATGTGTCTTTTTCACGAGGATAATCCTCATGCTAAGCAGACAGAGATCGGTCAAAAGTTTGGCGTGGAGCGAAGGTAAAGTCGGAGACATATTGAAAATAGACTATAATTGCTAACATTACACTGGCAGTACCGTATCGAAGGTATTACGAAGGAAGGAACTTTACCTGAATTTGGACAGCCAGGGTGGCTCTCCTGTGAAAAAAACCAAAGGCAAATCACCGCCAGATATTGAGCGAGCCCTCGCGAACTGGGTCAGGGGTCAACAGAAGAAGGGAGTTGTAGTTAGCGACACTCAGATGGAGGAAAAGGCTAGGGTCTTTTGTACAGGCTCGGATAGCCCCCTCAAAACCATCACTGCCTCTTGGATCGAAAAATTCAAGCAGAAACATAATATTGGCCCGGGAAAGCTAATCCGCAGAGCCTCCGAGACTGCGATACCTGATAATGCTCGGCTGGACACCGGATCGCCCTTACTATCATCTACTACACACACGCCAGGAGGCATTTCGCCGGCTTCGCCAACAAACCAGACGGAGTCACCGCAAATTTCCGCGGTGAGCGAGAAATCCGAAGTGAAGGAGTCTATTTCAAATGGCTTCATGGACTTCGAAGCCAACGGATACAGACACCCACATTCCCAAAGTTCGACATCGCTATCTAGTGCCGTCACAGACCCTCCGAGCTCAACATTTTCAGCGGGCGCCTTTAGCCCAACATCCCAGTTCAACTTCTCCCCGGACCCTAATACGGGCATGTTTAGCGACAGGAACCAGATGCCTCCAGGAGCAGCGGGCTTCCAGCGCCCGCGAAGTCAGACAGTTCCAGACCTCGGGAACCTCGAGTACATCAACCAATCGCAACCTTCCGAACCCCTGACACCTAAATATAGCCAGGCTGGGACGGCACCCTCTTCCGCACTCGAGTCGCCAATCCACGAGATCCCGGGAGCAGCGACACCTTTCGGCGGGCTAGACTCGGCTATCTCCCCACCAACGCAGCTACACCACGTGAGTAGTAGTAGCAGTTTAGCCGGGAGGTCGAGCTGCTCGGGCACAGCCGGGGTTTCCGGGACGTCCATGGGCTCCTCACCCAGCTCGCCGACGCAAGAAGACGCCAGGCGAGCCGCGGACACGCTCCTCAGCTTTATGCAGCAGATCAAGTCGACCGGATTGATTGACCAGAACGACTTCTTAATAGTCTTGGGCCTTACTGAGAAACTAAGGCTGCAGCCGCAACAGCACGGAGGGCCTCAGGCTAACTCGGCTATCCAGGGTCTCGGTGGTTTGTCGAGGATACCGGAAGGAGACACTGAGATGGGGACGATCCCTTCGCCCATGGTGAAGAACGAGGCGACGATGAGTGTGTGACTACCCTGGGAACCCGTCATTCTCGAGGACGTGCCCCTTAGGACTGTGTGTGCTGCGGTATAACGCTGATTTTCGTGGTCATTCGATTCGTATTGCTGCTACCGGGGCCGCAGAGAATAAAATCGACAATGCTAGAGAAAAGGAATGACGAACGCCTTAGATCAGTCATTTAGAAGAGTACTCTAGACTTTAAAGAGCGGCGAACTATTCCATGCGATACGACGAATCGGGAGCTACAAAGTTACTGCATTTCACATATCTTCCACATGAACTTCCAACGACAACACTCATACTCCGGAGCGACCGAACATCCGTGTAAATAAACTCGACAGGCGGTGGGCGGAAGAGGCAATGGCAGTGTCACAATACTCATAACTTCAAACATAGGAAACCGGCGGACTAATGGGAATAGGGAATAAGGAATAGGAGCAGGACTTGGAATTGGAATAGGGATAGGGATAAGAAATCACTAGGCTTCCTTGGACAAGGCGGATCGCGGCCGGAGGAAAGGGAAGTAGAAGGGAAACGGACGAAAAAGACGACAAAAAAAAATTCATATCACGGAGAAACAACAGCCAAACATCACCGAGCGTAATTGTATACACTACATTCTCGCGAAACAATAGCATCGTCACCATCATCATCATTATTATCATTATCATCATATCATCATATACATTAGGTTCACATACATACACATTATACCCCCGTCGCCCCACCGCGCGTATCCCCAGCGAGAGAATATACCCCGAAATCGAGCAATCGAGCCATCGACGAAAAGGAGAGAGGAGAGGAGAGGAGGGAGAGAGAAAGAAAATGGGAAAAAAAAAATCTTTATATTTTTTGGGGGGACTTTATTATTACCAACTACCGTCATCCGTTTTATTTCGAAAGGAAAAGAAAAAAAAATATTTATGAATACTTTTATATAAGGTACCTTTATTATATACACACACACACAACTCTATACGATACCAACCACCACTTCGTCTGTCTCTTCTTCTTCTTCTTCTTCTTCTACTTCATCTATCTGGCCCGGCAAATAACAAGACTACGTCCCGCTCACGCGAAAACACCCCCCGTACTAGTTAGCAGTGGTAACAAGGAATCCGATCCGATACGATCGCGCGTCTCGAAAGCAAAAAAAGAAAAAAAAAAAAAAAGTCCCCAGGTGTTTTTATTCTGTTCTGTTCTATTCTATCTTATTTCTTCTCTACTTTACTCTCTCGGTTCCAATTCCTCGCTTGTTTGAGTTGTTTTTCATGTTGTTTTTTCTCTTCTATACTATTCTTCCCCCCCCCCTTTTTTTTTTTACTCTTTGGACCTTATAAAATGATTTCCCCCAGTATATATATATATATACCTATCTATATGCGCGCATGGTTACTTATGTACTACAAAGTTCTACCCCGGTACCGTGAGGATGGAGAAGAAGATGGGATGGGCTTTGGGTTGAGGCTTTCGTCACGAGAGGAGGGAGAGAGGGAGAAAAGGAGGTTGAGCATGTGGAGAAGACCCGGACGTTCGCTTGATTGGAATAACACAGCACCTTGATGGGGAGACAGAACCACTAGTTTTTATTACAGAAACTACTTATCGTCTGTACAAGGCAGAGCAAAGCAGAGGAGAAAGTGGTGTTGCGATGTGAGGAAGGGGCAGGGGGCGTGAAGGTGTTCCTGGTGACCGGTGTTGGTGTGTCTGTCTCAGTGGAAAGGGGAGTTAACGATTGATTTGTTTTTCCGGTTCACTATTTTCTTTCTTCTCTCTACATAGCAGCACTCTCAGGCGTTCCATTTGGGTTGTTTAATTTTTCTTCTCTCTAGGTCACCGACACTTAATTGAATGGCACTACTCTCTGACTCTACCTATCTAACCTACTACTTCCCCGGCTTCTCAGGCCTGCATTCCATATTAATTAGGCATATCTCATCGTTCCATCTCGTATTGCCAAGCGATGCATCGATGATGAGGCGATCTGAGCAAACCGCATCACCCTGTATAAGTCAATGCTTACTACTACTCCCATACCTCCCGTGTGCTATGTCCCTGGTGGGTTACAAGTGAGAGATAGATACCTTAGGTACCTAGGCAGGCAGACAGGCATGGCGTTCGCATCCAGTGACCTCGGGGATGGGTTAGGTTACACCCCGCGACGAGAAAGGGATTTGGTTTCGTAGCCCGACTGCTCCAAACAATGACCGAAACGTTTTTATTTTTGGAGCGTCAAATCCAGATGCTACCAGGCAGCCAGGCTCTTCTTTTTTCACAAGCTAGGAGACGAAACGGGAAGAGAGGCGACGTAATTACTAGGTACTATGTAAACATCGGTACTTTACTTACAAACAAGTAATCTGGGGGCGGCTCTGTAACGACCTTCCGGAACTCCTTCTGCCTCGGTCCCGTCTATCCTATCTTGCTGCTTATGTCGTAGACTTATGTTGCATTGCATGAAGGGGTGCGCTCGATCTGGACAGGGCGGTGCATTAGACTTTGAAACTCTCCTAAATTTCTTTTCTGTCTGTTCTAACCACGCGTCGGTTGGTTGGGTATCAATCATTACATTAACTTATTTCATTTACGAGAAACCGAACGTCCGGTCCTCTTCAACTTAGTCGATCTTCCCATAGCTCGATGACCCCCTTCTCGGTTAGTTCGGGCATGAGGCGCACCAGAATAAGTTCTAGAATTCCATACAATAGGTGCTTGTTACAATAAGGATCTGAGAAGACATCGAGAATGCCCGTCTCGATTTCGGATAGAATTCTGTCCCTATCCTCATCCTCGTCCTCATCTTCATCTCTGTTACACATGTCAGCCCGCTTGTCGCCACCGGCTTCGGTCGGCCGCACACCGGTGTCTCCAAATTGCCGCTTTGATCTTTCTGGGGTCAACGTTGCATGGCTGTCTCTAACAGATTTGCCCTCATCGGTAAGCCGCACGCGTGTAACTTCCTCTCCAGTGCGGTTGGTATTATGTGCCGTGTTATAGCTGTCGGCCTTAAACGGTCCGGACCGCGACCTCGCACTTGAAAGAGTGCTAGCAGATCTGGTGGACCAAGGCCAGGTATTGCTACCATAATAAAGCCAGCCCACCCTCTTCGGAACAAGCGCCAAAAGCGCGCTAGCGCATCTGCGGCGTAGGGCGCCCAGCTGCTCGTCAGACGAAGGAGGGATCAGGCTGGATGGGCCTGGGGCGTTATTGGGGAAGACAGCGCCGCGCACGGCTCGAAGGGGTGGGGGAAGACGGAGAGGATCGAGAATATAGACGTGGATGTAGTGCGAAAGAAGTCTGTGCAAGATCAGTATAATGTTAACCATGTACAAAGAGAACAATAATAGAATCTTCTAAGGAGAGCTCTCGTAGGGAACGTGGGGGGTAAAGTGGTACAAGTGTGACCGTATTGCGGAATGTATCAAGGTAGATTGGGTATGCGATGTTGCATATCCCGATTGCTGAGACGCGAATTCAAAAAGGAGCTAGATTTCCTAGGAGAGATAATCTTGATCTACTCTGTAAAACCTTGCTGCAACCATGGCTTCATGGTCAAGGTCTCGTCGACGAATTGCAGCTAAGCTTGATAATGATTGATAATGCGCGAAGTTGGTCACGCCTTAGATCAAACCAACAAGCAATGTGAGGCTTCAAAAGATCATGGAGCTTTTGCATGGGACAGAAAGCTCGTACAGGGGAGCTAAGAGCTGCACGAGCCCGGGTTACCCCTGACCTTATCCGATCGGGGAAGAGGCGCGACGATGACGGCCCTTCTGGCACAAACATGCGAAGCCAAAGCCCAAGTTTAACGAGTTCAGATAGATTGAGTTCAAATAAGAACGGCCATGGTAGCGTACGATGCGTGCGCAGCCGAGCGCCAGGGTATTCGACCGCCACAACTTTTTGCTCCTGGAAAGTATTCGAAGTAACCCTGGTCTTAGCTACGCAAGCTAGTGACCATCCCTTGGACGATCACATCTGACTGTATTCAGAGCTGAGAATAGCAGCTTCTTTGCTCCGTCCATCAAACTAATGGCTACCTAGGTAGGTACATTACATTGCCACGGGTGAATACGGGATGCATCATTGTCTTAAAGGTAGGATAGCAGACATTGCTAAAACATCTACCAGACTTGAGGTTCCGTTATAAAACCTCTAACATAACGCCGCGAGCCGGAAGCATGTCCGTGCATGTTGGAACGGTACCTGCGGGGCCGGCGGCACGAAGCGAAAGGGAAAAGAGTTCGTGGCGTTGTACCAGGGTTGATGGACTGTCTGATGAAATCCTTGGTCGGAGACAAGAATCCCTGCAAGCCCCAAAGTTGGGCGCGTAAATAAGGCTCGCGGATGGCCAGGCAGGCCTGGCAGGTTCAGCCCCGCGCCGTTTATCGTGCAATCGGATGAAGGACATCTAGGTTTACCCGGTCATTGGTCATAATCAAAAATGACCCTTGGAATAATAGAATGCCTCATGTTGGGTCTCTGGTGAATGCCGGACTTTGGATGGCTGGCTGTTTTATCCGGCCACCAAACCAAGACCATTGAAACGTCGCACAGCACCACCTTCGACTTAAGGTAGGCTTTGCTGAAAATGGACTAAGCCGTGTACACTGTACCTTGTCTGGCCGATCTGCCAAGTCGATATCCGACGAGACGATAATTAAAGTAGTGATGAATGAGGAGATAGCCGTCATGCGCACTTGCGAGATAGGTGGTTTCTAAAAGGTGAGTGGATAACCTCAGGTCCAGTGACCTAGAACGTATGCGAGGTGACGAGATATGTGCTTCTGTGACAGGTAATAGGAGAGGGAAGAAGACTGATTCGCCTACCTATCGATCATCCCGTTAAACCCTGCCAGGTTGCCTGGACCTCTCAGGGCTCCCCATTGCACCATAGACAAAGCTCCGCTCGTCCAGGGCATGCGAGCGTCTATTTCGAGTAAATTTCCAACGCAAGTCCAGAGTTTGAAGTTGGCAATGGGGACACTGGCTGGTTGTAGACCGGCCTCCGGGGTTGGAAGATGGTAGGATTTCTCTCCATGATCATGAGATGTTGGGTCTATCTGGCGAATGGTAGGGATAGACCTAGGAGGGAGTGTTCGAGAAAGCATTATCGTACTGATAAACATCCGTATCAAGTTTATTATAACGAATCCCCACTGAATTACGGTCCAAAAGACCTGCTGAATGTACAAACTATATTTGCCCGTAATCGATGGAACCGTGCCGGCGCTGGTCTTTAGATTCACACCTGGTTCCATGTCTCCGGGCTCAGACGTCTCTGCTGTGCCTCTCCCACGCACTGTCCTTGTTAGTATAATTAGACCTTCCCATATGAGCCATGGCTCCGAGAGTTTGTTGATGATGAGATTGCCTATGATAAGTTCGGAGAACAATTGGCCAACCAGCGTTGTTAGGCACTCGTTCTCGAGATCCTCGGTTGGAAGCAAGAGGGCGAGAACGCCTTGCACTAACAATTGGCGGTATGCACTCTCGTTGTCTGCTTGAACCTGTATACTGCTGTGTCCCGACTTAGGAACCGGTGACAGGGCAGGTAGTGGCCAGAGCGAATGATAGATCTCGCGTGGATTGGCCTCGATTGGTGGTCTGGCTACTGTGTTCTTTGCTACTCGATATGCTGTATGGTATTGTTAGTAACGAGATGGTAATATGAAACCAGAGGTGGAGTATGCTGGCCAACCTCGGATATGTGCGTCTAGCAGTTCTGGCAGTTCATCGAACAGGAGGCTCTCCAGGTCTACATTCCGCAACCTCTGCTCTAATGCGCGAGTACAATGCGCAATAATCTGTACGATTTCGGCGACGAATGTCTCATCTGGAGTAATCTTGGTGTACCAATTTTGGACAAACTCCTTAATGATGATAGCTATCAGGGCATATAGCTGAAGATCCACGTCATTTCGACTTGTAAGAGGCGGCAGTAAATCTTGAATCGGCGCAGGCGAACTCCCCCCCCTATCCGCTAGGTGCTGGGCGCAAAGCACACGGCGTATAAACGTAGCAGTAGCCTTATCGGACAAGAAATCGGATGATGCTGGACGGGGAGTCCGGCGAGGCGCCGATGATGGTGGAGTCGCACGAGGTGAGCTAGGAGGCTTACTGCTGGTGGATGTGACAGACTCGGGATTAGTGCTCGAGGTTGGCGGTGCTTTTAGGCTTGTCGGGGCCGGGCCACTGCCTTTAGGCGGAACGGCGCCCGATAATGCTGCCGTCATCGCTCGATGTGAGGTGTACGGTATGTTCACCGGTCTACGTTCATCAGACTACGATCATGCTAGTTAATAAGTCCGGCTGAGAGCTACTTGGGCGTTCAATATGTATCTGATACGTGCGATAATACGTAGAAGATTGAGGCTGCAGAGTGGTTCGTAAGTGGTTCGTAAGTGGTTTGGTTGGTTGCGCTATTGCGCTAGTTGTCGCTGGTTTTGTTGCTGCAGGAACGATTCTTTGCGGTCAATTTTACTTGGTCTTTTTTTTTTTTTTTTTTTTTTTTTTTTCTTCTTTTTTACTACCTAATGCACATGGTAGGGGGTCGCTACATTTGCAACTGTGCAGCAGCTTGTGACACCTGCAATGACGTTAGCAGATTAGGTTAAACCTACAGGGGCGGGGCCCGCACAGGCCAAACAGGTTTCCCTTCAAATGCACTCTCTGCGCAAGGATAGCCATGTTGTTTTTTTTGCTGGTTGTTGAGCCTCATCTATTGTATATGCGTACATGACGATAAATATAGGTTATGGACCTAAGGTACACCCTATTTAACAAGTGGTTAAGCTTATATGAATTACAAAATATGCGACTCTTAAAGAATCGAGCCTTGTTTTTTATTGCTTTACTCCGCGTTTCAATTCGTCAAGGCGAAGCTCACATGATGCAGTCCTCAGCTCGGGGGCGCCACTATCATCTTTGTTATATACAAATTTACCATAAACAGTTTATTCGCAGAGTGACGTGATTCTTTATAAACATGGTCGAAATCTTCCGGCTCTGCACCCTATGGTTGTGTACATTAACAATTGTACAGGGCCAGGCGCTATTCAGCGTTCCTTGTTGTCGCTTCGTATCTGCAAAACTGTTAGAACCAATAATTTGAGCAAGCTTAAAGAGCCCTTATTATCCAAAACGTACCTCTTGCCTCGGAAAGCCCATACTCCCCAGTTGCCACAGCTGATATCTTGAGGATCGAGGTCATTAAGATCCCACCGTAAACTTCTGAAGATGTTTTCGCCAGGTTCCATGAGCATATCAAATTCCCCTCCGCAAGTCTTTCTTACCCATTCGATATCTCTATCCATATCAAACTGTGTGTAGCCAGTCACTATAATAGGGGCCTTGGTCTCGAGAAGTAAAGGCACCGTTTCCGACCACTCGTGAGAGCTAGCTGGATGCCCTAACCCGGGATGGAACATGACAAAACAGTCAAAATAAGGGTCATAGGGGTAAAACTGGCCGGTCTTATGGAGGGTGTGATAGTAGTCCACAATGGTGCTAATTTTCATGGTTGGCCATACTCGGTCTTCTACTATGGCACCGAAGGGATTCGAGGGGGTTCGAGGGGGCAAGGGAAATTCGTCATCTCTGTTAGTCATACTCTCAGGTCCGATAAATATCAGGTGAAATTTCCCTCGAGGGAAGAGGTGGGCCAACTGTACCCAGACATTCCGGGGGAGCGAAGACTCTGCTCGAGCCCCTAGGATGAATATCCTCACCGGAGGCGCTTCGGGTCGTAAGCCCTTGATCGTTTCTCCGCTACCTGTCCTGGGAGGATGTAAAGTATATCGGAGAGCGCTTAAGCTTTTTAAGCCTTCAGTCGTGAGCCTACCACCTTTTCTAATATTATAAGGACTAAGCTCATGTAGGATGCTGCCAATTGTTACCGGATAGGTAAGCAACCTTGTAACCTGTCGCATGTTTCGGTCATCATTGATGGCTTCAAATTGTCTTGTGTAAAGAAAAGTATCCCAGTTTGTCATATTCACAGCGGCTTCTTCCATCTGAGGACCTGCGTACTCGAATTCGGGGAAAAATCTCCCAGAGCGAAGATCGTGATCATCTTCATTGATTTGTCGCAGAGTGTCGCAAATCTGAAGATGAGCCTCATAGTCCTCAGCCCAATGCCTCTCACTACAATAGACCGGGATTCCACAGTCCGGACATTCGAAGTCAACATGGGCCGGTGCTTGCGCGCCGGAGCCGGTAGCGCTACCTGGAGTATTGGTACTGGCTGGGTCCCGTGTAGGTAGATGGTCGGGATGAGGGCAGTGCGCGTGTTGCCTTATAAAAGCAGCACGGCGGCGTATTTCGGGAATGGGCGAGTTAGTGAAAGAGTGGAAGAGGTCGTCAGGACGGAGGACCAGAGGTTTCGATTGGTTCTCGTACGATGCGGCAGATCCTAGGCCAGCTACATTGTCCTCTGCAGTTTGCGACTGACGACCGAATAGAGATATGGGTCTTGAGAGACGACTGTTAGCTTCAACAGATGGTACGGGGCGTCGCGAATGTATAGTCGGACTCGGAGAGCAAGCCTTTCGTAGTGGGCGTGAAGATGCAGCTTTAGAGAATGACCTCGACACAGGCGGACGGGCTGCATTGGCTGCGGAGAGTCTTATACAGGCCCTGCAAGTATTAGACGCCGCCAGGCGCATTGAAGGCTCCATTGTTGAAGGCTTCCCTGGTAATTGCCCATACAATGGCGGTTACGAATTTGCGACTGGGTAGCTCTGAAGCTCAGAAATATTCGGCATAACTAAAAGATGCATCTACGTAGTATTCTCATGTACCCTTGTACCTATAGTGGGATGACTCCCGGTCTCTGGTCACCACAGGCAGAGCAGCAGATTAGTACCTAGGTACCTACATACATGTACCTAGGTGTAAGGTACCTAGGTAGTATTAGGTAATACGGGCCCCAGTGAATTTTTGCGGACAAATTGCTAATCCGGATGGATTTCTGAAGACCCACAACAGCAAGAGCTTTGACAAATGGCGATTGGAATATTTTATTTAGTGTCTCCAATCAAGTTCTTCAGCTTGATTCGAAGCTCCATCAACTTCAAAAGAAAACTTTGGAGCTTCCCACACAGGCTTTAACAATTATTCAACCCAGCCTCACTTTATAGCGAAAAAGGAGATAGAGAGGCTAGAAGAGTCGCGCAGGCTTTCTGCGCATCTCCTGCGAAGATGGCGACTACTTCTAATATGTTTCTCTACTCTTTAACCATCCAGCCTCCCACTACAATTACTCAAGCTATTCTCGGTCAGTTTTCTGGCACCAAAGAGCAACAAATTGTCACGGCCTCAGGCTCGCGACTCACACTGCTACGCCCGGAGCCATCACAAGGGAAAGTCATTACCCTCCTCTCCCACGATGTTTTTGGTATCATCAGGTCCATCGCTGCCTTCCGCTTGGCAGGGAGCAATAAGGGTAAGTTTTATATCCCCCCCTACTTTATGAGGCTTCACTTAGTGATTTTGAAGCTGGGTCGGTAGAAACTTTCGAACTGCCGTCTCGGCAAATGGTGTGGTATCTCGACCCTCAATAGGGATTATTACTCGACTAGAGCCTTACTAACTTTTCATCTTATAGACTATATAATACTTGCCACTGATTCGGGACGCATTGCAATTATCGAGTATATCCCTCAACAAAATCGTTTCAAACAACAAAAGCTCGAGACTTTTGGAAAATCGGGAGTACGTCGCGTCGTTCCTGGGCAATATCTGGCTTGTGATCCCAAAGGTCGTGCCTGTCTTATCGCGTCGGTAGAGAAGAATAAGTTGGTCTATGTCCTGAACCGAAATGCTCAGGCAGAACTTACCATTTCTTCGCCTCTAGAGGCCCATAAACCGGGAACAATCGTACTCTCGATGGTCGCTCTGGATGTTGGCTATGCAAACCCGGTATTTGCAGCATTAGAGGTCGATTACTCCGAAGCAGACCAGGACCCATCGGGGCAGGCTCTAGCTGAAGTCGAGACACAGTTAGTTTACTACGAGCTAGACCTTGGGTTGAATCACGTCGTCAGAAAGTGGCATGAACCAGTTGACCCTACTGCGTCTATACTGTTCCAAGTCCCTGGCGGTAATGACGGGCCTAGCGGCGTTTTAGTATGTGGAGAAGAAAATGTCACATATAGACACTCGAACCAGGAGGCATTTCGTGTACCGATTCCCAGAAGAAAGGGCGCGA
This sequence comes from Daldinia bambusicola, assembly GCA_022478815.1. Classification (NCBI taxonomy): domain Eukaryota; kingdom Fungi; phylum Ascomycota; class Sordariomycetes; order Xylariales; family Hypoxylaceae; genus Daldinia; species Daldinia bambusicola. Next base: position 179,772 of record MU284071.1, read on the forward strand.
CAGAAGATCCTCAGCGAAAACGTTCAATCGTTTCCGGTGTCATGCACAAACTCAAGGGAAATGCCGGCGCTTTCTTTTTCCTCCTGCAGACGGAGGACGGCGATCTTTTCAAGGTTACCATCGACATGGCTGAAGATGAAGATGGCAATGCGACTGGAGAGGTTCGACGGCTGAAGATCAAATATTTTGATACGGTGCCGGTCTCCACAAGCCTCTGCATTCTGAAAAGCGGGTTTTTGTTTGTTGCTAGCGAGTTTGGGAACCATCATTTTTACCAGTTTGAGAAGCTTGGTGACGATGATGACGAGCTAGAATTCACTAGCGATGACTTCCCGACGGATCCACAGGTATCATACAATCCTGCCTATTTCTACCCAAGAGCAGCCGAAAATCTAAGTCTGGTTGAAAGCATTGATTCAATGAATCCCCTTGTCGATTGCAAAGTAGCCAACTTGACTGGCGATGACGCACCACAAATTTACTCTATCTGCGGAAATGGCGCGCGGAGTACATTTAGGACCCTGAAGCATGGCTTAGAGGTAAACGAAATTGTGGCCTCAGAGCTCCCAGGTGTTCCGTCTGCTGTCTGGACTACCAAGCTTAACAGGGATGATCAATACGACGCTTACATTATTCTCTCGTTTAGTAATGGTACTTTAGTACTCAGCATTGGCGAGACTGTGGAAGAGGTGACCGACACAGGCTTTCTTTCGACAGTTCCAACGTTAGCTGTCCAACAATTAGGCGAAGATGGTCTCATCCAAGTACATCCCAAGGGCATTCGACATATCGTTAAAGGACGAGTAAATGAGTGGGAAGCACCACAGCATCGATCAATTGTTGCTGCTTCTACCAATGAACGCCAAGTTGCTGTCGCGTTAAGCTCTGGTGAAATTGTCTATTTTGAGATGGCGGATGATGGGTCTTTGGCTGAGTATGATGAAAAAAAGGAAATGTTTGGGACTGTCACTTGCCTAAGTTTGGGCGAGGTTCCCGAAGGTCGCCTGCGAAGTTCATTCCTTGCCGTTGGATGTGATGACTGCACTGTCCGAATTCTCAGCTTGGATCTGGAATCCACGCTTGAAAGCAAATCCGTGCAAGCATTAACTGCCGCCCCATCTGCACTTTCTATAATGTCCATGGAGGACTCTTCGTCTGGCGGTTCAACTTTATATTTGCATATTGGCCTGCATTCGGGCGTCTATCTACGTACTGTTCTAGATGAGGTAACCGGAGAACTTACTGATACTCGTCAGAAGTTTCTCGGCCCTAGAGCTGTGCGACTCTTTCAGACCTCAGTCCAAGGCCGGACTTGTGTTCTAGCTCTCAGCTCGAGAACTTGGTTAGGATACTCGGATCCAATCACCAAGGGCTTCATGATGACCCCTCTAGATTATAGCGATTTAGAGTGGGGCTGGAATTTTAGCAGCGAGCAGTGTGAAGAAGGAATGGTAGGCATTCAGGGCCAAAATCTCAAGTAAGTGAATTTCTTTCCTCTGTTCTATTTAAGCCGAAGAATGATGAAAAACTGGGATCCTACGCCATGGCTATGAGGTCACAATATTTTACCAATTGTTCCTACTGAACTTCGCATCCTTTTTTTTTATATACCTGAATATAAGACTTGAAGAGGCGACAAGACGCTAACGTCAACAGAATCTTCTCTATCGACAGATTAAGTGACACGCTGTTACAACAGTCGATTCCTCTAACGTACACCCCCCGACGTCTCGCCAAGCATCCAGACCAACCTTATTTCTATACTATTGAATCTGACAATAACACGTTACCGCCTGAGTTACGTCAACAACTCCTAGCAGACCCTGGCGTAGTTAATGGTGATGCTGCTGTACTGCCACCGGAGGAGTTTGGGTATCCCAGAGGTCGCGGTAGATGGGCATCTTGCATCAGTGTCGTGGATCCACTGATGGAGAAGCGAGTCCTGCAAACACTGGAACTGACCGAGAATGAAGCCGCCGTCAGCATGGCTACGGTGTCTTTTGCAAGTCAGGATAACGAGACATTCCTCGTGGTTGGAACTGGAAAGGACATGATTGTTAGTCCCCGCCAGTTCAGTGCAGGATATATACATGTCTACAGATTCCGTGACGACGGCAAAGAGATCGAATTCATTCATAAGACGAAGGTTGAAGAACCACCGATGGCCCTGGTGCAATTCCAGGGTCGGCTACTGGCTGGAATTGGCAAAACCCTCCGCGCCTATGATCTTGGGCTTCGTCAACTTCTCCGAAAAGCGCAAGCCGAGGTTGCACCTCAGCTCATTGTCTCCTTACAAACTCAAGGCAGTCGTATCATCGTTGGCGACGTTCAACAGGGAGTGACTTATGTCGTGTACAAATATGAGAGTAACAAACTAATACCTTTCGCTGACGACACAGTCGCCCGCTGGACAAATTGCACAACTATGGTAGACTATGAGTCGGTTGCTGGCGGAGATAAATTCGGAAACATCTGGATTGTGCGATGTCCGCAAAAAGCAAGCGAGGAGGCTGACGAAGACGGAACTGGGGCGCATTTACAGCACGCCAGAGAATATTTGCATGGTGTAAACCACCGCTTAAGCCTCATGGCCCATTTTTACACTCAGGATGTGCCTACCAGTATAAGCAAAACCAATCTGGTAGTTGGTGGACAGGATGTACTTCTTTGGAGTGGAATACAAGGAACCATCGGCGTATTTATTCCATTCGTAAGTCGGGAAGACGCGGATTTCTTCCAGAGCCTCGAGTCACACATGCGAACTGAGGATCCACCCCTAGCCGGAAGGGATCATCTCATATACAGGGGCTATTATGCTCCCGTAAAGGGGGTTATCGATGGCGACCTGTGTGAAAGATTCACACTACTTCCCAACGATAAAAAGCAGATGATTGCGGGAGAATTGGATCGTTCAGTCCGGGAGATTGAGAGAAAGTTATCTGTAAGTCAAGTCCACTAAAACCCCTCTGTTCCTCCATCGAAGATCTGAGCTTACCATTCGGCTAGGACGTTCGAACTCGGTCTGCATTTTAATGAGAGAAAGTTATGCAATGCAAAGGCGCCTGGAGTAATGAGGGGTATCCTGTATTTACGGAATTTATTCCTGGGATCCGGATAGCGGGAGAATCCATCATATGGTTATCATGCCCATTTAATTTATGAACTTTCCAAAGGTATAACGCCCCCTTAATGCGCGAGACTGCACAAACTTATCCCAATATAATTCAGAGACGTCGATATTCCAAGCACAAGCTATATTTATTCATCTCTGTCTCTATCCTCTACGATTCCTCCAATATGAGCTCTTACTATTGGCTTGCCTCGCAATCCCTTTACCCCTCCCCGCTGTTTCAACAGGGTGCGTCCGCTCCCACTCTTCGTCTGCGAAGAAGGCTTCCGTTGCCATTTCGAGGTCATAGCCGGCCTGCTCCAAGTAGAGGACAGCAACGTCGTATTCGTGAACCTTACAAGCCACCATCCAACGTCGGATCTTGGATTTTCTGGCCTCTTCCTCTTCGCCTTCAACAGGTCGCGGTGACAAGCTCACGCCGCCTTTATAGTATTCTCCAGGTATAAGTATGGTCCGTCGCCCCAGGATTAGATGATCGCTCGTGATATTGTTGGTACGTCTAAGAACTGGTGCGGGAACACCGTAACGGAGGGACAGAGAAGTAATAGTGTCATGCTCATGATTTAGGAAGTGCAGGGTATCTTCTGCTGGTTTGTCGAAAGCACCAAGAGCGCCGGACTTTTCATCGAATTGGTTTGGGAATTTCTGCGTTGCGGACGGCGTATAGGGTGGTGGCGCTGCCGAGGGGTTCTGCGAGGAACCGGTTGCAACCGATGATTCGTACGAAGGAGGGTCCTTTAAACCAGGCGGGAGCTTTGTGTCTACTAACGAAATTTGACAATAGGGACAATAAGTGTTAAAGCGAGGATTTTTCTATTCGCGATGGTCAGTTTGGCCATAGGTACCTTATATATGATTACGGCTAAGCTGAGATCATATTAAGACTAAATATTAAGACTAAAAAACGTACACTACGGCAGTTACCACATATTACTCGCTGGCAGCACTCTAACCGGCGATCATTTGGTAAGGGCTTTTCCGAGTCGCTATATCGCGGAACTTCATGAAGAAGAGTTGCGCAGGTGCAACAAGACTCGACAGGTGTTACAACAGGTTTTGCGAAAGTCATGGTCCCTTGATCAAGTAAGAAGATATGAAACAAAATAGTACGATGTGATGCAATATGAATTAATAAGATAATATGATAGAAAAATAAATAGGAATATGATTATAATATTACCTTCGGCGATGCTAGAATATAAATGTCGATGTTTCGTCGAACATGGAAATTTAAAATGCTTCGCTGGTTATTAGCTGAATAGCTGAAATGCGATTGTTCGGATGCGAGGGTGGCGTGCCAGACTGCCAGTGACAGGGACGTATGACGTTCGGCTTATCGATAAAGATAAGTCGGAGATTAAAGTAGAAATTAATCCTGATTGGCTTTAGCTCGGGGGTAGATTTAACTCTGGCTAGGCGGACTAGCTCCACTGGTTCAATCCACTGGTTCAATCCACCGTACCACGTTTAACGTTTTCTGATGTCAGCGGTAGCGGCTTTGTGACCCAAGAAGCGTGTTTCAATGGACAATAATCATGTTGCCCACCAAATTGATGCATCTTCCCCCTTAAAGTTGACGAGGCATTGCCCACATAGTTAATACAAGTTTACAAGTTTCTCAAAACCGAGAGAACTAAAGGAATAAGTAGGAACGAGGGCCATCATAAGTCACTAATAATACATAATAGCGACCGGCAAGCATCGATATCGGTCAAAGCGACAGGGGCGCGTCTTTCCATGGTCTTTCCATGGTCTTTCCACGCAGCCATCGTTAGAGCAACCGACTACTTTAAAACAACTATCAACTGCGAATCGTCCCAAGTCATACACACGATATAACAGTATTTTTTTTATATTTTTAGACCCTTAGGTACATTAATATCTTCAAATGCAATAGTAGTACCGATCTTTAAAACCTTCTCCCGGAGCTTCAGTCAAAATGGCCACCACTGCAGCTCCTCCTCCCCCCAAACCTCCGAGCCCATCCGTCCCTGTTACCCTCCACGAAGCCGGACTCGATTCGCCTTCATTCCGAGCTTCCGCCCTATATTTTGCCGAACAAGTAGATGCGATCGAGCGATGGCTAGAAGGATACGTTAGGACGACCGCCAAGCTGTCCCACGAACTGCTCAACGTGGAAGAAACTATAAATAATTACTTGAGCAAGGTCATCCCACCCCCGAATATCAACGCCGTGGATAACGACTATGCCGCACTGGCACTTAAAAGGTTCAGTGAGGGATCGAGGGAGTGGTGGGTGCAAGTCCTGAATGCTGCTAGGAAACTAGACACGATGTCGGTTGAGCCGATCCGGGCTTTCCTTCAGGGTGATTTACGGAACTTCAAGGAGGCCAGAAAAGCATTGGAACAGACGCAGAAGGTTTTCGATACTACGTTAGCTCGATACGTTGGCCAGTCCAAAACGAAGGAGCCTTCCTCGTTGCGGGAGGACGCCTTTGCCGTATACGAGACCCGTAAAGCGTACCTGAAGGCATCTATGGACTTCTGCTTCTTTGCGCCCCAGTTCCGCGTTAATCTCGACAAGCTACTAGTTCGAGTATCTTTCGACCTCTGGCGCGAGATGAAGAGATCGCGAGACGCCGCAGGAAGCTTCGGAAAATATGGCCACGAGATGGATCGGGTGAAGGGATGGTCTAAAGAGATGGAACTGTCTGAGCCCATATTTAAACGCGAATTACAGATGTCGCGCCGCGATATTGGAGAGAGCACTCTAGCAGCGTTTAAACCGTCACGAGAAATCGACGACTACAGCGCATCGACCGTACCGTTCCTAGGATCTAGGGGGCCTATGAACGTCTCTACGGACGGCCAAGCCGCTGCGATCACGGAGAAACAAGGTTGGCTATTCCTACGGACCATAACAGGCAAGCCATCCCGAACCAATTGGATTCGTAGATGGTACTACTGTCGGGAGGGTATCTTTGGTTGGCTTGTCAACAGCCCTCAGGGCGTCTTGCAAGGTGATGAGATTGGTGTCCTTCTCTGCAATGCGAAGCCCGCTGTAGGGGAAGAGCGTCGATTCTGCTTCGAGGTGAAAACCAAGAATCAGACATTACTACTTCAGGCCGAGACGCAGGCCCAACTAATGGAATGGCTCGAAGTTTTTGAAGTTGCAAAAAAGAGGGCTTTTGAAGCGAGTGTTACCAGGGACACTTCTTCTCTCCCAGGAGGGGTTGACCCGGCTTTCTCCATCACGCCACCTTCGCTCCCGGAGTTCTCGGCCAAGTCCTTAGATGCACAGATCGACGACGGGGCAGCCGTCGAGCGAGCGGGAACTTTACCAGCCCCTGAAACCGGGCTCGTACCTAGGCCAAGCTTCGATATAACAACAGCTCCCCCAAAAAGATCGGTGACGTCGTTAGCCCGCGAGGAAGGCGAGAGTAGCCGAGAACACGCAGCCAGGATCATGCAGAAACTCGATCTTCATCGGAAAGCTACTTTCACCTCGAGCATGGATACAGCCTTATCATCGCCAGCGCCAACAGGAGGTATAGCCAGTCTCATATCCGCCAGTCACGGTTTACTGCCAGGTTATCCTCCCGCCATCTCTAAACAACAGCAGCAGCTAGGACCCGTCTTGCCTGGGCCCGAACCGCAACCCGGCAGTCTTGCACCCCCGACATTAGCGAAGCCCCCAGCAGCGACCCATCTTAGTAAGACGGCAGTCGTTTATAGCGGCGACAGAATACTTAGCACAAATGCTACGCATAGTTTGCCGACGGCGATAATAGCTAATTATTGGGGAAGCAATACTTGGGGTCATGAGTACTCCCCAAAGACTCCCCAAGCCGACAAAGACGTTGACGATCCGTTCGGGCCAAATTCGCCTTCGATCAAGATGACTACACTCGGCGAAGGCGAAGAGTTTAGAAGCCCGGTTTCGTCGCATAAGAAGGCCATTAGCATGGACGCCAAGATAAGTCATCCTAAGATTGTCTTGCCCGCTCCTGAAAAGCCACCGCCGGAGACTTTCCCTCCCGATTACCCCGTGGAACTGAAGACGAATTCGGCACAGTTTAGGCTGCTCTTCCCAAGTGTGCCTTTGGATGAGAAGCTAGTTTTGGTCTTCAGAGCTTCTTGGACTAGCACCTCGGAAACCGACCGTGATGTACCTCAGATGGCTGGCAACGGGCGAATCTACGTCACTCCGGATAACATGTACTTCTACGGTCACCAGATGGGTCTCGTCGTGACGTATACCATTAAACTGGAAACCATTACAGAAGTCACTGCTGCTCCTGGTAGAGATTGCGATTTTATCTTCCTCCATCTAAATCAAGGTGCTGATGAAATTGGATACACTCGAATAACAATTAAAACATTTCTCGAAGACCTGGATCTCTTACACTCGCGTCTAAACCTTCTAGTTGACGACCTACAAGCTGAAGAGCCCATGGACCTTCCTGAGCTTATCACAGCACTAATTAACTTGGAGAAAGAAGATGTAGATAGAAGAAGTCCTAGCATGGACAGTTGGGAAGAAATTTCAGAGCACACACCTGTTGATGACGGCACCGCCGCTGGTAGAGCTATCAGTCCCCGGCATCATAATTCAGTTTTTGGTTCTCGACGCAGAGGCGCACGGAAGCCTCTTCCTAAGTTCCAGCTCCCTACTCACCCTGTTATCTACGAACCCGAAGATATGCAGAAGAAGGTGGCCGAGCGGAATTTCGAGATTAGCGCCAAAGCATGTTTCCACGTTTTGTTCGGAGATAAGAGCTTCGTCTTCCCCAAACTCTATTTTGAGCGAAGGGCCCAGCATATCGCCCAGGGCCCTTGGAAGTTAAACGAGAGTGGAAACATGCACAGACAGTTCCGTTTCAGTGTCAACTATACTACAAGATTAGGTCGGTCAAGAGCCGAAGAGGTCACCGACGAGCAGACGATCGAATTATTTAGCGACCACGTCACATACGTGGTTACGCATGTGAAGACCCCGTGGCATCTACCTCACGCCCACGGTTTTAAGTTGGTCACTAAGATCGTCATTACTCACGTCGCCAAGTCGAAGTGCAAGCTGGCCATCTTCACGAAGGTAGCCTGGTCGAAACCACCAGCTCTTGCTAAGAACATGGTGGAGAGGCAGGCACTCGACGATGCAACCCAGGACGCCGAAGATCTCGCAGAAGTGGCGACGGATCAAGTGCGAAAACTTGGCCACCACAGCCGCACGAAGAGGGCTATCCAGGTTTACGGACACGTAGGACTGCAAACTCAGGTCGTAGTGTTCACGCCCGGAGAAGCCGGCGCGTCGAAGAAGCCGCATATCAAACCGCGAACGCTGGGCTCGATGCTGCTCGAAACCCTAAGATCCTTGGCCGATAGTGTCGCATCGTCTCTGGTAATGTGGATGTTCGCAGCCATCAAAAAGCTGTGGGGCGTAATAAAGGCCGAGCGGCTCATCCTCGCCTTGCTCGGATTTAGCGTGATCACGAACATCGTGTTCTCGTCGCAAAGCACGTCGACGTGGTGGTCGGAACGACGAGCGGCCAGTTTCATGAACCGCGTCGGGGTGGGGCCGAACGTCGTGATGAGCAAGGCCATCTACATCGCGGACCTGGACGAGGCGGCGAGGAGCTCGAGGGCGCTGCCGGCGTGGCCGCAGGGCAGCTACTGCTACGCGACGTTCCAGTCGATCGCCAACAGCAGCGACGCGGACGCGCCGTACGAGCACGCGGGGTCGTCGATGGCGTGGAGCTCGAGCCGGGCGACGGCGCGGCGGCTGCGGCAGACGCGGCAGAAGCTTGGGGCGTACCGGCACGACCTGCTGGTGGCGATGCGCACGGTGAACAGCGTCGAGCGCGAGATGATGCACGCCGAGTGGGAGAACTGGCTGTTCGACGAGAACCACCGGTGCGAGCAGGTCGAGGTGATGCTCGCGTCGTGGAACAGTAACAATTCGGCAGACGGAGGGGCAGGGAAGCTCAAGAGAGAAGTGGCGCAGAAAGTGCTCGGCCACGACTCCGGAGAGGGTGGTGGGAAAGATAATAAGGAGGGTAAGGACGAGGCGAAGCGCAGGAACTTGCAGAGGTGGCACGAGGAGTACTGCGGTAGCTGCAGGGCGGATCGCGAGGCGCTGCTCGAGGAGAGGGAGAGGTTGAGCTTATCGATGACTGCGGCGGCGTTGTAGATAGGGAAGCAGGGAGGGAGGGATGGAAAAATGGAAAAAATAAATTGGAAATAAAAAGAGAGCGAAGCACCCGGCTTCGTACCTACCTATAGGTACTTATAGAAGCTTCTCACGGAGCGGGAGCCGAGTACTTACTTACCTATACATACATATGGATACGTGAACAAAGGGGGGAAGAAGAGCGACTTATATGTAGGTATGTACCTAACTTGTATATTTTGTACAGAGGGATTAGGTTAGGTATTGGGTATTACCTAGGTATTGCCGGTCGGTTTGTTTACTACATACTACTTACTACTAGAATTCTAGGTTGGAAAATCCGAATACCCAAAAGTGAGCGTGACATATCGACTACCTATCTAGTATTGTACGTCGTCTGCTACTAATGTAAATATTTAGATGAAAAAAGAAAAGAAAGAAAAAAGAAAAAGAAATTGATCCGGACCTTTCAACTGTCAAACAGCTTCTGACGGGGAAAGTGTACGAAGTACGGGTTAAGTAAAAAAAAAAAAAAAAAAAAGGAAAAAGGAAAAAGGAAAAAGGAAAAAAAGTTAGACGTTGCTCAGTATGAGGGTTGAACTCATGACCTTCGCATTTACTTAATATTTCCGATCGAAGCGGACCGAAGATATTAGTACGACGCTCTAACCAACTGAGCTAACCGAGCATATCCGAATGTTTCTAGCCACCAAGTTGTGGTGATTATTGGATGGAGTCCTGTGTTGGTAAGTTAGTATGTATACCATTGCCAAAGAATGAAAGGAATTTTCATTCACTAGGCTTGGCTAGTGGGGGTGGGGGAGGGGGAGAGATAAGGAGGGAGGGTGGGAGAAGCGTGTTTGAGAATCTATTCAATGAAACCACCCTAGACCTACTAAAACAGAGTACAGAACGATAAGCACGATAAGCACGATAAGCATGTCAATACCCCCGCTGCGGCCGACTAAAGCGCTATTCGCATTTGATGCCACTGGTTGAGTAGCAACACCAAAGACGAATATCTCGAGACATCTCAGAGGACATATATATACTAGACTTGGGAATCGGATTGAAACTCGTAGATAGGCCTTTCGGTATTTTACTATCCATATCCGTATCTATATCTATATCCATATCCATATCCATGGACATGGACATGGACATGGACATTGCCATTTTTCCACATGACGTAAATCCCCGCAACATCACATAGATCCATCGGTCTCGAACCTTGATTGTGAGCCGCATTTTCGAGCGTCACGCACCGAATCTGGAGAGAACACTGTTAAGCCATACATAGCCCGATACAAGAATTACATCTTATTAAACACGGCATTTGCTTTCGTTTGCTCAGCCTGGATAACTCCGGCTGGGTAGTATGTTTCGTGGATATCGGGAGTTAAACGTCAGGTTTGTTTAACACGTTATACCTAAGAGACGAGAGTCGGTCTATCTTATAGACGATCCATTTCCTCCCTTTCCTTGGTATGGAATATTTAATGAGGTATGAGGTTAGGTAATGAGGTAATGAGGCAATAAGGCAATAAGGCAATATTAATTTACAACTTATATAATTAATTGGTCATTTCCTGAAATCGCTTACTCGCGCTTCGAGAGCCGTAAATCGGCTCAGATGCCTTCCTAAGCAGTCTAAACTCTTATGTAAAAACCGGGCTAGTTCTAGGACCTGCATGGCCGGCATAGGACCTGTAACTTACATGATAAACTGGGGTAAGAACTACCGCGTCCCTTATGTAATAATAGACACGCTAGATAAAGAAATAAAGGCGTTGGGATTCAGGGGCGAAGGCTGTTTCTTGTATATGTACGCACGCGTGACGTCAAGGATATTTGGAGCTCAGCCTCTCGCTTCCGCCGAATGATGGTGGGAGGCCAAGCCAGAAGAACTCCATACACTCTTTCATTCCCTGACCTCGTTTTCGCCTTTTTAAAACGCAACTTACGATATCTAATCCCCTAATCCAAAGCCGGCCTGTCTTAATAATTCCTATGGATTAACATCGTTTCTTCTTGTAATTGCTACATCTACAGACCGTTTTACCTCGGGCATAGAATGGAATTAATACCTAATTTCATAATACCTACAATACTTTGACTTTTTACGTATCTTGCTCTTTTCTTTTCTTTTCTTTTTTTTTTTTTCTTTTTTTTTTTTTTTCTTTTTTAAATCGTATACACCCGGGATACGTGCGCCGTAGCTCTCGCTTAGACTTTAATACGAACGAGAACCGTATTGTAAGCGTGTGCTGTATTCGGGTGGCTCAAGGGTGTAAGCGATTATGCCGGGCGCCCACGAGGCCTTCAAGGCTCTTGGCCCAATCAATTGGGAAGACGTCCCTCAGGATAAACTCGACACGTTCCTTAAAGACGCATTCACCGACGCACGATGCGTAATCGATTCTATCCCTGTATCCTCGTCCCTGCAGCACCTGGGATTGCCACGGTCAGCTACTGACACCAATCTTTCTTCACTACCCGACAGAGACCACCAATTATCAGACCATGCGGCGAAGCTACAAAAAGAATGGAAGGAATGCAAGGTTAACCCACGTGAAAATCCCTTAGGACTAGATGTCTATAAGCTATCAGCTAAGGACGGAAAGGGTGCTTGGTTTGCTAGGCGCAGCGTCCATCACGACTTCGACTTTGAAAAATGGAAATTGGGACTGGATAGAGAGTTCGATGAGAGTTTAAAAGTAGAAGGGGGACCTGGTGCGGGGAGCATCAGAGGGATTGGCGCGGACAGAAAGATCGTCAGTCAAACAGTTGAAGGCGTCGGTAACATGCGGGGTACGTCTGCTGTCCCCTCGATGGCCTAATAGATTATAGAGCTGACTGTGTTGCTTTAGTATATCAACTGTCGGCGCAATTCCCTGGACCGACATCACCACGAGACTTTATCGGTCTCTTGCTCAGCTCCGAATCGGTTGTCGATGCCCCGGGCACGCCTAGGCACTATATGCTTGTCTCGAAACCGTGCATTCATCCGGAATGTCCACCACGACAGGGCTACATTCGAGGCCAATACGAGTCGGTCGAGCTTATCCGTGAAATTCGCGTGGAGAAGCCCTTACGGAAGATCCGATCATCGATAGATCTACCTAATGACGAGGCTGCGGCGTCGATGCGGAAAGCCACCGAAAACCTCACCAAAGAAGCCACTATCCGTTCAGCCCGCCAAACCGCCGAATCTATTAACAGCGAGTCTGGAAGGAGACGAGGGAAGACAATTGGTAGTACGGATGTCGGAGATGTCGGAGATGACGGGGAGGGAGATGACGACTACGAGTCTGTGATCGAATGGTTAATGGTTACCCGAAGCGACCCAGGCGGTAGCGTGCCACGCTTCATGATCGAAAGGGGGACCCCGCCGGGTATCGCCGGTGATGCTAACAAGTTTGTTAAATGGATCTCGTCCAAGTCTATTGACGAATTACTCGAATCAGACAATAAAGACGCAGAACCCAAAAGTGAGGTATCTAATACCAAGCAAGTAGGGTCCGAGAGAACAACCATGGCAGATCCTACACCGACGAATACCGCCCATCAAACGAAAGCGTCACAACCAACAATTGCCAAGCAGCAAGAAATTGTTGAGGAAGAGCCTGGTTCTGTAGGAGTTTATGGTATGATAGCAAGTGCCTTGAATGCTGCAGCTTCCGCGGCTGCTTCTCGCATTCCCAATCCCTTTGGGCCGGGCAACGGTGAAAGTACAGAGACGTCAGATCTCACCTCCGAAAATCTGGACGATGACGAATCATCCATCCACAGTTTCCATAGCCTAGAGGGCGAAAGAATCGAGGAAAATGACAATGCGTCACAAAAGCCGGGAGAAAGCTCAGTCCAGCTCACGCCTTCGGTCACCAACGGTGGCGCGGAGTCGACGGTCTCTAGCGAATCGCTCGCGGCCCGCTCGATAGCACCGTCGCACCACGATAAAGAACTTAAGAAGCTCGAAGAACGCAAGCGGAAGATGGAAGAGAAGCTGCGCCGAGCACAAGAGAGAGCACTCGCTAAACGCGGCAACGGAGACGCGGAATCCACATCCCAACGCGACGAGGCCGCGATGCAAAAGCTGCGCGAGAAGCACGAGCGCGAGATAGCGAAGCAGGAGGAGAAATTCCAACGGGAGCTGACGAAACTCGAAGCCAAGCGGGCGAGCGAGCAGAAGAAGGCCGAGGAACGGCGGCGCAAGGCGCTCGAGCGCGAGGAGAAGACCAACCTGGCCATGGAGCTGGATAAGGTGCGCGCCGAGCGCGACCTCGCGTACAAGCAGATGGACATCCTCAAGGAGCAGATCGGCGAGCTGCAGGCCCAGAACACGAGGCTGGTCGCGCGCCTGGGCCGCGAGGGCGCCAACGTGGCGGACGAGAGCGACGGCTCGGGCTCGGGCTCGGGCTCGGGCTCCCTCGGCGGCGTCAGAAGGGTCCTGACTGACAAGCAGACGCCGCCCGATCGCGAGCGCAGGCGCACGAATTCGCTGCGCTCGTAAGTCCAGTGCGGGTTCGTCTGTAGCCGCGCTGTGTGCGTCGTCCTTTGCGAGAATGTCGAGGACGATAGCTGATTCACCGATCGATTGATTGGATTGCCGAACGTGTTGATATACCTAAACCTAACTTATCTTACCGTCGTGGGAAAAGCGAAAGCGAAATTGCATATAAGCACATATTCAACATGCATACCTCGTACACATACACATACACATACAATGTAGATGCGAAAAGGGATAGAAAAGGAGAACTTCACCGTATACTATGCCTGGATATCGCCCACGTTGTCTTTGCTGTGAGGTGAGGTGAGGTGAGGGAGGAGTTCGAAAATTTCTCTCGGGGAAACTTCGAGTGCGAGTTCATTGGTTTTAAGTTAAGATTACTTTAGGTGCTTACATACTGGCTTTCTTGGAGATCTTACGATATGAGACGAGTTTACGAGTACACGAGGGACAGGTAGAGAGCGGGAGAAAGAGCTTGGGCGAGAGAAATTTAAAATTGACATTGGTATCGCATCATATTATATCACAAAAGTGTTGCATGTTTTTCAAAGTAGTTATGAGCAAAAAAAGTACACAGATGAGCTAAAGTTTGGGTAGTTTTAATCAGAACAAAGTTGAGGAATGAGAAGGAGGTTGTTGTTGTAGCGAATAATCTAGGTAAATAGCGAAATATTTGGGATTTGTTTCGGGGTTTCTCATGTATGTGCGTAAACTGCGTGCTACCTTAAGGATTTAAGGAGTATGTAAGATACAGTACCTTATCATCACCACCACCACCACCACTTTCCAACACCACTGCTATGTACCTCACGCATCTATCTCACCCACACCACACATACCCAACAACAATCCACTAACCTCTGTCCGCTGCCCCTCGTCCCTAAACCTCCTCAACGCATCTCTAACCCTAACCCGTTCATCCCCCCCTCCTTGTCCTCCAGCCGCAGTGGTGGTAGCAGCCAGCGCAGCGCTACCAATCACGATCCGCGCGCAGATCGCGAAGACCTCGGGCTTCGAAGTCCAGCCCAGCGGGCCGTCTTCGCCCTGCGCGGCCGCGATACGCGATAGCGTGTCCAGGCCGGAGAGACACCATTGAGATAGCGCCGCCGTTGGTGTTGTTTCTGTCCCGGAAGAAGACGACGAGGACGAGGATGACGAAGGGGGAGAGGAAGAGGAGGATGGGGGAAGAGATGAGAAGACGTTGCTCCACCGGCAAGCTTCCCGCACCTCGTCCACATAGAGGTTCTGCTCCTCGACGACGAACAGCGAGTCGTCGAAGCGCATGGCTTCCGCGAGTTGCGCCTCCGCTGGGGTCCAGCCCTGGAGGATGATCTTGGCGGTTGAGGGGTTAGGATCGGCAAGGACTTGTTCTAGCGCCGCGTGGGGAGGCGAAGATAAAGGGGGAATGTTCCCAGTCATACGGCACACGACGTGTGCTCTAAACTCGTCGACACCTCCGTAATGCGCCGACAGCCAGTGCAACAACCGCCGTCCGGCTTCGACGGATACGAGGCGCTGGTTCAAGAGTAGCGGTGTTGCGGCCGAGGCGGCTGCGGCGCGGACTTCGTCGTCGTCGTCGTTGAGAGCGTCGTAGAGCGCTATGAGCCATGGTAGGTGCGCCGAACCAAGGCTGGTATTAGCTGAGGTAAACCTGAGGGCGGCGCTGGTTGAGAATGAGTTCATGGCGCTGACGGCAGCCATGCGGGTGTCGAAAGTCTAGCAAAGGCGCAGTTTATTAGTTTCGTGTATGATATAGTTAAGACACTCTAGTAGAAATTGTACTTACCCTATCCGCCATCCCCGCGTCGCTTATCATCGTACCCCAAGACCTAAGCCACGGTTCTAGTTCACTCTGAGTTATCTCTTCGGATCTCAAGACTAAAGCTGCTAGCAGCGGACCGCTTACGCGGACGATAGCATCCGACAAGCTTGGGTTCATGGGTTTCCCATGAAGATCTGTCCAGAGCTCTGTTATGACCTCGTTGGCGGGAAGATGATTCAACCCATTTAACTCATTGTGAAGTACTCCGTCTAGGAGAGTTGCCATGTTCTCCAAAGCAATTGTACGCGGCTCCGGTGCGTCAGTTGCCAAACATACTTGTATATATGTCTCGATGAGGCTTCCTTGCTCTTCGATAGAATGGAATGAGTCGATAGAAGCCATAGTCTCTAGGACAGAGCAGGCGACATTAACATCTCCTTCCAAAGCTGCTACCAAAAGCTGTCTCAAAACATCGCTTGTTGCTCCGTTAGATTGCCGTACAGCTTGTAACAAGGTCGCTTGTCCAAGTCTGATATCTAGTAACGCTGACGATACCATTTCCCCATTGGGTTGATTATTGAGGTCAAAGACCCAGGGAGGTAGAAGATTCCTGGATTCGATAGCGGAGCTTGTTTGTTCTGAATTTTCCGTCATGTTCAATCGAGTTATGAAGCTAACCACTTCGATGTAGACTGCCCTCGTTTCTGGACATGTCCTAACACTTTCGTTTCTTGAAACTAGTTCTTCAAGTAAAGCACACATTTTACGAATATTGGCATCTATAAGCTGTTAATTCCGGCTGTAAAACAGCATTTATAAATAATCCACTTACCTGAAAGCTGCTCAGGCATCACTTCAGAAAGCCTCTCATTCAAGAACTTCAATGTTAGGAGAACTCCGTGTAGCTTATTGGAGGTCTTAGAACCAGCCAGTAGGTCGGCAATAGAATCAAGCCAGGTAGGCTTAAGGAGAAAGGAGCACAATGTACGAGCAGCGATTTCTCGAACATGCCAAATATGGCTTCCTAAATACCACGAAATAATGCCATAGAGCCTGTCGCGGAATTCCTCAGGTGGCCCAGCGCGACGTATAATATCTAACGCTGGGAATACAGACTCCGCTGTCTGCGTCCCAATCAGGACACCGCTCGATTGCTGGCCCGTTTCTAGAAGGTTCACGAGGAGTGCCGGAAGAGCTTTGAATTTAGCGTATGATATCTTGACGGTCCGCCCGTCCCATCCTGCCTCGATTGATGTTTTGCTTTCGCTTGTGCCGAAGAGGCAATCGATGAGACTTCTTAGGAGCAGAAGACCGCAATTTCGAATCGCCCATCTATGATTATATGTCAGTATAAGCGGGTGTAAGCTAGTAACGACCCGGTACTCACATTTCAGACTTGAGACTGCTTGCTGCTAATTCAAGACAGTCAGTGAGGTACGGTTCAGCCCTCTTGCTCAGATACGAGCTCTTGAAAACATCCTTGATACAGTTTAAAGCGTGTACTTGCGGCAAGTTTGACCCATCAGTCTCCGACGCGAGCGCGGGTCGACGACCGATGTCTTGCAGGTTACGAATAACCTCTTCAAAAGAGGGGCGACTCGCATTAGAAGAAAGTATACCTACGATAAGAGCGGGTATACCAGCTGACCTTCGGGTGGTTGAGGCTTGCGTGTGAATACAGGCTAATGCTCCCTATTTTACGTCTCAGTATGTGCTTTCAACTCCAACGTGCAATAGCCCACTAACCTCATACCACTGGTCCAAGAAGCCAGGCTTGTCGCTTGAAGGGTGAGAGAACCATTTCACAAGCTGACAACAGCTGGTAAACGTTTGGGATACTGTGGTGAATGCTCCTCTGTGTCGCAAATTCGATAGTTCATCAAATGTGAGCATTCCGATTGCCTCGAAGTTGGACCTTGAAGGGGCTAAGAGCCCCGGGCTCTGGTGGCTAGCATTGCTCGCAATAGCACGCATCAAGTTACTACACATATTTAGCAAGAACATTTATAGGGTACCTTTCATTGAGATCGTACCTTGACTCGTGAATTGCCCGAAAGCTGTAACTAAGTAAGTCTTTGGTGTCAAGCCCCTCCACCTCTTCAAGCTCTTCCGGCAAATGACCCTCCGGAGAATCATCGCAAAGAACGTGTCGTACGGTCTGCCATATTCTCTGGCAGCATGTAACAGCGCGGTCCTGTATTTCGGCTAGGACCCCAAGATCCTCCTTAGAGAATTTCATACTCGAGAATGAGTTCCATATATATCTACGCCTATAAGTATTTATTTCCCCCAAACGCCATAAGGTTTAAACTTACCTCAGAGATGCAAAACTGCCGTGTACTGGTGCCTGTAATACCGCATTGGCAAGGTCTTGTTCAGCAGCCGAGAGTTTAGTTTCCAAGCTTGATAGAATCTTAAGGGGGATCCGCATCCGTTCTTCTGAACTCGTACTCCAGCGACAGAGAAGCTCAAATGAGCGAGCGGCACCATCGGAGTGGTCGGCACGGGCAGTTCGCCGAGCAAGCTCGTCGGCCTTGTTGCAGAAAGACCGCAACTCTTCTATAGAAATTTTCCCCAGTCTGGTCATTTGCCTCTGCAGGTTCGAGTGTCCAGTTTCGGGCGAAAGAGCCATCACTAAGGAGGCAGCCGTCTCTCGTACGTCGTCGAACGGGTCCATAATGAGATCCAGGATAGAGCGGAACCATGTTGGATCAATGAGCAAGGTACTCAACTCAGAAGGAGTAGGTGTGCCGCTCCCATGGGATGAAAGTGGTTTGATTATGAATGCCATGGCCTTCAGTGCTGTTATATGTCGTTGATAGGATGTGGTAGGAGCCAATTCATTCTTGAGAAAGCCCACATACCAAGAGACAAAGTCCTCATGTTGGCGTAATACGGTATTTAGTCTTGTAACTGCATCTTCTTGACGCTTATCCAGCTGGCCTTCGTTGCTTGCCTCTGCAGGCAGCCTGGGTTCAGCTTTCTTAGATTTTGCCTTACCCATCTTCTTTGAGAGCCGGTCGGCTTCTCGCCGTAGCGAATCGATAGTATTTTGAATCCGTTTAATCATATTTCTCGAATGGCCGAGGACATCATAACGCATTTTCGGGTCGGGGTCCTCGTGAAACAACGGCAGATATTTCCTAAGTAGATTAAGGGCTTCTGCTGTGTATGGCTTTGTTGTAGATGGAGATGCTATGAGAAGTGAGACAGCTGATGTACGCGCTTCTTGAGAGTCATGGCATAGGACACTTTCAAGTACGTCTGCTTGAAGTTGGAAACCTGGTTGAGAATCCTGTTCTAATTCTTTGCATCGTTTAGCGAAATCACCAATATTTATACGTGTTAGGTGGCGATAGCTTACCGCGGCCAGGTTCATCCACCACCCCAACCTTCTTTCCCGCTTCAAGCATGGCAAGCCATAACATCGAATTGAGATCCCAGCCGTTGCTATCCTTAGCTGTGAGTCTTTGAAGCGATGATAGGTGGCGCAGATACACTAGAGAGCCTGCTCTATCAACATTGAACAACTGAACGAAAACGTAAAATTTAATTGGCTCGAGAAAATCAAGATTCATCTGTAAGCCCCTATATATGAACCTATGCCATGCTATAGGTTCATGTTTGACATCTTTGTCCTCATACCATGAGCTAGTAAAGATGGTAACGAGAAGATTTCCAACTACATGGCATAAGTAATGCATTTCCATCCAAGCGAAGATGCTGGCGACGAAAGCATCCCAGACATCTTCATCTGAAGGTAGACTGTGGATATCTTTATAAAGCTTTAATACGCTTGATAAATATACTAATTTCTTCTGAATGAAACAGTCTAAGACGACCATAGCTGATTTTACCGACGGCCGGGATGCCTGCTGTGTAATAGTGGCTATGGTCGTATTCAATATGGTCGCCTTAATGGCGGTACCAACCTCTGATCTGGGATTGTTAGATATCGCATATGCGAGATAATCCAAGATAAGCCTCATAGATCTATGAGAATCTTTTTCATTCCATTCCATGAAGAAATCGAAAAGTCTTATGGCTGTGTCCTCCGCAAAAGCAAAGTTTCGTAGTGTGGGCTTAGAAGACTTGGAGCATTGCTCAACGAAGCCATGTAGTTTCACGCAGGCGTTTCCAGAATATTGCCTTGGTTTCTCAGCGCATATGAGAAGCTCTTCGAACATAACCTGCCTAAGTAGTTTATGTAAACCCAGGGCTAGCTGTGCAAATACCAAGGTGGGTGCGGACTTACCATAATTGCAGCTCTTCGGGCTGTTCTTCAAGCCATGATACAGCGTGTTTCGGGTTGAAGTTAGTCTCACTAACTTGAGATGCTATTGAAGACTTCATCTCGTATCTAAGTGGCAATGGCGACCCAATGTGTGACTTCTTTTCTCCTTTTGATACTTGTGCCCGCTCTAGGTTAAAGACTTATTTCTTTTCTAAATTCGGATATCCCGTCGATATTATTGGGTAGAGGTAGAACATGGGTGGTTTCGCAACCGGGTCATCATACTTAAGAGGTAGTATATAAAGTACCTAATAAATATCTGCCCTGGGAATATATTATACTCGAAACAAGATAATCGAGTATAATAAAGTCTTGTCATCCATCCAATGTGTCTTATGAGGTTTTAATTTACTCATTTACTCATCTGTGGTCTTGTTATGCAGTTAATGAGGCCTAGAGAAAAGCCCTGTAAATTTTGAGTTTAAGCTGAAGAAGGTACGTACCCATGTTATGTGGCGCACGAGTTGCCCAATGGGTGTAATTGATCTGGTATCCACTTCTGCCACTTCTACCGCAAGGAAACTTTTTTTTTATCGGCGAAAGCTTCAAAGTCACTTTCCCTCCGCCTTGGAACTGCGATTTCGCATACTGTGAGGAGTGAAACACGGCGGTGACCTACCCCATAGGATTATAGTTCGATTCTTGTTTAATATTATAGACTCCTAATTGTAACCAGCAGCATGTCCATTTGGGATGCGCTTACGGGACGAAAGTCCTCATCCTCGAATTCGTCCTCTCCCACCTCCACTTCTGCGCCCGCACCGACCGAAACCCTCACGCCAGCTCCCTTCAATCCGCAAGAGGCGCAAGGAGTAGACTCCTTCTTAAAGAGTTCCGCTTTTGCCGATCCCTCTCTATTACACCCTCTAGCAGGCCTGGACAAGGACAGCTTAGAATACTTAAGCTTAGAGGATTCTGCCCTTTCGGACCTTCCTGGCGCACAGTCTGCGATCCCTTCCCGAGGCTTTAGTGACGATTTGTGCTATGGAACTGGTATCACATACCTCACAGCATTATCGATAGGAGGCGTGTGGGGACTTCAAGAGGGACTGAGAAGATCTATGGGACAACCGCCGAAGCTACGTCTCAACTCGGTCCTGAATGCCGTAACACGGAGAGGACCGTTCCTGGGTAATTCTGCGGGTGTCGTTGCTATCACATATAATTGTTTCAACTCGGGAATTGGCTATCTCAGAGGGAAACATGACTCGGCAAACACCATAGCGGCGGGTACTCTAAGTGGTATGCTATTCAAGAGTACGAGAGGACTTCGCCCAATGTTGATTTCGGGTGGTATCGTGGGTTCAGTAGCAGGAGCATGGGCGGTATGTATTCTAAACATTTCGGTGATGATCATAACTAATATCCTACTAGATAACGAGGAAAGTTCTGCTCTCTTCGGAGACCAAAGAGCCCGAACAACACCTATAGGTCTAATGATAAATGCTAAGTATTAGATACGTTAATTCGCAGCTCGGGAAATGAGGCCAAGGGTGTGGTTATGTATGATATTGAACCCGAGAACTAGGCCTTGCGACGCACGATATCGCGATTTAATTGGGTGAACAAAGTTTACGAGTTGGTTGTGGAACGATGGATGATATCTCTCCTCCGGCTAGGCATGTGTATAAAATAGGTGGTTAAGAGCATTAGAAAGCATCCGCGGTCGTGGATAGGTAGGCGTTCAAGTCGGCAACGGGACGGAATTGAATTTCCAATTTTGAACGAAGCAAAGTATCAAGGCTCCAAGGTTTCCAAGGTTTCCAAGGTTATGCCAATCAACTACGACACGTGACGTCAGAGAAAACAACAGACAAGACAAGGACCATCAGAATTTTGATGCCCCTTTTCCGAGCACATATAGGTGCCCGTATATATCCGTACCTGCCTCAGGTACTTGCATCTACACAACGTAGAAGTTTGCCTAATATATTAGGTGCCTCTATGTACTTGCCTTGCTTGTAATATTTGGGTGGACACTTCATAAGGTTAGGCGGCCAACGATTATCTCGGGGAAGGCACACAGTAACTCCTAGACGTGTTCATACTCGTGATGTATCTAAGGTTACCTGCCATGACATTATATACATACCTAGGTACATGCATACAACAAAATTACACAACAAAATTATACAACAAATTACGCAGCAACATCCTACATCTTACCTACAATTGGGTGCATTAGGTAGGTACATGACTACCTAGGCACCTAGGTTAGGTACCTCTTGTCTGCTTCCGGGTTATATTTGCCGGCTTCTTCTTCGATTTCTACATACTTATCCCTTGTCCCTACTTCTCTAGCTGGCATCCAAGGAAATCAAATAAGAATCAGTCCAAACCCATCCAGTCCCAACGATGTCTCAGTCATCTTTTACGGCCGACTAGGAAGTGGCACTAAAGATAAAGGAGGAACTCGTCGACAACTGCATCCGCACGTGGCTGTCTAACGGAGTTGACGTTGAGTCGGAGGAGGAATCAATTACACGGCAATTCCATTTCGGTGAGATCAACCTTCCGGGTCCGGATCCAAGTGTAGTCATAGAGGATAACGAGGGCTATCACTTCATTTCTCTTGATGACAGACCTTCTAAGGACCCGGAAGTTTTGGAAGAACGAAAGAAACTACGAGATACTTTACAAAATGATACACCACTCGCTAGAGCTGTCGATCATGTGCTAAAGCAAGAAATCGACCAACGCGGGTTGCTCGCGTTCGAAGCTGAATCCATATTTGACGTACCTCTCGCATCCACGCTTAGTTTTCACGACAAGGTATGTATTATTCGGCAATCGAATTTTCCATGTAGCTTACCAACTACGTCTAGGTCCATCTTTTAGCCAAGCATATACTTATGGAGCGAGAACTGAAGTCTTTGCCACAACTCCAAGCCCAGACGACCCCTAAGCGTGAGCCGAGCGGTGAGCCACAGTTTAAGCTATCAATGCTCCGAGTCACAGCAATGGAAACACTTCATCTCGAGAGTTTCTTCGCCCCTTTATCACCTGACTATTGCCTGCAGTGTTTCCACGCTCTCCTCGAGGAAGTAGCTGAGCCATACATCAATGCTGGCATATCCAACCGCGAATTACTCGATTATGATCTTTACGGTACATCAGATGACGATGAGGAAACTCCCCTGACCGAAGCTGAAAGGGATAGGTGGTATAAGTCAAGGCTGTTGGAAAGGAAACTAAGCAGGGAGCAGCTTGCAAGCTGGTCCTATAGACTTTCAGATATCCCCGGAAACCCAGCTCAGAAGTCGGCTAGGCTCTATACAGATTGGCTCTGCGTCGATAATCAGGAGCAGTACGAAGAAATGTCTTCGTCAATTAAGGAACGCAAGCTATCTGCTGTGTTTATCCGTGTAAGTTCAATTACTTTCACCGCTTACCAAGGCTAAGGCTAATTGAGTGCTAGACATGGAAGATTGACGAAGCCAAGCAGGTAGCACAGATGAACGAAGCCAAGCGCAAACATTCGATCCAGCACAGTAAAAATAGTAACACGGGAGAAGATTCTTCGACACAAACGGACCAACCAATCGGTCAGGGTGAAGAAAAGGAGCCCCGGAATTATGATGAGATGGAGGTGGATATTCTTTCAGAATCTAAAATACGACATCTATAGGCCATATTTCGGCGGCTAGCGCCTGAAGAAGCACACTGTATCATGGGAACCGCGCCAGCAATTTTCGCTTATGGTTACCTATACACCGTGACGTGTGAATGGGCTCAGAAGTACGGGCATGGGATAGGATATTGCTTTTTACTCGGATATCATTTGCCTCATTGGCTTGTTACCATTCTCTATAATACCAGAGCCGTCGGTTTACGACGATTTATTGCGCATGGTTTCATCCGTGAGAATACGTGTTATACGACCATGTACGAGTTTCGATACTTTATCTGATAGTGCTAAATGGCTCTACTCAGCTTTAGATAGGGCATCGGAAATACAGGAAACGTAAGCTTTGTAGCATGTCTATGCTACAGTAGTAAATAACAATAGCAAACATTTTGGGTGTTCTATGGCCATAACAAATCTGAGATCAAGATGGTCCTATCAGGGTAGGGGGATATACCATTCTGTTCCTTCCCAGGCTTAGGCACTGGTGTTACTAACAACTAGCCATAGACAGCTATCTCTCAAGAAAGGAGCATCATCTAGCAGAAAGCATCCCCACAAGCTCGCAATGCTAGCTTAACCAAAAAATACCCCCCTAATTAACACCAATCATTCAAGACGCAATACCGACCTCGTTTTTCCTCCTGGTGTAAGGAACATCGCAACACCTTCATCGCCATTATGTGTCTTCCTTGTTGGTCGGTCAAAGACATCTATGTCGAAGAGGATCCCCCTGCACAACAGCAGATGATCCAGTATGTATGGGATGGTCGTAAATGGATTGCTCTCACCGGTGACGTTGTAAGTTATTTTATTTTATTTTTATTTTTATTTTTATTTTTTTTTTATCTTGCGATGATGCAAGAACCGGAACAGCTTGACTGGCAACAAATGGGACTGGATCCAATATCGAATTACGGATATGAAAAACACCAAGGACATCTAGAAGCAATGCTGGTATCCCAAGGGGGGTTTTACAGTGCAGTCTAGTACGACAAGGCCCAAAACAGTACATTCAATTATACTTCCCCGTTTACTTCCCTGTTGGTTGGGTCATGGGAGGTACATACCATGTGCAGCTGCTGTTTACACCAATTCCCTCCTTCCTTCCCACTTGCCTCTAGCTTTTTTCCTTCTTTCTTGAAATGGACATACTTTTTTATGCAGTGGCAACTACCTTTTAAAAAAAAAACTTGTCCCTTCACTTAGGTAGTTCCTAAGGAAGGAAGGAACATACCTTATCTTAGTCTGTCACTGTGCAGGAGGTTATTACCAATTTCTACCTTAAGGTTCCCCCCCCTTTGACAATTCACACTAAGCAACCCCCTTGCTGGTTGATACCTGCAGTCTTTTCAACATGGGCGGAGCTTCAAAGTCTTCCGACTACAAAGACAAGAAGAGGGACACATCTCCTCCTACTTTCATCAATAGACCTTCTAAGACTACCACCGAGAGTCCTAAAATCCCATCCCGTCCACCTACACCCCACTCTTCTTCCATTCAAGACACCAAGGCGCATTTGGAATATCAGACTCCAGGCCCTGGATTTGAACACACTGTCGCAAACGTACCTGGTATCGGATTAATTTACGACGGTGGACATCGTAATCTGGTGCACGGCATCAATCCTGCAGCTGGTCCCCAACCAGAAGTGCATCATCAAACTCCTGGAATTGCCCCCCCTCCAGTTCTGCCACCTGGCTTTCCCCAAACGCCTGCTCAATCCCTTCCTCAATTTATTCCTGTTAGCAACAGCCAAGTTCCAGTCATGGCTGCCTTCATGCCCAACCAGGGTCAGCACTTCCAGCCCCCCGTGCCTGACACCACCTACGGACCTATCCCGCATACTTACCACCCCCGCTCCGACAAGCCCGCTGCTCCTGGCCAGTATGTCATGATTGACGGCCAGCTCTACGTTGTCGCTGCTAGCCCCCCTGGCAATGCCCAGGTTCAATTTGTGCCCATGCAACAGGTATATCCTATTCCCACGCAAGGCCCACCAAGTGCTTTGCCTATATCCCGCTCTATTCGGTGCTATGTCATTCAACAAGCCAAATCTCAGCCTATTTACTTTGTTCCTGATGCGAAGTCTCATCCGATTATTGAGTGGCAGGCCAGCTATGGAAAGAACATACTGCTGCTGCCTGCTCCACATCAGATGGACGGACCTGACAGGGCTTCACATGGCTCTATTCCCTTTTCTCTCATTTCTTTCTCCATCCAAACTTTGCCTGTTATCTGAACATAAAACTAACTCTTCTTCTCTTTAGCAGCCGCCGCCTGGTACCGGTACTCCTATCATAATCCAGCAGGCACCCCAGCCGTCCCAGTCACCCATCTTTGTTCAATGCCAGCCGGGTCTCCCCGCGGCTCCGGTGGCCGCCCCACCCGCCGCATTTCCTGCTATGGTGGGCCCCCCTGGTGTCATGGGTCCCGGTTCTGCTCCGGACGTGATGGGAATTGGCAAAACTGCAACCGAGATTCAGTTGGAGCAGTACCAGACAGCTCTTAACACCGGAGCTCTTGAGGGACAGGACATCGCCCCTGCCGATCCTGATCCGTCTCGCATGTACTACTGCCGAGAGCTTGACGGTACATACACTCTCCGCAACCGTTTCTGCATTGACAACATGGGTGACTGCCGCTGGTATGTCAAGCCTGGCGGCATTTTCTACGCTGTCCGCCTGGCCGACTAAGCGGCGTTTACTGGTAAGATCTTTGAAAGACCCGGCAAGATATACACACCAGCTGAAACCTCCAGATTTCGGTTGACTTTTCACTAACCCACACGGCATTTTGGTACATTGCCACGGAGCACGTTGCGTTTCTCAATGGGTTTTTTTTTTTTCTCCATCGGTACGCCCTCTTTTATATCTGGACCATGATGTTGACTAATGAAGGATTACTAAGGCTCGATGCTTTTCCTCGTCTCCCAATAGAGTCAACATGATATTGATTTGATCTTCGAGATTAAGGTAGGCCCTAGGTATAACCTGCTATTAAGATGAAATAAGCATCTGCTGACCAGCCTATTTGGTCGTAGGCGTTCGATATCGTCTCTAAGACAAGTTATGAAGAGATAAGCAAGAAGGTAGCTTGGATGGAATGGTATACGACAGAAGTCTTTGATTTGCAGCTCTTTCGTTATGCGTATGAATTTACTTTTTCTTTGCGAGGATGCGTCCCTAAGCTTCGCCCTGACTTGCTTTTTTCCTAAATGAGGTTTCCAGCAGAGATCTTATCCCCGCAAGGTTTCATATTGCCGCTCGAGTTTAGCTAGCAGCTGGGCACAAACAAGGAGCAGGTCAATTGCTAATTTGCGGGGCAAGCTGATGTGGATGCATTTTATTTAATACTTACTGAGCACTATCCCTTAACGACATCAGCTCGTCCACTTTTTGCGCATGGCAATCGCATCCACAAATTTCTTCGGCTTTGCATGATAGTCACATATTCATAGCAAGCAAGCACTGTTCTTGCCGGTAGCCACGATGTTTCGATAATGCAATTGAGTTATTTCTTATGTAAAATGTTCGATTTGTTTCACTGTAGTTACGTGGTTGTAGTGGTTACTTGTATGCAAAGTATGGATGAAGTAGAGGGGGAGTAAAAGGGGAAGCAGTTGTGAAGTAATTTGAGGCTGAGATGGAGATTCGCGCTAAGCCCCGTCATCTGTCAACTGAAACAGACAGCTGTCAGCAGCTGTCTCCGCTATAATTTACTGCAAGCCCGAATCTAATCACATTCTCTTAAACTATCAGGCATACCTACTTCTTCAACTCGTTCTAGTATGAGGGGCTTACTAGTTCCTTCTCACTACTTTGTGGCTACCTAGCTGCCTCACATGATGTATAACACGGCTCAATTTGATATGAATTAAAGCTTACTGGAACTAATACGGGAGCCGCGGTCGTTAGTTTGACACAAACGTTATTCTACGAACCCTTACCTACTACCGCCTCTTTCGCACTAGCTACTGTTCTGGACTCCTATGTATTCACCTACACCAGAGGGACAAACTGTCTTAGTGCTACATGTAAAGCAAGGATATAGATTTCTCGATTTATTCAATTCGACCATCTTCTTGTCCTACCATGAGACCACTCAGTCACAGTATTCGAACGCAGCCATTGAATCTTCCTATTCTACGTAGGACTAGCCTGGAGCACTGTAACTACACTAACCTCATCGCATGTTCATGTTTATACGTACCGTATATAGGCAGGGTTACGCCAAAACAACAACGGACAAGCACGTAGTTGTTTTGCACCAAGATGCGAAATCCGGACTTGGGGCTCCCGGGAACACGGGTATACTCCGATATGTTACCTCCTGCTGTTACTCGCAAAATCTATGCCTCGGTTTCGGCCATTTACCAGGCGGGCTGGCGGGGCAAAGCATCGCCTGCTATCGATCTATTAACCTAGCAGCCGTCTAGTCTCCATCGATCATCCAATCCAGGGCACGTAGGCGGCAGATGATATATTTATCTAACCCCCCCACGGCCCTTCGAGTTGTTAAATATATCTCGCTGCTCCCGAGCTTCCCAGCTCTGCATGGCGTATTTATCTAACTTGTCAATCCTCACCGAGCCCACGCTTCGGGCGGGGGTGTTTAGGTACATAGTACGTGAACCATGTGATAGAGTAGAGTAGAGTAGACAGGATGATGGCACAGCGTCCTTCCTGTTTGGGCCGCGGCACTGCTCAATGCGGAACCCCATGCACCGCGGCAAATCCTTTCCCCATGCGCGGGATCTTGCTTGGGGGCCGTCTGCGATCTGCGGGTCGTTAACGTGCATCGTGCATACTTTGCGACAAGTGATACAGTTGCGACCTGCGAGAACGAGCTCGTTGCTCCGTCCCGGTAAAGAAGGCCCGGACCGTCGGTGGCGATCGCTTCGGCTTGGAGTGGAAACAAGGGGGGGGCCCCTTGCTTTTCCCTACATGCTACTTTTGGCCCTCTTGCGAACGATAGGTCAACGTGCGAAAGGGCCTGGTTGGATATAAGGTCGCGTGCTGCGGAGTGCGGGAAAGACAAAAAAAAAAGGAAAAATGAAAGGTTCTGGAAGGTGTTTGCTACCCGTAGGGCGGACCCTTGTTTGTTTGTTTTTTCCGCGTTGCGCCGGGATGGTACAGGTAACGTATTGTACGAGTAGTACAATACAAACGGCGGTGGTGATCGTTACCCCGGATTCGATATAGGCACACAAGGTAGATGGACGGTAGGTATATTTCCCGCTGTTGCTCCTTCACACTGTCAGCAACCTTATCTTGCCGATTTTGCTATGTGGTGATTTTAGTGTGAGAGAGAGGTCTTGGGGTTGCCCTTTGGGCAAATTTCTTTCCAGACCCCTTCGTGATTCTTGGCACATCATCTTTCACTTCGATACCTAAGGTTAGGCACTCACCTCGGAACAGAGCTAGAACTATGACGTCTGGTGATCGTGGGCCTGAGCTGGCCGTCATCGTTGGGGTGCTCCTCGGGCTGTCGTCTATCACGGTAGCTCTCCGCTGCTGTGTCAGGGTTTGCATTCTAAAGGCTTTCCAGATCGAGGACGGGCTGGCAGTTGCTGCGATGGTAAGTTGGCAATATCTGTAAGAGATGAAGGATCTATCATGACTAACAGGTCAAGGGTTGCTTCGTATTGTATTGCACGGCCGTCATGCTCAGTATTAGTCGCGGGGCAGGCCAGTATATAGACGACATCCCTGCTGACAATATCCCCAGGATTCTCAAGGTACTCTCTCCCCAAATTATGCCAGAAATCGTGTGTCCTTGGGGCTAACCAGCTTTGATAGATGAGATGGCTGGGAGAAATAGTGTACGTCGTGACGTCGCTCTTAGTGAAGTTTACCGCCGGTACCTTCCTCTTGCGCATCTGCTCGCAGGCATGGCAGAAAAGATTCATTTGCACTGTACTATTCCTATGCCTCTTCTACCACCTGTTCTACGTCTTCATGGCTGCGTTCCAATGCCGGCCGGTATCGTACTTCTGGCTTAAGTACACGACTAACATGGAGGGCAAATGTTGGAGTAACGACGTGGTCATAGGATGCACGTACGCAGCAGCTGGTATAAACGCTGTTACGGATTGGGTGCTTGGATTACTGCCCATCGCTCTTGTGCAGAATCTGGAGCTGTCGAAGAGGTCGAAGATCTTGGTTTCTTGCACTTTGGCGCTGGGATCGGTGTATGAAT
This sequence comes from Daldinia bambusicola, assembly GCA_022478815.1. Lineage (NCBI taxonomy): Eukaryota > Fungi > Ascomycota > Sordariomycetes > Xylariales > Hypoxylaceae > Daldinia > Daldinia bambusicola. The sequence continues at coordinate 209,427 of MU284071.1, forward strand.
ACCACTTCCTCCCCCCCTTTATCCTATCCTACCCAGACTATTATTTACAATACGGAACCGCTAACAGAGACCGATTAGCGCCTCAGCCGCAACCATCGTCCGCATCCCATACATATGGCAGCTAACGCAACCCGGAGACTTCATCCACGACTTCACCGACCTGTCGATCTGGTCCACGACGGAAAACGGCCTCGGCATAATCGCGTCGTCGGTCGCCACGCTCCGGCCGCTCGTCCGAGTGGTGCTCGGCAGCACACGCGTGGGAACGGTGTCCCGAGGACCCCGTTCGTGGAGGAGGTCGGGGGCGGCCGGCGCGGCGCAGAATATTAGCCGACAGTATTACAGGATGGAAGAAGGCTTTCGCGAAAGCGGTGCTAAGGCGCCGGAGCGAGTGAGGGTACGCGATAAGGACGGGTTCTGATGGTGGGTAGATGAGGAATATGTAGAATACCTAGTGAATGGATTAGAAAAGAGGAAAGACGAATGATAAATTAGCGTATAAATGATGTCTTACTGTCTCTTGTGATGTGGGCTGGGGTGAATGGTTTTCGAACGTGCTATGTAAAACTAAGGAATAGTGTATGCAATACAAGAGAAAGAAGTTCGTATAAGATACTTCGCGTATGTATGTATGTTTCCTTGTTATAAGATGCTTCTGAAGAAACCAATGGGAAATATACATGACCAACAGCTTGAGAAACTAATCCGTGGGCATAACCAAGGAACTTATAGATCCGATGTAAGTAAATAGCTGATGGATTTTACTAATAATTATACATATTATACCGGAACAGATGAAGGTATGATTATCGTGTCTCTAGTTATATAGACTAAACTCATACTGACACCACGAGGTTAGGAACTCTTACATTATTTGCCTCCTTAGGTACTTTACAAGTAAATGTTCAATTAAGTGGCCTCGATAAATACCGATTGAGTCTTCGTGAGATCTCCTGAGGACATTCCTTAGGTACCTCTTATATAGGGAACTATCACTAGCTAGGGTCTTCTAAGTTCTCTCTAGTAGAGAGCATTGGTGAATTGATTTCCAGACTCTACTAGAACCCTAATAATTCAAATCGCTGACCTTTTAATACTAACGTTTCTGACAAGAGCCGCTGATACCTTGATCCTTAAAATAGTTCAGCTGCTGCTTTACTAGCACAAGTGTACCTAAGTACCCATGCCCTAAGCGAAGCTATCTCAAGATCCTTACAACAACCCCACACCCACCACCGTTGGAGATCTAACTGGTCCGGGATAAGTCCTCAAGCTACCCGTTGTTAAACTAGAATATAAGCAAGCATTACAAAGAAGTTTTCAACAACCAATGGGGCGTGGTGGCAGAGTGGTCTAATGCGCAAGACTAGAAATCTTGTTCCTTCGGGAGCGTCTGTTCGAATCAGGCCCACGTCGCAACATTTCTCTTTTGCCGATCGGATCTACTTGATCTATTTTTTTCTTTGCATCTCATGTGTTTTTTTTTTTTTTTTTTTTTTTTTTGGTCGCGACCGAAGAAAGTTCCCTCGTTGAGCATGTTTTTTTTCCTTCTCTCCTCCCGGTTTTCGACGGAGCCTATCTCAAAGTTCCAAGTTGCCGACTCGGCGAATTTTCGGAGCTTGAAAAATAAGCCTTACGCAGGTACCCGCAAGGGAGCGTCTTGGGGGCGTTCAAAAGCTGTACTTGGACAAGTACATATCTACATCTACAGCACACATAACAGTCATCTCGGGCGGACGATGTAATGGTACCAGCCCCGAGCACGTCCGCGGCGGGCAATCCCGCTTTTTCCTCTTCTTCTTCTACTTCTTCTTCTACTACTACTGCTACAACTCCCGTTATCGTCAACGGCAATGTCTACCAAGACGCGCTAGACGGCCTGCAGCCCCTGCAGCCCGTCCTCCGGGGCTTCAACCACCGCAACAGGAACCAGCACCGCCGCGCCGCGTGGTGGGCCCCCTTCGGCATGCTGCGGCGCCACGTCGAGAAGCTTGTTGATGGATTGCTCGAAGCTTCTGCTGCTGCTGTTGCCGCTAGTAAGTCTAAGAGCAAGAAGCGCCGGCGTGATGGTGGTGATGGTAATGGGAATGGTGGAGGTAGTGGCGTTGAGAGGAATGTTAGGCGTCACGTGGAGTGGTTGAGGGATGTGCTTGTTCCAAAGTGTTACTTGTAAGTTAAGTTTTTTTTTCTTTTTATTCTTTTTTTTTTCCTTCGGGTTGGGTTGAGGTTCCGCTGAACCAAGTCTACTATATAAATATGGAGGGAAAGGGAGGAAAAGGGAGAAAGAGCAGGTGCTATATTCCAAAGGATATCAAGACATCATACCGCGCAAGCGCGAACATCCACTAACGAAACCCCAGGGCATTCTCGCAACTAACAGCGGATAACCAATTCGCCACGCTAGGCGTAGTGCTTCTCGGCGTGCTGGCGCAAGTCAACGCCACGTGCGTGCGGTTGGTAGGGGAAGCGGCAGCAACAGCGGAACTAAGCGCTGGAGAAACCGGCACACCAGGTACTCTACATGAACCCTCCGGCAGTACCACTGTCCTCACAGGGGCAAATAAGCCACGTGTCCAAGTGGCCAAAGGCCAATCCTCTCGTCCTCTCGTCGTGGCTGAAACCCCCGGTGACCGCGGAGGCTCGAAGATCTCGCGGGACGAGGTAGCGCGCGCCGAGAAGCTGCGCAGGAAGAATAATAATAATATCGAAGCCGGGTCGTCTTCCGATATAGCTAGTACTACTACTGCTACTACTACTGTGAGACCGAAGCAGGTCCGTGACGATAGCGATGGTGGTAGTGATGACGAGAAACCTCTCCAAAAGAAGAAGCAGCAGCAGGAAGCCACTTCTTCGAAGCCGAAGAAGGGTAAGGAAAAGGAGGAGGTAGGAGCAAAGCCAGCCAAGAAAAAGAAGACCAAGAAAGGAGGCGACGAGTTCGATGATCTATTCAAAAACCTGTTTTAAGCTAGGAATAAGACATGGTCTCGTGTTAACTTACTGACATGCTTGATACTTCATATATATACCCAAATTTACTGATCTCACAATTTTCATAGTTACTCCAATGCATGTATTTTATCTTTAAAAAGATGAAGTGCTAATAGTCATTGAGTGTCTCTATCATGCGAGTTTTGCAATCACTACTATCAAAAGCCCGGTTTGCAATACATCTGACAAGGGGCTACCGCCGTTGCTACTGCTCCTGCTGCTGCTGAACACTTGAGATTGGAAACCCGTCTCCTTCCCCCTTTAAAAGCCTCGCCAAGCCAACAGGGAGACCAACTACAAACCTTTTCTTTGCCTCGCTCTCTCCAAGTTGCACAGTTGTTATCCACACCTTCGCGCGTCGTCTAGGGAAGTGTGTAACTTTCTCCTCGGCAAAAATAAAAAAAAAAGATCTTAAAGACCCTAAGACCGTATCAACGCCAGGTCCGGCGAAACAGAGCCTCCCTCTCTCCTAAGCCCCTTTTGAAATAACTAAATAGGTATGTAATCTCATTTCCTCGAACACATGGGTCGACCACCAGTATCCGGCTGATTAATACTGCAAAAGCGATATGATTTTGGTTCATTTCGCGAAATCCAGTTTGTTTGAATTCTATTACCGGGTACCCTTTAAGATATCGAGCGGTAAGACCAGATACGGGCTCTCATGTCGCCCGAACCGGTTGCGAAATAGCCGCCTGTAGGGCTAGGAGCCACGGAGATGACTGAGTTCTTGTGGCCTTGGAGCATGAGTTGAGTAAAGCCAGTCCGAGGGTCCCAGAACTGTACGCCTCGATCCTTGGATCCAGACATGACCCAGTTGGCATCAGGTGTAAGTGCCACACTGAGTACGAAATCCTAACATTGTGAGCATATAGAAACGACGGGGAATGCTGGAAGAAAAACTTACCCTATGACCTTCAAAAGTCTTAACGCATCGGCCGCCCTTGGGGCCCGGATTCTGTGGGCCGCCTCTGGGGGTCGAAAGTTCCCACATCTTGATGGTCTTATCCAGACTTCCACTGACTAGATCCTTGCCATTAGGGGAGAATGCAACGGAGTAGACGCTGTCTTTATGACCTTCTGGCCCTTCAAGCCGTTCCAGGAGGTATCCTTGATGAATGTCCCAAACGCGGACACTCTTATCAAGTGAACCCGCAGCAACATACTTTGTATCAGGGGAGATAGCAACAGTCGTGACACCGTCTTCAATAGAAAGGGTAAGCATGTTTGTGCCTTGTTCGATATCCCAAAGGCGGACAGTCCTGTCACCGCTACCGGAAGCAATGGTTCGACCATCTCGGGCGAAGTCCAACGAATAGATATCTTGTTCGTGACCGGCGAAAGTATTACGAATTGTGCGAGCAGCAATATCCCAAACCTACTCTAATTAGCAAAGCATAAGGGAGTTTGCAGGATTGACTTACACGAATGAGCTTGTCCTCAGCACCAGTAGCGAGATACTTGCCGTCAGGGCTGAAACATACACTGCGGATATACAGATCCCCACTGATGTCGGCGGTCTCGTCCTGGAGGACGCACACTTTCTCTCCAGTGGCTACGTCGTAAATCTGGGCGGATCTGTTGCAACCAGTAGCGACATACTTGCCGTCGTGGCTGAACCTTACACAACATACAACACTCTCGTGGTTCAAGGTGTGGACAAGATCAACGTCGAGCATGCGTGGAACGTGTTGGTTGAAAATCACAAACCAATCATCTCGGGTTTTCTTGACGTGGGCTGGAAGACGTTCGACATCCAAGTCACCAAGAGCGTTGTTGACCATCGGGCCAGGGTGGGGTGGCAGAGCTCTATGATCTGGAGTCGGATGATTTGCTACCTGGGGTGACGCTCCGGGGCCGGCATAGGGCATCTGGGTGTTGATTTGAGGAGTGGCAGGGCCTCCAGCGGGAGGTCTACCAATGCCGCGCTTGCCCGGTCCGGGTGAAGCAGTGCTCTGAGGAGGCTGTCCGGGGAAACCGTTGGGAGTCGGGCCTTGGTAAGGCTGCTGGAAGGGAGGCTGTGCTGCCGGTGGAGGCGGAGGCGGAGGCGGACCTTGCAAACCCGGAGGTGGCTGTGGCATTTGGTGCTGAGGTCCAGGAGGGGCTTGATCTTGGGGGTTAGGCTGGGGTGGTAGGCCACCGCCTTGGCCTTGACCAGTCATTATTCCGCTGAAGAGGTTGTTGCCCATGCCGATTGAAGGAGGGGGAGGACCCGCAGATGGACCGCCATGTTGAGGCGGTCCCGGTAAAGCAGGTTGAGGGGCACCTCCTCGCGCGGCCTCGAGTTGACGGCGAAGTAAAACCACCTCCTCTTCATACCTATACATAACAAGTTAACAGACAAATTTCAAGATGTAGAAATCTCAGAATAGTTACATACTTTGCCTTGATAGTAATATGTTGCTGCTCCAGTTGATAGACCTTCTCGCGAATGAGTGAGGCCTCTTGGACTTGTTGCTGAACTATTGGGGAATTAGTCGTGCCATCTTAGCCAAATGAGAAGCGGAAAAGCGCGTCTCTAATATATATTATAAAAGCGTAGACGATTACGAGTTAAGACCAGGATTGGTTTTAACTAGTAAAACCCATACACTTATCTCATATTTCATAACGGTTCATTTCTCGACTTACTTTGTTGTTCGTAACCCTCGTTAATCCGAACTTGGTTGTCAAACTCGGTGCGGATCTGGTCGAGGAGCTCGTTCAAACGCGCCGCGTTCTGCGGCAAGCCGCGATGCGGATACATAGACATTGTCGGACGTGGTGTCGTTGCGCGGACGAGCTACCTCGGGAGTGCGATAAAAATTAGAATTAGACGAGGCTGCGATCTCGCGATATCACGAATTTCCAAGTGACGGTAAAAAAGTAGGGATGGATAAAAAAGTTCGCAGATAGTTTCGATATTCTAAGCAAGGGTTTTCCAGCCTTTATACAACTTGGCACGACGAGGTAACACCCTTCTACAACGACTCAATTGCAACGCGAGCAAGACGAGACGAGACTTAACAGGGTCTCGTCAGACAACAGTGGGCATAGTCGTGTGCGAAGGAACGCGAGGATCGAAGTTGACAAGTCGAGAGCGGTAGACGCGCAATCGTATTATTAGTCGTCGTCTAGCCGGTAACAACTAGATAGATAATGGTTGCTGTTATGGGTCAATAAATATGAGGCTAGAAATGAGGCGTTGGTGTTGAGGAAGCAGAAAAAAAAAACAGTCGAAAAAAAAGGGAAGGGATGGCAGAGAAGAGGAGACGAAGACCCAAGGTTGGTAGGTAATACTCAGATTTGTTTGACCAGGGCTCGGGGGCTAGGCACAAGCTGGATTGGAACTATGACCTGTAAAGAAGTACTTCCTATGTATGATGGCTAGTGGGTTCGGGCGACGGATCCATGCTACTACCTACGCACTATAAAAAGTACCTAAATACATAGCAAGGTAGTATACCACAGTACCTAGGTACATGCATGCATGCACGGACTGTGAGCAAGGGTGTGGGGCAAGCAGTAGTGCTGCAGAGACCATTCATGTACAAAATCCACTATGGTACTACATTACAGGTTCCTTAAGGTTTTGTGCTTACCTTAGGTACCTAGGCAAGCTACTTTTATACTTATTTCTTTAAAAAAAAAAAAAAAAATTATTTCGACTTCACCCACAACGGCAACACAATCTTACCTATTCTGGTACAGTCCTGTTTTATTTTATTTTTAAGCGGCTGCCGGATTAAGGCTGCGTGCATTATAAGTGGGGCTACGGGGGGAAATCCATTGGCAAGCAAAAAACGGAAAGAAAAAGCACGCCCCCTTAGGCACGCGCCGATTAAGTAACTAGGTACCTACACCTCCATCTATGGGACGTACCTGGGCAGGTACTGTAGGTACTGTGTATCGTGTTATGCACCTAACCTACTGGTGTAGGTACATTACAGTACATATCCTGGCACACACGCACACGCACACGCGCGGGCGCTCATATGGAAGTTTGTGGAAATCGCGATTTCACGGAGTATATGGGGCATGCAAGCAGCTAAGCAGCTAAGCTACCTAGGTCGGTACGCATATGGCGCCCCCACTTGGCCAAGAGCTGGTCAGCGCTGTGGGTTAGGTAGGTACAATGTAAAACGCCGCGGGCAGTAGCGTGTATACATAGGTACATTCTAAATATGCGGATGATGGGACGGACAGGCGTCGAATGTTAGCCAAGGCTTACCCTACCTTTTTTTTCATATGCAATGCAGATGTACGAAGTGGCATCTCGTTTCTTTTTTCTTTCTTTCTTAATAATACTAATGCGTATAATGTGTTGCATCGTATCAGCGCCTCCTTTTTGTGCTCGCGCTACGTGTCTGCACAAGTACATAATCTGCAACCTTGCCAACCTCGCCACGATGCACAATAGGGTCGTACAGAGCGAGAGGAAGACTATCATATTATGTGCGTCCTCCCTACTATTCCGAGGGTTGGATGACAGATGACAGGGGAACAATGAGAAGGAAGCGAGCCAGCAATAGACCCAACTCGGGTAGACAAGAGAATGTGGACGAATCTTGGTGTACAAACGGGCGGCGTGAATCCAACTTACATATATTTATTCAAACCAAGTAGATCGACACTCTGGAAGCGTTTCGGCTGTTTAGGCGTATCTATCTGTTCCCCGCCCATTTCTCAACTTACCTACGTACCTGATCTATGCAAAGGCAGAATCGCAGCGATGTTACCGTAGCAGGTAGGCGACATTAAAAAGGAGATAGGTTATTAGATTTCCAAGCATCCACCATCTGGTTGCATTATTAGATAGCTGGGGCGGTAGTTATCATTAACAGGCTAGATATTAATCAGCGGCGCATGGAGAAGTTAATATGAAGTAGACATGCGCGAGATAGATCGAGGCCGAGGTGTAAGCTTTTAGATTATTTTGAATATGTACCTGGCTTATCAGGTAAAGACTGCTTAATACCCGCGTGGTTGTGCGCGCGTAAAAATGCGAGTGATACTATTGAGTCAGCCCATTCGGAATTCCAGCGCGATATTAAGAGGTAACTAGAGTATTCATACAATTCTGTTGGATTAAATGATTTACATGTATTATACTATCGTCACCTATATTTAGAATACCTTCAAAGTCGGACTTTCTGAGCTTATTATTTCGTCAGTTATTTCGTAGCGCTACTCTTCCCCAGTTACATCTAGTAGAGTCGGGGTTCCTTCTTCTCGTGTCAGCAAGAATTACCTTTGTAATTATTTCATCGATATGATAATTGAGCGTACTATGTTAGGCATATTACTAGCGTACAAGTTTCATGCTAGACTAGTGCAACATTACCAATACCTCAATGAAATATCTAGCTAAATATCCCGAGCCTCACCGGTTCAATATTCCTCCCATTGAACCAATGGGCGTTGACCCAATAAATACGTATGGGAATATGTACAGAACAGCCTTAGTACGTTCGGACAATATCGCTATTTCGGAGATAGGCTAGCTCCTGTAACACGGCAGGGGCGTGCATAGCTAGTCCCCGTCTCGGCCGTCTCCAATAATGGGTAGGCTACCAGGACTCCACATTCTAATGGAACCGTTTGTGAAACAAAGTTTTACCGGCTCATAACTCGCCTTGTCAAATTGGGGAGGAATTCGGGTTCGGCAAAAAAAGATTTATAGGGAAGTCTCGCTTGGTCGGGTAGATAAGAAGAAAAAAAAAAAAAAGGCATTTTATGAACGGATATGGGCATCTTAGTAAAGCTCTATTTCTATTTCGCACTACTGTCTGTATTAGGAGCTTTCTGCTAGGTATCAGGTTTCCGTTGCTTCACTTTCACCGTGCAGCTCGTGCTTATGTAATCACCTACCTAAGGTATATACTAATATCAAAGTCCCCCCATTAGGAACGGCAATTTGCTTCTATCTGAACTTGGAATACCTATATACAAGTATGTCTAGTACTGCAACCGTTTACTTTCACCGCTGAACGCCACTTTCATCATTGTAGCTATTAGGACTACAGGCAGCTAGCGACCTGTCATCGTTCTAGGCAACTAGATCATATTCGCAAGGCCGCCACCGATATCAACTCCATATCCATCTACCCATCTACTTGTATAAAAGTTTAGAAAATTACTTATTTCGTATCCCTAGCTCCCTTTTACTAAGATAAGTGCGTCGAACCTTGATTGCTACCTAAGTTAGCTGAAAATATGTCTTGACGCTCCCGCTACACTATAACCTATGTTGTCGTAAGCAGTTTGCGTGTTTGTAGGGTGTCCGCATTGGTTACGCACGTACGCCACTTTCCGGCTATCATCGTCTCTCCAAGCTATATAGTAGATCCTTTCACTCGTGCTAAGTTTAGGCACAGTCCTTTTACCATGAGACGTCCGCTCACTGATTTAGAATAAGCTTATGTTCAAAGCGTTCCGTTGGCAAGTAATAGATATCAATTGAGGACTGGGAACAAAAACTCTCGAAAGGTCCAAACTCAATTATAGTCTGATTATATAAGTTAAGAAGCAGACGGAATATTATGGTACATAGGTGAAAATGTGAATCTTCTGCTACAATATCAAGTCATCTTACTAGGTATGTACTATGTATATACTCGTGCTACTTGCGGTATATTACAAATGTTTATAAGAAAGATGCTAGTGCTGAATAAGTAGATGTTTCAACCCCAGATCGCTCGCTTAATACAGTTGTGTGCAGAATATGCCTGATCCTGGCTACAATAGCATATATAATATGCGAACTATTGCCTCCATGCAAGTAGAGTCTGCATAGGTTAGGTACGTTTCCGAACACTACTCCCCTGTTTATTCTTCCCAGATGCTGACCGTGCACTGTATGTGCCAAGTTAGCACCTCAGGTCTGCAGTTTTACATAGGCACAATTCCCGGTTGGATGGCCAGATAGGCAAGTTAATGCTTTCTAAATTTTGTGTGGTGACCAGATGTACGAGGTGATCCATAGATATCTCAGGCCACATACCTGCTTCCTGCTGCCTTCCAGCCAGGTGCGTGGTCTTGCGGCTATCGACGCCTGTCAGCCTGTCGTGTCTAAGTGTCAACCTGATTTACCTTCTTTTCCCCGCCCCCAACCGATGACGAAGATGTATCGCTTAGAAGATCAAGGTCAGGTACGGCTAATTCCTGAGTCAGCCGCCACATTGGCCCTAGCACTGCATACTGGAGTGACAGGTCAATGTCTGAGGAAAGTCGTAGGTAGTGTCACCCCCCATCTCAACAATTTTCAACCAGCGCTACTCGCGTGGCTTGTGGCATAACCTAGACATCGGGTCATCGCATAGGTAGGTACTCTTGATGGGATTAAACTCCGAACTGAAGGGCGACCGTTCATTGGTTTGGTTTAAGTAGGTTAGTAAAAGCTTATGTAGCAAAGCCCCGAGCAAGCACGTGTGTATCGTCTATAGCCCGGCTGGGTTACTCTAACCCCGTCTCACAAGGTACAAAAGGCTAAGAGCTTTGAAACGGTATGTCTCTCGTAGTGTGAATCAAGTACACATGACTGCCTTCTCTAGAATAAAGAAGACCTGTCTACCTAGTTCTTGGATGGCCTCAGTTAGTTAAAAGGATTTTCCAGAACTAGGGTACAACGTGGAATATGAACCTCTCCGATGATCTCCAAACATTCGAAATAAGTAATCAATTAATACTTCGAGATTTGATCATTGTCAAGCCCTGCTTGCGAATCGACCTTCACCAGTGTCGTCAAATTAGACAAGAATATAATAATATTGCCGCAATGTATGTAACAAGCAGTTTGCGCATTGCCTACTCTGAAGCTCAGAGGGAGCCTATGTCCAGGAGAAGTTCAGCGGTAAAGCATTTATATCAGGTCTGCGAAAAGAGATATCGAGGCGCAGACCTGTTAGATTGGAAAGGGATGGAGCCAATATCTCGGCATGATATCTCACGAACTCGTAATCATCATTTGCTTGAAGATACGAAGGAAAAAGTGATATGACAATTTCGTTCTCTGCTGGTCTGCTCTTGCTAGAGTTCCTGATGTATTGAAGTTGGTGAAGAAGTTATGTCGTCTAAGTTGATATCCAATAGCTGGATGAAATTAGATCGCATTTACCCGATAGATAGCCGTCAAATTTGAGAATTAGGATAGGAATTGCTACTAAATTACCTAGTCGTATGTTACGAACAACCCATAATGGCCAGTCTGTCATCCTATCGTATGACGGTTGGAGATGAAAAATGTAATTGATATGCGGGATAGATCTGCGTAGTCCTATCGCCCATTGGGCTTAAAATTGTACACATGTATGTAAAATAGGGGCTTGCCAAGAGAGATATCTTAACTTGGATCTTGAGCCGCAACCCTACATACAGCTACAGTAAACGTTCTGGAATTATCTGGGGCTGAGTCTCAGTTTGTCGGGTAAAATGCTTTTACGTACGTATCACCCAAATTACTGGACAGCGCGTATCATTGTCGCCCCCTACTATTACATCACGATTCTCTAATTTGACGTTTTAGCTCTTACGGCTAGTAAATGTTTCACTATAGGGCCTCCGCATGACTTTACTAACTATAGTTTATTCCACATATGGACGTTTTGCCTTCGAAAGGGAGAAATGAGACGAAATACCTACACGCCGAATGGAAAATATTCCATCTGGCTTTACATAGATTACTTGTTGCATTAGATGTTCTAAAGCTTCGCAATGATTTCGAGAAAGCGGATAATTTGTTTATGGATTTACATGCGCTGTCCGTGCGCCACAACTCCAAGAAACGCTTCGCGGTTCTCGCGTTTCATGTTCTCGTTAGAGGAGGATACGAAGGAGATCCTCCACTCTCTTTGGTCAATGAAGCGCGACTATGTAACATTATGAAGCGTTCTGAGACGCCGATACCTAGGTACTCACGATCAGTAATCCGTAAATCTCCCCTGAGTCTTAGACAGAGTCTTAGACAAGGTCTTAGACAGAGCTGTAAAATGGACATTTCTTAATACCTATGTAATTGTCTCACTCGTTTCAACTTCTTCTTTTCTTGTTTAAACATTTTTTTTCTTGCATTTTGTTTGATTATAATTATCGCCATTCGTTTCTTTGCACCAGGTGTGCCTTCTTTTCGTTATACATATTATTTTGTCTTTGTTATTGGTATTTTTCAAACAAGATGTCAAACAAGTATCAAACAGTAGCTCTAGACGAAGAGCCCTTTCTTGCAAAGGAAGAAGGGGTGGTAGACGAGAAATGGACGGAGGGCACAGAGAGGAAATCTATACTGGATCGTCTGAGCAGACTGAGCCCACATTGGGCCTTTTTATGCCATGCTGTTCTATTATCACTTTCTGCAACATTCTTCGCATTATCATTCTGCTCAAAAGCTGCAAAAATAACGGACGCGGACTATACGGCAAAATACTCAACCTGGTGTATGTTCGAGACTACGTCTGTTTGTCGGACAGAGAATCTAACAACTTGAATAGCACCGGCTAGGAGCGCTATAAAGTATGAGACGAAGCACTTCGACTTGCCCCCTTTTACGGAAGGTCCCTTCGTTGGTATGGGAGATGATGTGGATGCGGCGTGGGAAGAGATTGCAGGCGGTACGTCCTAAGAATATCGACAACTAAAGCCGGGAAGCAAGGAAACATCTAACATGAATTATAGTCGGCCACACGATGATATCTCGCGAAGAACTGGTAAAACTTGGTTTAAACCCTGAGACTTCTCTTGCCATCACCGATCCAAGGGACGGAAAGCCCGGCTATCGGATCGCACTCGAGGTGTTCCACCAATTACACTGCTTGAACCTCCTACGAAAGAACGTGTATAGAGAATACTACCCACCGTTAGGAGGAGATACATCTGCTGAGATGGAAGATCCAACCGGTCATCTTGACCACTGCATCGAAGCGCTGCGACAATTCGTTATGTGCCAGGGCGATGTCGGTGTCATCAGCTTTGACGTGCTGGGTGAAAATGAGCTGTGGCCAAACTACAGCACGGCTCGAACGTGCAGGAACTTCAACAGCATCCGACAATGGGGCGTCGACCATACAGTCCCAAGGGGACCTAACGAGCCAGAGCACTGAGATTTCTTTGAACAGATGACTACCTGATGGATATACCCGTAATTAAAAAAAATAATTGAGTAAAACAATTTGTGTTCTTAAAAGATATCATGAAGACCGAGCGTCGGAGATGAGAGTTTTTGAGTAATCCCGAGTCGTTCCGTCCTATGATGTGAGACAACTGCCGTAAGCTGTAATGAGCCACATTATGTGAACATTGACGTAGCTTCGAGCGGCAGAATCATTTGATTTATGAGGTCGAATTGAAGAGAGAGCTGTTGTTAGAGAAGCCCGCCCTGTACCTTGGCTGCCTCGACGTTGTAATGGATATTTGACTTTACAAAGCCGGAGAGATACCGGTGCAATGCCGAGAAAAGAAAAAAAAAAAAAAAAAGGAAAAAAAAGAGTAGGCTCGGAACCTTCCACGTGTGCGGAGGAGTACCTAGGTACAGCGCAATACGAATACGAAGATTAACTGACAAAGAAAGCCGTTAGGACGGAATGAAAAGCGGGTCGTCTGCCATTTCCGCCTTATCAGATCGAAAGCGATGAGCCGATTTGCAGCGCTCCCGCACCAGTCTCACAGCCCAAAGAGGCTAACAACCAGAAAAACCTATTACGTATGGTGAGAGGGTGGAGAAGATTTAAGTTACCGCTACTCTATTCAGAACCCAGGGTTCTGGAGACTCGGAAGCTTGAGATTCCAGTGGTGTCATGCAGCCGGCGAATCAGATGGCGATTTGCATCGCGCTTCTTTGACTCCTATTACCTCCTTTTTTTGGGGCGGCATATCAAATTTGCTGTTTGCTAGATAATGACATCTCGAAATTTTTGGGAAATCCGAATGGGCCGATGTAAGGTCGAAAGATGAAAGATGAAATGGTTCGACGCTATAGAGGACACTATAGAAATAAAAGCAGAGCGGTTTCCCTTCATCCAAGTTGTATTGTTATTATTATTGTTATTTTTTAACACAGTCAACGAGCAACAAGTTACGGTACTTACACATGAAATAAAACCTCGTCTCACTACATAAGGGGAAAAGTGGCTACTTGCATATATATGTATATATGTACCTAACTGCTAGTACCCCTTTTTTTAATTGGCAGATTGGAGGCAAAAGTTTATCGATTGTGATTCTAGTCAGGAACGAAAGGAATCCACTGTACCACCTTTACTGGCTCCGATTCAAAAGTCTATCTAAAATCCGAGCCCTGGAAAATTCCCAATTCCCAATTCCCAAATCGAGGATCCAGCCCAGCCCATCTCCACGCCGCGACTCGCGAAATTGCATATCAAAGCCTACCCTGGGCCCTGCGAACATTTGAGAAATTTCTCCCATTTATTTGTTGCCATCACCCTCGTTTTGGTGGTTTTTTCTAATCCTCTCCCATTTTTTTGCGCTCCCATCTTTTCGCAGTTCAATCGTTTTCGAAGATGGATGTCGTTCTTGAAATCGCGGATACCTTCGGGGGAGACTATATCTACTCCAAACTGCTTCCATTGCATCCAGTTACTCCTCATGATCTCCCTGATGTTGGCGCCAACTCCACCCAGACTCTTTCATCATGGAAGTTCAAGTCGGCGAACCCTTACTTCCAATTCGAACCTACCGAGTACGCATATATGAGCGCTTGGGATAGAGATAACATATTTCGCCAGTTCACTTCACTATTTCTCATCACATGGTATGTGAACCTTCTCCTTCGTACTGGTTACGCGATCTATGTTCAATTAGCGCTAATATAACTTTCAGGGTCTTTGGCTTCATGTTGTACTTCCTATTCTCGACCTTATCCTACATCTTCATCTTCGATAAGAAGACGTTCCAGCATCCTAAGTACCTTAAGAACCAGGTAAGGCTTGAGATCAAGCAGACGATGAACTCGATGCCCATCATGTCGCTTCTTACCGTCCCCTTCTGGCTTGCCGACGTTCGTGGCCTTACCAAACTTTACGACACCCCCGCCGACGGACCTGGCATGTGGTACGAGATCTTGCAGTACCCATTCTTCATCTTGTTCACCGATGCCTGCATCTACTTGATCCACCGAGGCCTACACCACCCGTTGATCTACAAGCACCTGCACAAGCCTCACCACAAGTGGATTATGCCCACTCCCTACGCTTCCTACGCCTTCCACCCCGTCGACGGCTGGTCGCAATCGCTCCCGTACCACATCTTCCCCTTCCTGTTCCCGCTGAACAAGTTCGCGTCCGTCGCCTTCTTCGTCTTCGTCAACTTCTGGACCATCATGATCCATGACGGCGAGTACATGGCCAACAGCCCCGTCATCAACGGCGCCGCTTGCCACACGATGCACCACCTGTACTTCAACTACAACTACGGCCAGTATACCACCTTCTGGGACAGGCTGGGCAGGAGCTACCGCAAGCCCGACGCCGACCTGTTCGAGAAGGAGAAGAAGATGGGCGAGGCCCAGTGGAAGGCCCAGGTCAAGGAGATGGAGAAGATCGTCAAGGAGGTCGAGGGCGAGGACGACCGCAGCTACGACGAGGGAAAGACTAAGAAGAACAATTAAAGACTTACTAGACTACGAACTGTCTAGTAGTAGAGGCAGCAGCATCATCATCATATCTTCAATGCGCGAGAAGCCAGTTATTCGGTGCATAACTGGGAGTTTCGCTTTCGAATTTAGATGCGGACGATGCGAGCACAATGTTGTGCGAGCCGGAGATTTAATTAGTGCTAGTCGCACAATGGATGATTGTATATAATTGGCAGAATGCTGGGAAGCCTCTTACCTACCTAATGATGTGATGGCGTTTCGGGGTATCCAGAAAAAAGGGGGGATTTAAGGATTAGTCCTTATTGTGGCTTTCAACTCGATTTTGGAGTTGAGAGCTCGCAGGTAAAACCCCCATGGATGATGGAAAAGAAAGAAAGAAAGAAGAAGAGGCGACTCACCCGTTTCGTCGTTTGTCTCGATAATATAGTAATGAGCGGGTGGGATATACTAAATATATAATGATCAGAATAAAACCTAATGTTTCTATGAACCACACGCATTTGGCTTTTGTAGGTTGGATGGATGACGTTGATTGTATGTGGTGTGAGTTTTACTCGTCCTGGATCATGCCTGAAGAGAAATAACCCTATGGCCGTTGTGGTGAGACTTTGCTTTACCCTACTTGTGTGCCATCGACGGCTGTATTTGTATAAACATGTCACATAGCTATTTCACACAATCCAACGTGGTACTACTCTAGTCTCATCGTTTTGTCCTACGGCCAAAAGAGGTCTACGATGAATATGGAAATGGAAACGGATATGGGTTTGGTGCGACTGGGGAATTGAGACGTCTGGTGATCATCCGGTAGTTCAATACAGGTTTGTGGCACATTAAGCTAATGTATGATTTACGACTAGTAGAGACGCGCATATTGTACTACCGATGTTGGGTGGGTTGAATTGAACTCAAGATTGAAATGAGAAATAAGGAAGTGACTAAACTGTCTCGTGTACCTCAGTTGACTTTCGCTCCTTGGTACTTAACACATTTTATCACGTACATGAATACGCGATGCGGGACTGAATTCAGACTTGGAAATTGTATTGAGAGATAACAAAACTGTGGTGGGCGGGTTGTAGATTTAAAACAACCCATTACCATCCTCCATACTCTTAACGCCACGGCTACATAGGAAAATGAGGGATATTTCAATGCGGAACTCCTTGCTCTTGCCTGGGTATATTCCCAAGTAGTCAAACGATGAATATCGTATAGTTGAGTAGAGCTAGACGTCGGGTTGGGAATATCTCCCCCCTTGCGACAAAAGCAATAAAGCCCCCATCAACGAATAAGTTCGGTTCCATAAACGCCGTCGCAAAAATGAAGTAAAGAAACGCGAACGCTTATCGCGATGAATATAGGTCGGTCCATAGTCCCTAATACACACACCTACCATCCGTTCGTCCATCCATCCGCCCCCCGGCGTCTACGGTGGCAACCAGTCCAGCCCCAGACACACCCCATCCCTACTCACACAACCATATAATGTACACGTCGCCCAAATAAGGTCCTTACACAAGTCGGGGGGAGACTCAACCGCTCACACCCCTCTCTCTCTTCCCCTCTTCACCTACGAGAAACTGACAAACTTGGGATCCTTAGGCCGTCCATCGGCAGCGATGCCGTTGGCGCTGAAGCGCTGCTCCATGTAGACCTTCCTTGCGTCGTCGAAGCGCATGCGGCGCTTCTTCATGATGGCGAGGATCTGGGCCTTGGCCTCGTCGTCGAGGCCCGCGCGGGCGTCGCCCCCCTCCACGTTCCCGGCCAAGTCGAAGGTGCTGCTCGACAGGCCCGCCTCGATGTCCCCCGCGAACGAGCCCGGGAGGCGCGAGTACAAGAGGCGAGAGCCGCCCGGGATGAGCGGGATCCAGTGGGTCCGCGTTAGGTACAGGATCGTGCCGGTGACGAGGACTAGGAAGGTTATGGAGTACAGGAGGTACGCCATTTTTTCTCCTCTTTTCTTTCCCTTTTTAAGGTAAAGTATTTCTTAGGAAGAATTCGGGTCGTTTCGCGTACGAGGAGCGACGACGGCCTGGTTAATGTGCGCTTTTGCGCGCGAGAGGATAGATGATACCACAAGTCGACGGATTGGGGATTGAGGCAGCCCGTAGGGTGGGTTGGTTGATTGACTGATTTAGAAAGCCACAGTTTCAGATGAGCGAAGCCGGAATGGGTTTGTAGTTAATAGATGTAGGAAACACACACAGAGGAAAAGAAACAAGAAAGAGGAAGAGAGTGAATGGATATAGCAATTGCAAAGAGAAAAAAGAAAAGCTGATTTAGAAGAAGTAAGTAAAGGGTATCGTGATTAATTTTTTACGTGAATTGCCATCGGAAGAGACGGTCTTCTCGCAAGTCGCAAGCAGTTCGAAGTTGTTAGTGGAATGGGGAGAAAGTGGATCGCGTGGTTCGGCCGCCTTAACCGGGACTGACGACACAATTGCAGCGTGGGAAAAGGCAGCCAGTTACTATGTAGAGCTGAGTGGCAGAAGTGGGTGCTCTAGGTGCGACACTAGGAGCGCAGAAAATAGGACGACACGTGTGGCTCGTGCGTCTTACGTGTCTCCCCAGTGTTTTAATTGAATGATGTAAGCATCTAACTATGAGGTACGAAATACATTCCGTACATCTATCTAAGTTATGTAAGCTGGTTAAGTAGACGCTAACACCGATACGGCCAATTAAGCGATTCCCACACTCGATGGAGATTTGCGCTTCGTGAACTTTTCGAAATCGTTCAAGGTCGACAACGATAGAGCAGAACTCCGGTCCATTGAAACCTCCTCATTCCCGCGAATCTCACGATCCCGACCCCCATACAAAAATGGCTACCCAAAACGTCTCCGCAGACCTCGTCTGGGAACTTGTCCGTAAGTTCTACGACTAAATTACGGCTTCGATGTGCTATTAGGCTTTTTTTTGATGCTTTGGATGGCAGAGGGCTGATATCTTGTTATTTCGACATATATAGGCAACAACAACTCCTACCTCGTCAAGCGCAAGGAGTCTGGCGGTATTCAGTTCTCCCGAGACCCCCTTAACCTAACCAACCTCCACAGCCGCAAGGTAAGAATTTAATTACAATTTTGGAGGTGATTTTGAAATTTGGAGATTTAGCTAACACGATATTACTAGTATGCCGGATTCGTGAACACCAAGGTATGATAGCTATAACGGCAATACTATGAACCGATATTTCGCACAGAGACTTACGATTGGGAAATCAGGCTATCGGTGTCCAGCCCGCGGAGAAGAACGGCGTCAAGGTCATCAGCAAGAAGGAGTCTGCTTTCCAGAAGCCCGCCAAGTCCACCACTGAGGTCGTTCACAACGGTGGCCAGCCCACACGAAAGTCAGTTTTCCCCGGGGACACATGACACACTAATGTCTAACCGGAACCTCGCTCGCTCGCTCACTCGCTAACACGCACGACTATACGCAGGATCTACAAGACCGTCGCCAACCAGACCGCCAAGTCCGGCTACCGAGCCGACCTCCGTGAGGCCGCCGTCGCCCGCGTCTCCGCCGTCCGCCAGTCCCAGCGGGAACCCAAGCCCACCCCCGAGAAGAAGCCCCGAGGCGCCAAGGCCAAGAAGGCCGCCGCCCCCGAATCGTAAGCGTGATATAAACCCCAGGGAGGTGTGATAGATGGATGAATGGATGGAATACCTAACTACCTAAGGTAATGACTGACTGCAGAGATAAATAAGGCCGGCCGGTAAATAAGGCATAGGTATGACCATTTTTTTGGTAGTCAATCCAAGTTTCCAAGGCGTCTGAGGAAAAATCCTTCGAACGAAAAATGCCTCCTTTTTCTGTATGTGATTCGTAACTTACCTTGCATGTTGCTCATTCCTATACATACCTAGACATGTAGTATTATAGTCTTACCTATAGAAAGCCAGTCATACGAGATAGCTCTCAGTCTAATCCGGTATACCTATCCGGGCGATCCTACCAAAGTAGTTATGGTGGGCGCTCGGCGGGGGGGCGGTGTGTGTTTCAGTAAACCTGAGCTTCTAGGCAGAGTGCGTACTATGCACAGATATGGGTTGAGTTATTTTACTGTTACTTTGCTGGTTACATACATCCATGGATGGATGCACCTTTGTAAGGTACCTAAGGTGTATGAAGTAGCTAAGGTAAGGTACTGTACCTTATCTTGGCAATTAAGTTAGGGGTAAGCCGGAAGAACTTCGAGCTTAGGTTCTCTTAATCACGAGTGAATTATCTGTCGGCTGATCTTTTTTCTTCCAAAGCCGTAAAATAACCAGAATCTCCATCAAAAACTTGAACCAACGTGATTTTATCCCGTCCGACCTTGTCCGATACCGAGAAGTGAACCTCGGGAAATGGCTTCCAAGTGCCTATGATGCAAGCTATCCGTTGAGCAATATACAGAGGTAGGTAATTCCATTCCGGACAATAGCCTCGGGTTAGGGGAAATATAGGTTAGGTACGGAACTGGGCTTTCAATAAACGCTAGCTGGGTACCTAAGCTCCTGTGCCTAGGGAGAATACCTACCGACAATGGGCCACCTTGAGGGATGGAAGGCAGCATGGATGCTTGGAAGATAATACCTAAAAATATACTGTATTTCGCAGTTAATTCTTAGCATCGTCGGACATAGTTGACCCCCCGGCTATGAGTTAGGTAGCTTGTTGGCCTGTGAGATTATGTACCCAAGGAACAAACTTTTATGCATGTGGTTTCCAGCATGTACCTAGGTTCTATCCTCATTCACTGTTAGGTAGGTATTCACTGTAGGTATACGGCGGAAGGACCAAAAGAGTTACAAACGTACATGCCGAAAACAAGGTCACAAGCAACCAATCAAAGAAGGAACATAGCTTCACAGTCGGAACGTGATTGGCTAATGCAGGCACGGGGCTTTGTGAATGCTTTCTTACCTTTGGTGGGATAGCAAGAACATCAAGAAAGGTAGGCACGGCGTAGGGCGTGTGGGAAAATGGTGGGGTAGCGCCAAACAGCACCTGCAATAAAAGCTAAAGTGGATTCCCTCCCTCTACACGTCCTTCTGCCCCGCCTTCTTGCGTATCAACTCAACTTTCCCCGATTTCATCATCCTTGATACCCTACATACATATAAAACAAGGGTAAGTAACCTCTCCCATCTTATATATTCAACCTTACAAAACACTTTGTCTAAATCCCTCTCTTTCTTTCCCTCTGCATCTTCTCTTCTTCTTCAACCTTGCCGACTTGAATTTACTCTGCCTGGAGCTGGGGATAGCTACCTGCTAACATACCTGCCTATCTGTCGTCTTAGTCTTTTAAGCCAATTTTACCCCACCTCAACCTCTTAAATCGCAATCATGGTTAAAGCTGGTATGAAGTGTCACATTCGGATCTAAGGATCTAAGTTTTTGAAGGACATCCGTACTGACGAGCAATTAGTTGTTGCCGGCGCCTCTGGCGGTATTGGCCAGGTTTGTCGCTATCCATTCCAAATATAATAAGGCAAGAGCTTTGAGGCTAACAAAAAGTAGCCCTTGTCTCTCCTTCTCAAGCTCTCGCCCTACGTTGACGAGCTTGCCCTATACGATGTCGTTAACACCCCCGGCGTCGCTACCGACCTCTCTCACATCTCATCGACTGCTGTAAGAATTCCCCCTCAAAGTAGAACTACACAATGAATATAGTAAAGCCTGACACAAAATATAGAAAGTCACGGGCTACTTGCCCAAGGACGATGGCGGCAAGATCGCTTTCAAGGACGCGGACATCATTGTCATCCCCGCCGGCATTCCCCGTGAGTCTTGAATTTATTACCTCAAATCCGGTGTAACATAACAGCTCACATAACTATAGGCAAGCCCGGCATGACCCGTGACGACCTTTTCAACATCAACGCTGGAATCGTCAAGGGCCTGATCGAGATTGCTGCTGAGGTTGCCCCCAAGGCCTACATCCTGGTCATCTCTAACCCTGTTAACTCCACCGTCCCCATCGCCGCCGAAGTCCTCAAGGCGAAGGGTGTTTTCAACCCCCAGAGACTGTTCGGTGTTACGACCCTCGACATCGTCCGTGCTGAGACCTTCGTTGCCGAGATTGCCGGTAAGAAGACTGGCTCTGAGTTGACTATCCCCGTCGTTGGTGGACACTCTGGAGAGACAATCGTTCCTCTCTTCAGCAAGGTTAGCCCCAGCGTTACGATCCCGGATGACAAGTATGATGCGCTCGTCAACCGTGTCCAGTTCGGCGGTGACGAGGTTGTCAAAGCCAAGGATGGCGCTGGTTCCGCTACCTTGTCTATGGCCTTCGCCGGATTCCGGTAGGATTTATCTCTCTCGTTCTCCTAGAAACAACAACTAATCATATTCCAGCTTCGCGGAGAAGGTGCTGAAGGCCCTCAATGGCGAGAAGGGTCTCGTCGAGCCCAGCTTCGTCTACCTAAAGGGTATCCCTGGCGGTGAAGAGATTGCAAAGGCCACTGGCCTAGAATTCTTCTCCGTCCCTATCGAGCTCGGAGTAGGTATTCGATAAACTATATTTGTAAAACTGCGCTGACCATGATATAGCCCAACGGTGCCGAGAAGGCCACCAACCCTCTTGCTGGCATCACCGAGAAGGAGAAGTCTCTGGTAGACGTCGCCATCCAAGGTCTGAAGACCAACATCGAGAAGGGCATTAGCTTCGCTCACAACCCCCCTCAAAAGTAATTACCCCCTGATTTATCCCCGGATGACTTTTTGCCTCGCTCATGAAAAGCCTGGCACTGCTGTTATGTAATGAGTTCCACCATGGGAGTATATTCCCATAGGTTTGGCGTTGTTTATAGAAAAAGTCAAACCAGACAGTTGAGCGATAATTGAGATCGAGTCACTGATCCTATGAGATTGCACAGGTTGTAAGAGTGACGTAGCCGCCCTGAATAGAGCCAGTCCATCTCTCTCTCTCTCCATCATCGTATCCATACCAAGTCCGCTTCGAGAATATTTGGGGGAAATTTCGGGAATTAATACCCGGTATAAGGGTTTCATTTAAGGAGGAGCGTAGGAGGAGGCTGGATATAGGTAATTCTTTCCGCCGGTGGGATGGGACGGATAGGAGTGAAGGCGAAGGGGGGTTATATTACATGAACGCGAGGCGGAACTTGTTTTGCGCGGAAACGGTTAGATGTTTAGTACATCCACTTGTTTTTGTAAATATCAACCAACAGAGCAGTAAGAGGCCAGACACCATCAAACACCATCAAACGCCGCTAAATTCTAAATGCCGAATGCAATTCCATCCTATCCCTGTCCCCTTCTTTCTTTTTACGCCGCCGCGCCTTTGGTTTTCCGGCCAATGCCGCTGAGTAGTAATAAGTACCTACCTTAGGTAGGTTAGGTAGTCTAGATGATATGTAGGTTAGGTTAAACAGACCGACGGAGAGGGAGAGAGAGAAAAAGAGAGAGAGGGGGGGGGGGGAGAGGGAGAGAGAAAAGGAGACGCTGCTATTGCTTCACAGGCGCGGTCTTGATCTGGAAGACGGCGCCGGGAAGCTCGCTGGTCTCGGCCTGGACGGTGGCGGCGATGCCCATGGCGGCGAGGGCGCCGCGGATGATGCCGCAGGGGAACCAGAGGAACTGACGAGGCAGATGCGTTAGATTAGATCAGGGCGAAGTCTTCCTTGGGGGTTGCGGGGATCTTGGGGTTGGAAATTCGGAGGGGGAAAGAAGAGGATGGGGAGAGGGGGTTTTGGTAGAAAGGAAGAAAAGAGAGGGAAGTAGGGCGAGGTGGTAAGGAAGTTGGTAAGGGTAGGTTAGGTTAGGTTAGGTGAGGTTAGGTGAGGCTAGGGTTAGGGCCGGGTTTAGGTTTAGAGGTTAGGCAAGTTACTCACGGGCTGGGCCCTGAGGACGGCGTGGCCGCCGGGGTCGGCGCTCATGCGGGAGAGGGGGCGGAAGACGTTGTCGGTGAGGACGTAGACGCCGCGGTGGTTGGTCTTGAGGTTGTCGACCTGCTTCTTGAAGACGAGCATCCACAGGTCCTTGCACACGAACTTGATGGCGTCGAGCGTGTCGTTGAAGCGCGGCCGGTCGCGGGAGAAGCTTCGAGGCTGGGTTAGTTTTGAGGGTTCGGAAGAATATGGCATGGTAAGTAAGCACGGGGAGAGAGACAGAGAAGGGTGGGGGGGAGGAAGTGGGAGGGGAAAATGCTGATATGATACGATATAACATGGCGTGATGTGATACGATACAAGTGACTAGCGAAAAGGGCAGAAGGGAGAGAAAGAAACGAACCGCTCAACAAGTCCCAAGCCGACTCTATACCCCAGCCCATCCAATCTAAAGAACACCGCGTCCCGCTCCTCGTCCTCATCCAGCTTGGCGTGCGCGACCGACGCCCCCGTCCCCGTCTCCCCGCCGTTCTCCCCGGCCTCCGGCGCATCCAGCTCGTTCGCGACGCGGTACGCCATGGGCACCAGCTCGATCATTAGGAAGTCCAGGCACGAGGTGCTCAGGAACGAGGCGCTCGGATCTGAGGCATTGAACGGCGGGAGCGGCTGGTCGAACGACATCTCGTCTTGTCTCGTCTCTCCTCAGGAGGTACCAGGCTTATATTCCCTTTTCCTTCTTTACGATTGTAGATACTCTTCGCTATTGCGCCGCGATCGTACCAGATAACGGTATTGCTCCGCTTTGCTTCGTAGGTATTGTATATAGCCTGTGTCTCCCCTCGATATCCTGCTGGTTTCTTATCCTCCTCTACGTTTTCCTTCCCGGGAAGTCTCGCGGTATACGTTAGGTAGTGAATCGCAGACGCTCGCAATGCTCGGGAGATATTATTCCGAAGCGCATTGGCGGGTTTGGATGTTGTTCGTCGGTACGATATGCTTTGCCAATCTCTAGGCTAGAGAACTGGTATGGTTTGCAGGAGGTACCTCGTTGTTACAGGTAGGTGGGATGTGAGGTAGGTACAAGTTACCAATACCTTCGGAGCTCGAGGCTGAAAATAGTGGGACAGACAGGGCTGAAGCTGTTAGATTTCGATGTGAGTTCCGTACGTTATCTTAGCGGACTCGTACTTGGCGGACATTAATTAAAGCACGCTTAAATGCATTAATATTATCTACCCGAGTACCTATTCAATACAAGCACAACACGCTATATTTACCTTATACCATCATAGAAGTCTTATAGGTCAGACAAGGAGTTACTTCTACCAGAATATGTTAATGCATCGGATTTTTATTAATTTTCAAACGGAACCGACGGCTAAGAGACCTATAGGGCCCGCCGTGTCCGACCGCTTCGCTTTGATCCTTTTAATCTCGACTCCTGCCATATGTAGCCCTCCATAAAGCAATAGGTATTTCCACCCTTCAACGCCGCTGTGACTACCCCCCCTCCTACCCCTTATCACGCCCGTAACTTGCTTGCACAAGGGCATGATTGCATTCTATGTACAGAAAGAACTGGGGACGGAGAGGCGAGAAAAGGAGGGAAAAAAAAAAAAAAATAGAAGCCATCGCATCAAGCTTCCGATAATGCCAAATTCCATGCCACAAAATATGCTTTTCATGAAAATGCCGTCATAATATCCGTCGCCGTACAAAATACTCCTATTCATTTTGCCTAACAAGTCCTACGTCCCTAGCAATAACCAACTGCCCAGTCTCGCAGAAGTACTTCCCTCCACTCTCGTACGGTTTCCATTACTCGGTGCCAGAAAAGATCCATTGCCTCGCGCGACTGTCGCGAGCAGGGAGTATATCCTTAATACGTATTGAACGCAGAAGGGTAGGTCAAACCGTTAGTCGGTCCTAGATTTTGACGTTTCGGAGGTCGGACGGGCTCATCTTCCTCATCGCTACTGAGGGTAAGATCGATAACCTCTGCCGGCCGCTTACTGCTTCCCGACCTTTGCGTATTCGGAGTTTCCCGGTGACTGCCGTTGGGCGTTCCACCACTAAGCAAAGAACGACTTGGTGTACCTAAGCCATTCCTCGCACCGCCTATTGAACTGCTAGCGGTGCCATTGCTGAAAGCATGAGTATCGGAGAGAATTGACAGATCATCGTCATCCTCTATTTTGGTGCCGCTAGGAGGTCGAGATCGAGTCGGCTCTGCATCTTCCGATTTGATTCTCCATTGACCATCCGGTTCGATAGTAACTTGCTCACACGACTCGGGCGTGTTTTCCAAAACTTCCTGGACGTACTCGTCTATCGCTAATGTGTCGAAGGGCGCAGATTTAGAACATACGGGACAGCTCCAGGTCGGACCTTGCTCTTGCAGCTGCATAAATGAATTCGCGTCGAAACACTGGATATGATTGCAAGTTATTCCTCGACAAGGGACTTTTAATCTTGCATAGCTGAGCGGACACTTCAGAGATAAGTTCTGAGAAGTGGCCACGACATCTGGATCATTGGCTTTCTTGGAGACTGGAGGGCAGATTAGCATATAACTTCATATTAAAGGTGACGCATGCCGTACTCTCGCGAATTACCGAAGATTTAGAGATCTTCTTGGCCTTAATCCTCGTGACTAGTTCATCGATCGGGTGTGTTTTGCAGACGTACAAAGCTAGGTAGAATTTCTGTTCCCACACTTGTTAGCAAGACATACAGCGTGAGTAGAGGTACCACTTGGTGCCTAGGAATTGACTCACTTGAGTCGCCCTCGAAGCTTTAGGCTTCCGTACCTTAGTAGTCAGAGCATATGTAAACTCGACCTTGTTAGTATAGTGGGTCTGCTTCAGCCTTAAAAAGGGGGTAATGTCAACCGGATGGGTTGATCCTGGCTTATTCTTCAGTCCTCGAAGATTGTGCTTCACGTCATCGTCGTTCACTTTGATTTCAGACTGGTGAGGGAATTGAATGTCCTGAAGCCCCATGTTCTCGCTTCCACAAAATACCATGAGTTTAGTAGGCGAGTGCGTTGCGCAACGCGTAATATCTGGGTAATCGCCGGCCTTTAAGGTGATGGTTATGGAATTTCGGTGGTTGTTCATAACTGAGAAGATGTCAGCTGAGTTGACAAGGGAAAAATATATAGACTTTTCATAAGAACCGTACCGGGACATGTGTGAAGCGGGCCTATCCTCTTTTCGATAGTGTAGAATGGTGTATTTTTGAATATACTATCTGATTGATGTGCTCTGGAAGCAACGGGATATCCAGTGCCGTTCCCGGCAACAGTAGCGCTGCCGTTGGGATAACCGTGACTCGGTTGCGGCATACTGGAACCTGTTGGTTGGTATGAGCTATAGGCATTATAGTATTGGTTGCGACCCTGAAGCTGTGCGCTCAAACTGGGCGGAGGAGCCATACTCTGTGGACCAGAGTTTCCTCCTCGGATGCTCAATATCGTTTCGCGTATCGCGTTATAACTCGTAGGATCGGACTGATAGTTTTCGTGGAGTGCTATAAAGTAAAGGTGTGTGTTAGTTTAGGGTACCATTAACGTATCAGTCAAGGAGTATATCGTCGAAGAATATGGAAAGTGCAGAGGGAAAAAAAGAAAAAAAAAGAAAAAAAAAAACAGAGACGAAAGATCGCAGAGAGTACCTAAGTAGGTAATTTAGTTGATTTGGGGAGGGGGGAGGGAGGAACGAGGGTTGAGTAGAGGCGAAGAAGTAGAAACGAAGATGGGGACGACGAGTGCGAATCTTGATGCAGGAAAGTTCGCAACAGATGGGAGAACAAGGAATATGATATTGAGTATGATATTGAGTATGATATTGAATATGATATTGAATATGATATATCTTATCATATCTTGTCGCGGGGTTTGCTGTCTTCGTGTCTTCGGGGGGGAGGAAACCATCATCTCATATGGGATTCTATTCGCGTATTCGAAACATGTATGCACCATCTTTTATCATCTTTACACTAACCATTCTTGATGCGATTCTGTAAATCGGCCTTGACCCCACTTGTTTTTAATCCATGGGATGAGCAGATGTGTTGTAACTGTTTATTAAGCAGAGTGGATATGATTCGCTCGAGTGATCGAGTATCGGGATTGCTTGAGGACATGGTCGCTGCTGCCTTCGAAGCGAAGCCAAGGTAGTTTAAAGGGCAATCCGGGCAATCAGGGCAATCAGGGTAGTCGGGGCAGTCGGGGCAGTCGGGGCCGTCGCAGTCGCAGTCGCAGTCGCAGTCGCAGTTGCACGTTGACCATACGAGGCAGCCTCATGAGGAAGGCTCGATTCTGTGTTTAGGAGGTACCAAAATTCTGCTGCTGGTAAGGCTGACCAAACAAGTCTTAAGTCCCTGATGTTAGGTATGTCGTTATGTAGGTAAATGTACCTAATGCGATATTCTCTCTCACGCAACACAAATCGCGCCCGCGAAAAGCGAGTCTCCCCCAGTTAATTCCCTGTTACCCTAATTCTTAAGGTACTTTGGAAAAAGTTACCATCTAATTAGGTATTAATAGGTTGATAATAGCCACCCCAAGAAAACGTGAATTGCTATTCCATTGATAAGCGAAATCGGTTCGGGTCTAGGTAAGTTGGTTTGATCATCGAAATAATTGAAAATATGTATGTAGAGAAATAGAAATTGTCAGCTCTAAGTAGTTTTGGCAACGGGGGTAAAAAAAAGGTACGGGGGTCTTCTAAGAGGTGCTTGCGACGTACTCGGCGGCTGATAAGTGAGGTATCCAGCCTATGAAAGAAAATTCACCGCCTGCCCCATCAAGTAGATAGGTAGCTAGAACTCTATGTGCTTTAGGTAGCCAGTTAGGTATCTTGGTACGTACTCCGTACCTTACTGGGCACCTACATGCAGTACGCGCATCCCGCTAACCCTTGTAAGTCGTTACCTTGTGCTAGGTACCGGGTAGCTTCTATCTTAGCGGGATCTACGGCAAGGCTTAATCTATTGCCCCCACCATCCCTTAGGTACCCAATAGTGCGGAGCATGCAAACCCGTCTAAATTTAATTTTTTTTTTTTTCTTGTTCAACTTGTTTGAATTCGCCTTCGCTGCACAAACAGTCGTATAAGTCAAGACATCTATCTACGGTAAGTACGTTCCCACCCGATCACAGCCTTTAACTTGGGTTTATTCTACACTATATTCTGTTAGGAGGTTCACCTAACTGTGCCTATTTCAAGTGGGTTATAAAGTTTCAACTTTTTATACTAACAATTCTGAAGTCTTGCAAATATACCCTCAAAAGTTCTCTATAAACCTTTCCTACCCTCCCCAATCCCTTTACAGCGATGGCGAAGAGCTCCCGCGCAAGTACGCGCAAGGCGAACAACCAGCGCCTAAAGGCCAAGGTCTTCGGCCCCGTCGAGGCAGCCCGAGCTGAGCGTCTCTCCGCCAAGCTCCTCGAGCTGGCGGCGCAACCCAAAGCTCAATCAGACGCCGAGATAAAGATGGTAGATGGTACCGAAGAGGAGGGCACAGCTAAGGTCGAGAACTCTACTGCGGCGCCAGATGCGGATAATAGTAAGCACAAATCTTAAACCGCATAGCACGTTTTATATATATATTAATAATAATGCCATAGCGATGGACGTTGACAGCGCTAAGCCCACGAGCAAACGCAGCGACAAGAAGCGCATTGAGAAGCGGAGGAAGACCAGCAAGATTGTATTCCCCAAGTACGGTGACAAGAAGAAGACGAAGAGACGTTAGATGCGTGATATGGCGAAGACTTGGCTGGGTCGAATTGCATTGCTAGGCGTTCGGTTTTGTTTGATAAATACGTAGGTATATCTAGGTCTATACCTGATTCCCACAATGATACCCTTCCCGGAGATATCATGATGCACTATTCGCGTGATCCCCTATTGTCATCGGCGCTGCGTGTGCAGCCGATATCGCAGCTGGAGGAGCTAGAGTAGCTGGAGGGGCTAAAGGAATCGTTCTTGTACCTGCGTCTGGAATCATCGGGGACGCTACGACAGGAGGAGTAAAGTTCGACGGTGCAGCTAATGCACCCGCTTGGGCTGGTGTTGGAGCTGGTGCTGACGCTGACGCTGATGCTGATGCTGATGGTGTTGACGCGAGTACTGGTGTTGGTGCTACAGCTTGTGTTACAGCTGGAGGGGCTGAAGTTTGGTTCTCTATTGTAGGCGTCTTGGGCGTAGCACTTACTACAGGAGACGCTGTATTAGTAGTTGTAGTAGGTTCCTTAGGCTCATTGGATATCGTTGGTGTAGCCGGTACAGCTGGTTCATTATTCTTATTGGGCTCTGGCCCGTCTTCCTTGGGGTGGTCAGTGGCATCCGTTTTCTTTTCTGGACCCGGAGCGTCTGGGTCTAAGAATCGAGCCGGTACACCAGTCGCCGCATAAGACCCGCTGCCCATCCACGCTCCTGCTAAGCGGCTCCATCTGTACTCTCCGCGCCAGAGCTTCTGTATCTCCCGATATGCATAGGCATTATAATACGGTAGTCCAGTCTTAGGATCCTTATAGCGTGCCGGGTGGTTAGTGATGACGCAGCGAGGAGCTGGTGTTGGTTCTATATGACGTTTAGTATCTGAATTTGAGAGGCATTGCAACATGGAACAACTTACTACTAAGTTTAGCCATGTCCCTGCCGAACAAAATCTGATTTTGGACGGGCTTTTCCTTTACGGCGTTCTCGTTAAAGTTCTGTAGAATAATGCAGTTTCGCGTAGCTTTGCCATTGGCAGGTGGGGATGGTGGCGGTGGGGGAGGGAGTTCCTTGGGTTGATGTCTTTGGGCATTCGCCTTGGAAGACTTGATGGTACTGAGAGGAGTTTTGGGAGTGTGTCGAGACGCTGGGGTAGACTTTGTTGCGGGTTTCGGTGTGGATATTGGCGCAGGTGTAGGTGTAGGAGGTAGCGTTGAGGTAGGGGTAGAAATAGTCGGAGGTGTAGGGGTGGGAACAGGCGCAGGAGTTTGTATAGGTTGTGTTAAAGGTTGGAGAGAATGAGATGGGGTTGATATGGGAGGAGGACAAACTCCCGCTTGAGGCATGGAAAGAGGTGACTGTCTTTGGGCTGTATTAGGGGGTGCCAGGACGGCTGAAGGGTTGGTAGTAGTAGGGGAAGAGTGATAACCCAATACTGGCATAGAAAGGCCACCCTGAGCAACTCCCGCTGGCGGAGCTAAGAAACTGTTCGAAGGTGGTTTCAGCTCTGGCGGTTTCATTAGTTGTGACGGCTGCTGGGGAAGCGCAAATACGCTAGTAGTATATATGCCTGTTGCCGGAGGACGCATATCCGGAGCTTTCATCTCTGGAACTTTGGCTTCCGGAGGTTTAGGCTCTTGAGGTCTGGACAGCGGTTCATTTAAGCCCGCTACTGGAGGTGGAGGTATTATATCCTTTTGAGATAAGCCCGGCGGAACTGAAGACACACTAGGAACTTCAACCGAGGTTGCCTTAGCTGGTGTTGCCTGTGCCGGCGTCGCCTGAGCTGGCGCGGTCGTAGAGTCTGATGTAGATAAAGATTTTTCGCCCTCTGCGGCGGGCTCTTTAGAGGCTGTGGCACTTGACGCAGTTCCATCTTGAGCTGCATTCTCATTTGCTTTTGCGACTTCGGTTGACGGTAGGCCCGACTCTTTATTTTCCACCTTGTCCGCACTAGCCTGTCTAGAATCTTGGGGTTTATTAGGTTCTTCTACGTTCGACGGATCTGTAGGTATTTCGTGACCAGCGGTAGAGGTTCGTTTCTTCTTGGCCGGCTTCTCCTCGATAGTAACAATCTTGCCAACGTGTTTCAATTTACCATCGACCCATTCGCCTACCCCGCTCCAAAAGGTAACTACAGGACCATCAAGGGTTCTGTTATTCAGAGCGGCCAACTTAGCTCTCCTCTCTTCTTCTCGCTGCTTCTCGGCTTCCTCCCATCGATTCAAGCTTTTCGAATTCTTCTTCTCCACGATAGCAGCCTCGGCGAGCCTCTGAGCCTGTGTCATGGGTGGCTTCTTCAGAGCTTCCATCTTTTTTGCTTTCTTCTCCATAGCTTCGACTTGTTTGAGACGCTTAACTTCGCGTTCGATCATCTGCTGGTGTAACTGTTCCTTGCTAAGCATCGTGGTCTCCCGCTTGGAGGCTCGCGTCGGCATGTCGGCAGGCGATGGTAACCAGCTTGTCCTTTCGGATTTCTTTTTGGGTCTCGGCTTCGGTTCTGGCGCCGTCGAGCTCCCCGATGGCGTGGGCGCAATCTTGACCTTCTTGCGAAACTTGATGGGAATAGCTTCTTGTGCTTTTCGCTTTCGTGCCGCTTGTCTGCTCTCTCGCGCCCGCTTTTCCAACTCCTTCTCGCCCTCTAGTTCGTCGCCGTTCTCTTGCGCATCTTCGTCGTCGGACGAAGAGTCCATTTGCACGTCGGAGCCATCATCTTCGACATCGGTGAAACCTGCGTCATCTTCATCCTCGGCGAAGAGGAGTTCGAGATCGTCGTCGGGTTCTTCAGCGGCGAGCATGGATTTCATGCGGTTTCCAGCGGTAGATCGTTTCTCTCGGCCAGTCGCGAGCCATTCCACTTGCGGAGGCTCGTCTTCGTTGGCAGAACCTCCTCCATCTTCGCTACTCAAGTCCGATTTGTCGAGGTCTAAATCGGTGTCGCTTGCTTGCGCACGTTGCTCGTCCTCCTCGTTTGCCATGTCGAATAGACTTAATAATTGAGAATCCTATAATTAGGGTAGATGTTCATAATAACTGGCGCATTTGCACATCCTGCGATCGGCTTTAGCAGAGTTCGTTGTGAGGATATCTCGGCAATTGCCGTGTAATAAGGTATCGGATCAATGCTATTAAAATGCAATTAAAATACAAACTGTTAAAAAAACAGTTAAAAAGCAGTTCGCGTCTTTACTTTTTTTACAGGGATCCTACTTTGTATACCGAACCATTAAGACGTCATTAACGTTTAATCCATAGTCTTTGGTATTATGTAATATTAGTGATTATGCATTCCTCGAATGATACAGTTATCCCATATATAGAATACTATCATTCAGATACTACAACTTCACTACAACTTCCTTCACTACAACTTTCTTCACTACAGCTTCACTTTGCTGAACCTTCCATATTGAACAGACGTGGGGCACTCCTAGCCCTTTAGCCGGTAGGTTTTATGTATTATCGACATTCTTTTAACTATATATGTAGGTACTTTTGGCTACCTAATATAAGCCTCAAATTCTTCTCGATCAGAGCCTTAAAGCTCCTGATCAGCATCATCCAACTTCAATATACACAGAACTCTTGCCTCAGTTCCATATATTCAGCAACTATCCCTTTCCTATTCACCCCTCTACAATATTAGATAACAGCCCGATATAACGGAAGATTTTACTACCTAACCCATAAGATAGTAGTAATACTCGTTACAGTACCTATCTCCGCCACGTTCTGAAAATAGGGGTGGCGTTGGTCTCAGTCGCGATCAATCATATCTTTCAGCAAACATCTCACCGAGGAGAATCATCACTCTAGTCGTCGTCGCTCTAGTTTTCGTCGCCATAGTTCCCTCCTCGTTCCCCGTGGGGTCCTGGTCCGAAGATCGGTTGTGGGCTAGGTATTATCTCATGAATGTCATCGTGTGCGATACCAATAACCGCACCGGTCCCTGTCAAGTTAACACTGGTGAACCACATCCGGGGAATCGACGTATCAAGGGGCTCAAGCCGATCATAAAGTACTATAGATATATAATCAGCGCTTGTACGTTTCCGTATAAAGATATAGGAACTTACTAAACGTCGTCTTTCCGTTGTCTGACCGAGGGGCCCCGGGGTTCCTAAGAAAGAACATTAACGGCAAGTCTCATACAGCGTAAAGATATAGAGATTCACTAACTGGGCCAAATCCTGGAATACATTATCCGCTTGGTCGATAGGAGACGGCTTATCAGAATGTATGAGGAATGAGCTGGGATCCGACTGGTTTGCCAGCATTATGAAATACCGTACTCCTTTCTTTACTTGTAACGAGCAGAATCCGGTGTCGAACGGAACTGTTCGCACCGCGCAGTTGCCCCTTGGAGAGTCAGGTGACATAGTACATACCATCCGAGACTGGACTATTGGGATATGTTAGTCAATATTTTCCCCATGGATAAACTATAATGGTAACTGTACCTTTTCCCGACGTAAGGCGGCTTTTCAGATGTGAGCACGTGGACTCCAAGTGAAAATGAACACTAACGGGGACGTTCCTAGCCCATCCGGTAGAGGATTCCCACCAGACCAGAAGCGTGTCTGAGTTCTCCTCGCGCTTGACCATGTAGTCCAAGTCCTGCTTGATTTGGGTGTATTCCAAGAGCCTTTGGTCGCCTTGGCTGATCGCCTGCTTTTGACACCAATACAAGGAATGTTGGCCTCGAGGGAACAGATGCACCGGCACTTGAGTAATTGCATCCGCAAAGAGGCGTTTGGCAGAATTGAATAGAAGAGATGATTCTGGGATATAGGTGAAAAATCCCAGCCCAAGCCTGGCTCCTTCGACCGTTACCCACTTCTCATGTACCTTGAATAGGCGCTGTGAATGCGAGTAGAAAGAACCTAGTCCTACGCTGCCGGCCTTGACGAATACGACAGTTGCGTCGGCAGTTTGGGGACATGCTTCAAGAAGAGCTCGAAGCAGTCGGTAAAGAGACCGTGCAAAGTAAGTCGCCGGAATATAAATGGACTCCGCTGGTAGGAATATCTTTTGTTCCTCTTCTTCCGCTGTTCGAAATCCACAACTAGCTAGAATAGACCAGTATGATTCTTTTATCTCTAAAGGTTGGCGGCCCAGACCTTCGACAATCTGATCAAACCGTATATTCTGGTTCATGTGAGCAAGTGCCTTAGGTAGCCTTCGTAGATTGGATATAGATGCCTACATACCTGACTTTTCTCTTTGGCTGCGTAGAGCCACTTGTCCTTGAACTCTCTAAGGATGTATACCTTCATATGATATCTGGTTTCGTGAGAGATATAGTGTTCTGCCCCTGAGACATCCGCAAACTCGGGTTCCTCAGAGTTAAGAAGCTTATGAAACTCAGCGACTAAGCCGTCTTTGAGACGAAATGCCAGGGTCCATATGCGTAGGATAGCAATTAATTCGTCGCTGGCACACTTCAAAAACTCCCGCTCGCGAGTCGTAATTCCACCTGCAAAATTATAACCATATCGCAACGGTTTTCCAGTGATGCTGGCGGATCTTCTACCCACTGATTCTTTCAGCAATAGGCCCTTCAGGTAAATGTTTCCGCTGAATCGAGGGGCTAATATCAAGTCGCCCGCTTCCGTTCTCACGATCTCGTTATCCTGAATATCTTGTAAGAAAAGTGCAGACCTAGTCCAGCTCGTGAACTGTTCCCTAGTGACTCCGTCCCTCCTTACTTGTATCCCGTTCTCATCCCGACCCATGCTGCCGCCACCGATAAAGAACTGTATATCCTCGTTCGGTGAAGCTGCGAATGGAGTCATACCACTCTTCGCGTCTTTTGTCGCTTGGTCCCGAGCATTTTCTATCGCGGTGGGCGTCATCCTAGCAAGATTAGCCACAAGCCTTCGCTTGTTAGTAAAGTTGAAGATCCACTGAAAGCCTCCAGAACGGCATTGGACCGCGTGATTTTGAGGTCTCCGCAGCATAACAAGAAGAGCAACTTTAAGGCCTTCTCCGTGGGCTCCTGCCTGGGTTGGTTGGTCCTTCTTGCTAGTACCTCCCATATCGAGGTGCCAGGGCTGGAGCGTAGCTTGTCGGTTGGTGACCTCGACGGTACCGACTCCGTTTTGCTTAAACCACCTGATATATCCCAAGCACTCCGTAATTGCCGGCCACCCCGTGGGGGATTTTCTGATCCCGTCAGCTGTGAATATAATTACATCCTCATAGTCTAAGCGCGCGACGCGAAAACTATCCTCCGCTATCCCAGAAGATTGGATAATTCCGTCTCGCCTACACGGCGGTTAGCTCAGGACGGCGAAGCCAGAGATATAAATAAGATATCAGCTTACCAATTCTGTACAAGCTCACGGAATGCAACTATAGGGTCCCAGTGCGAAGCGTAGTTAGAGGCTATGGGCAAGTATATGGCCGTTTTTTCTTGGACAGATTCAAGTGTGACATTATCACCATTGTCGTTCCAGTCATTCTGGGAAGATTGTGGTATTTGTGGCGGAGGCGCCATGTTGTGTTATCTAAACGCGAAGAACTATGATGATAGCCTTAGGGTTTCTTGTAGAGCGAACGTGGGTATCGCCAGATGGACAAGTCTCTTCCATGAGCCAGGTGAGGGACAATTTGGGCTGGGAGATGTCCAGATATTTAAATACCTGTGCAATGGATAGCGTATCGGCAATGTCTGGGGTGAAACAACCTCAGGGGCTCGTGTATCTAACCGTCGTTTCTAATGCTATTTCGCTTTTTAGTCTATAATGTAGGCAATACGCCCAAGGTAACCTTACGAAGATATCTAAATAGACCCGAACGCGTAGCCACGCTCTTCCACACAAAGAACCTACATTACGACGGTGCTGTCTAGTGTACTGGTATCTTCCTGCCTATACTTACCCTTTCCCTTCGAGTTCATAGGTAGACGCATTGGAGGAGACATTACTATAATTTTGGTCCTGAATCACTGAATAACTGCTGACAGACAATTATCATGCCGGCAATCCAGTCATTTAGATGATATGTTTGGGCCCCTCAATGGACTACTATGTTTATAGATGGCATAGACAAACCAACATAGGGGAATCAGTATGTGGATGCAAAAAGGACCTGAGCTGAATAGAATTAATCTAGTAAATAACGTTAAAGGGGTTTGGGGTAGCGGAGGATTTATCAGAAAGCTCCGGAGAGGATTAGGCACTGAAACCTCCATATATGATGTAGGTGACAGTGCTCAATAATGCTCACATTATAGTTTAGATTATTTCATAGCCGCTGGCACTGGGACACTGGGCGTCTAAGCTCTTGTCTACCAGGTCAACTGATTATTTACGGAGAAGTATAAAATCAGGCGCTTGATCTAATATGTTTAATATGTTGCTCATATGTTGAACTTACGATCTAGGTACCTAACTGCGATGTAATAGGTACAAATCATACACCAATAATATACTACGCAGCGCTATTGCTATTTGGCGATTCGTGCTGGTCAAGGGAGCTTATACCTAGTGCCCCTTTATTCGGCCTATGTCACTACCTAACACATGTATTATATTTAAGGTTAGCAAAACAGCTGAGCCCCTTGCCTCGCAAACAATGTCGCGAAGAGGAATAGTTTCTAGCTAGCAATTCTCACATAGTGAAGCAGTGTCATGTTCCCGTTAAATTCGAGGGCTAAGTAAGTCCATAAGACCAGAAAAGCAACGCTATACAATCAAGCCTTTAGACCCTGACTCGTCGCCTCGTAAAATTCGTCCACTAAGGCCATTCGCTACTCACCCAAGCCTAGGAACATAGTGAATCTAAATACGATCAATAATTCGGTAATAAGCAACCCTCTAGTAAACCGAGGAGCAAATGTTCCATGGTGAAATCAGCCGTACCTTTTCCACGTAACAGCAGGCTAAGACTCTGCTACCTACCTCCGCATCAGCACTTACGATCCGGAGTAGAGTCATCACGGAGAAACCTACCCGCGACCTCGGCCTCCGATCCCCAAAAAAGAAAAGCCCGCGTCGCGCCCCTCTCGGCATACTCGGCATATTCGGGGTTGTTGATGTTTACGTACTGGGGTGGAAATGCGGCGGACTCTTTCTCGGTCCACCTTCGTCATGGATGCTTAGGTAGATCCAAGCGCTATTGGGTCCCTTACTAACTTACCCATACCTTAGGCAGGTAACCTACCTAATATAGTATGTAAAGCGATATATAAAAAAAAAAAAAGAAAGAGAGAAAAAGAGGATCGGAGAATCGTCGATTTGGTCATTATTATGATGATGTTACATCAGGTATGTATGTCGTAGTAGTTAAAAGTAGGTAGAGGGGGAAAATTTTAATAATAATAATAAAGGGACGAGTCCAAGCCATCGACATTGACCACGTGTATTAAGCTGAGCCTCTTACATTACGTGTCTACCGTACGTACAATTATAGTGTACGTCTCCGATAGTCCTAGAGCAGGTTTTTTTTCTTTCATCCCCCTTACCGGCTCTCGGTAAACTTTGACTTGTCGACTACATCGCATTATGAGGTACTGTAAGCTTCACTAGCGTTGGATCACAGACAAAGCTTATGAGATGATGTACTCTATTGTAGACATTTTAATAATTGATTGCGCAATTACAACCCTATCTTAAGACTACTAGTTCCGAGGTTCTCAAGGACTAGCATGCCACGGCATCGCCCTTCTTCGCCTTCGTTGTACATCACTGGTCCTCCCATTCTACTCATTATGCAACCCCTGAACTCGCAAGAAATAAACTGGTATATACCGGATCCGGAAAATGCCATCATGCCAATAATGCCAATCATATCCAAAACAAAATATTGCGCACCTTAAATGCGCCTCGGCTAAGCTATCGTCCCAAGTACCAAAAGCAAAACTAGGCACGCCAGGGGTAAAAAGATGGGCACGCCCTTGACAAATACGCCGTTCCTGTTCCTATGCCGCCAAACTTTTTTTTTTATGCAAGATCCGTTCCTCCCCTGTATACAAAACTTGTACCAATAGGGTAGGTCTATGTGGTACTCCATTGGTTACTATAAACATATGAAAAAGAAATTTTTTAAAAAGAGGAATCGCCGACGTGGACCTCTATGAATATCCGAGGGCGTGGGGCCCCACAAAAGCCGGCACGTCCGGAAAGTTCGGGAGTCTGGGGATATCGAAAACGGGCACGGGTCTCCCCGCGAGCTTTAAGATGCCAATTTTCTTGGCATCACCTAAAGCAGGATATTTCGCAAAGCTCTAATATTCAAAGATGTCTTTATCGCTTTTCCTTTTCGTAATAGGTGATTATGTGAGAGGAGAGTAAAACCTGATGGGGAGATTCGGGCGTACTGATGTGGCCGTTGCGTAGTCGGTTGGAAGTATAATGAGAAGGTGTAATATATCGAGGCCGTGGGGGTCCAGTATGTACCATAGTGTTGTTATCTCCTTACCCAGATTTATGTATCTGGGAATCGCCCCCGCATCCAATTAATGTAACCAAGTCCAAGGTCTCGACGTAAATGTAACTGATTCCCCACGCCGATACATTAAGCTGACTTGCTGAACATGACAGAATCGGGCGATGCGAATCAAAAACTATCCGAAGCTCACGTCAGCGCTATGGTGGGCCAGAACTCATTTTTAGATCACTCGCTCAGCGGCCGACTATCGGCGTAACGAGCTCGATGCTCTTAGGTCGCGAGTAGGCGCCCGGTTTCCTGGAGGGTAAGGGCCGGTCCGTCATTCCACCTTGGGCATACCCATAACCTGTAACAGCGTAGCCGTTGTCGTAGGTTGACGAGTAGAAATTGTTGGCCGATTTTGTGTACGACGTACTAGGGCTAGTAACAGCGCTGCGCGTAAACGGCCATGCAGCATTGCCCGGAATTGACGGGGTCGGGCTCACTGGCCGTATGCTCAATGACCTCAGGGCTGAGATGGCATTGGTGTATTGACCGGTCGTTGGTGTTGTGGGAGGTGACCAACGAGATGGTGAGGCGCGTGGGATGATATCTCGGGGCTCCGAGTTTCCAACCGAATAATACGGGAAATTGGCACCGAAGCCATCATGTCCCTTAGAAGGATGGTGCGATGACGATCCTCTTACACTTGCATTTTGGTCACGCTCGCGACACCTGGTCTAGAGGTCAGTAAATGCGAATTACCTATTGGTTGAGGGTGAAGAGTGGCTTACGCCTCTGAGCAATATAAAAACTTCTCATCTTGTGGGGTGAATTGCTTTTCACAGGTCATGCTATAAATTCGTAGCCAGTCAGTAAGTTGTCTTCACAATAGCTTCGTGGGATGCAGGAACAACCGGGTTGGTTACACAAGACACCCCCGGCGTTGATCACCCGCATGGCTTGATCGAGTGGTGACGCAGCCCACGCAGATTGCCTGAAGTGGTATGAGTGTTGTGCAGAAGGGGAGAAAAAAGGGAAACCCGATCTCACCCTTCCCAGGCGCAGCATGACGTTAGTTACAACATCAAAGATACAGCCTGGACGGCAAACCTCGCCGCAGCATCGAGATCAAAGGGGTTTCGCAAGTGGTAAAGCTGTGTGTATACAGAATAGATAATAGAAAATACGTACCAGAATTGAGGGAAGCTTTCTCGCTCATCCTCGAACCAGCGCTCCTCTTCCCATTCCCTTTCGCGATCCCTGGGATTCTTGCCTAGCTTTAGTACTGTTTGCGGGGTTGATTTTCTGGTTAGTGTCTGTGGCCGCCTAGGCTTTGAGACATCAGAAGTTGTGCCGACTTTGCGAACATCAGTTGTTGAACTATTGGTCGAGGTGTGACCGGATCTGCGACGACTGTGATGCATTTGGTACTATGTAATTGGCCTCGGCGGTAAGCCTAGGCCAAAACCCTCCTGTTCTAATAAGAGTAGGTGAGAGCTTGCTAAAGAGCTAACTTGGTAGGGGAACCCTTTCTAGTATATTGTAGAGAGGGGTTGAAGGTGGGGAGATCTCGCGATGGTTTTGGCCGGTTTCTTTTTAAAGTTGTATAAATAGCTGTCTTGCAAATTCCGGGTTATAAGCGTCGCTTGAAAGCGAAGCAAGATACGGAAGGGAAGCAAATTAATATTCTTTGGCTTCCCACCGTTCTTTGGAGTCGGACTGATAGATAAGGTACTATCTCCTAAAACCGGGATACCAAGTTTGGCAGGAAAAAAAACCGGGGAGCAGCAGACAAAACAGGGTTATAAATAATATATTGCGTGCTCAGGTTCATATGTTAAAAGACGGAATGACGACGTTGGCAAGCGAATTGTAGTCTAATAATGTCAAGATCGTCTTTCCAATTGCTCTCCTGTGTCCTTGAACCGGAAGTGATGATGGTGATGACGATGATGATAGCTTCGCCTTGCGATGTTTGAACGAAGAAAGCTCGTAATGGTGGTACGTGGGAAGCAGTAAGAGTCTTGGTGGTGTAACATGTACCGGGATGGTCAAGTTGTTGGCGGCGTTTAGTTGTGTAAGTCGGACTTTTCGGATATGTCTTGGGCAAGGGGGAAACAAATTGCTCTTATCGTAGGTAACAATTGTAAATGCTCTTGTGCTTATGATGGCCAGACAGATCTATAAGACAAATATCTACTATGAAGGTTTCGAGAGATATATCATGCAGTATATGAGTTGAAGATATTATGTCAAAGAAGATACGACTGAATTGGTCGACAATCAATAGATCTTCGAGTTTGGAAGTTTTTCTGAGGATTGAGAAGGAGACAAGAGGCGGGATGCAGTGGATGATATATTCTAGTACCCTTGAATTTGTTTCGTACCTAACCATACCTTTTTTTTTTTTTTTTTTTTTTTTTCTCTTCTTCTTCTCTACTCCTTAACCTGGCTGACACTGTACATGGCTGCAACATAATTTTGGCAGGTAAGGTAAGGTACCGCATGTATCTGATGTATCTGCTAGGGTTATGCTCTTGTCTGGATGACCTGTTCATGTAGGAAGGTACCTGGAGACCTGGGCTTTACGTGGGCTTTGCCTGGGTACAGGTACTTAAGTACTGAGGGCACAGATGTGTGTGCACAACAACTAGCACAATACATACTTGTAATCAACCAACGATGACTCTTTCTCTATTTGCCCTTCCCCTTTTAACTTTGCAAGTGCTTGCGTGCGTGCTTTCATTGGCTGACAAGTGTTCAGAATGCCGAAAGCGGAGATGCGACCCAAGACTGGGGCCTTGAACCAATTGCGTGTGACTACTACATTGTCTTGTCTATCACGACAGAGCTTCTATTAGCGCCTAGCCCTTTTGGACTCTTAAGTTGGGACAGGTGAACGAAGACTCATCATTGAATATGGGGTCAGGAGAAAAATGAGAAAAAATTTTCTCTATTCTCCCCTTGCAAGTTGAATTGACTATTCACAATTAACTCTGCCCTACCGAAACGCACTACCAAAACTGGTCATTCGTTAGTATGCCCGACTTTTAATGCGTTCGACAGGCTAATTCTCTTTAAGTAACGCTCTTGGTTACCCGAGCGGCCCAAGTCTGCATACTATTAGAGAGATGTATATAGGTATACCTATACATGCACATCTCTGCGCAGGTACATAGTGTACCTAACGTAAAATAGGCAAACACTGTGGTTAGTTACTATTAAATAGTCAATTACATGTTCATTTTTTAGTAAGTCTCAACGCCATGGCAAAACGGCCAGCAACGTCGAACAAGATAGGTGAGATAGGTACTGGATACCTACCTAGTATGCAATGGAACACCCATAACAGGGATGGTGATGTAGCAGCATTGATCATTTGGCGTCGTGAGAGTTATACATACCTAGTACGTTGGTATATACGTTAGTATATACGTAGGTCGTCTACGGTACAAACACCTTAATAAACCTTCAAGAGTTACGATATGCAGTCCAATATTGGCGATTTAGATTGATGAGAATCATTTGGAAAGAGTTCACAGCAGGGGTTGAGATGGCTCGGGATTTCAACATGCACTCCCCGTTGTATACCGTTGTATAAATAATGCAAGCAACATAAGCTCCGCTGCGGTTCGCGGGACGAAGGATACTACCTCCTACATAAGGCACCCGTACATGCGGGACTCTTGAGACTTGACCACTGAAACAATGTGGATGATCATTATGCATATCGCAAAGTCTAAAAAGTCTTCTGAAAGGATGTTTGCGATATTCGCTAAAATTTTTTATGGCACAACAGGTACAATATTCAAACTATTATTAACTCCTTTTTTTCCACTTTGCTCCAGCGCACAACACAATCCACTAACCTACCGGAATCCACTAACTACAGCTTTTATTAGTTACAAACATTCGTTTCGCCATCCAGGTGTCCCCGTAGGTATATATCTGCCCATCCAGGTTGATGATTTATTTGAAGCATCATCTCTTCATCTCTCCATATCTCGATCCAATTGGTCATATAATTACTCGTACAGATTACACAATTGCTTGTACAATGCGGTGAGCAGAAGCAAAAGGATCCAGGGAGAAAGAAGGACGAGAAAAAAAAAAAAAAAAACTTTATATGGATTCGGCGAAATTCGTTCATCATATGTCGCGATTAGGTGCTACGTAGGATATGGTTAGGTGACCAGTGGGCAGCCCGCGGTCCACGCCATAGGTTACAAATCCAAGGTACGCATTACCTGGGTCTTCTATCCAAACAACAGGCTATGGATCAGATAAAGGGATTGGTCGGTATATTCAATCAGGCACTGTGCTTATATATACCTAACCTCAAGTCCCATACTGCACATATACTTACGACTTGCAACCTATAAAACATGCGGATCGGCGTTTATTTTAGTTAGGTATATTCGTATTGGATGTAACTTGTAAACCCGATTTCTTAAAATCACCGTGAGGCTAAAAAAAAAAAAAGAAAAAGAATACTACCGCCAAATACCTTATTAAGCCGAGCGTTTGGATTAACGATTACACTAAGAAAAGAAGATCTAGGTCCCGTATGAGAAAATGACAACCTTGTTTCAAAACCAGCTCACCTCACCCATCATCTT
This sequence comes from Daldinia bambusicola, assembly GCA_022478815.1. Lineage (NCBI taxonomy): Eukaryota > Fungi > Ascomycota > Sordariomycetes > Xylariales > Hypoxylaceae > Daldinia > Daldinia bambusicola. The sequence continues at coordinate 252,564 of MU284071.1, forward strand.
AAGCACGTTTTCTAGTTCTTTACTCGGAATTCAAAGTGTGGACTCGCACGTGTACTAGTTCGTCGATTTCGAGAGGCCCAAATTATCCTGGACCCCATGTAATTTTTTGAATTTTTTTTTTTTTCTCCTTAGGCCTGAGCCCAGTTAAACTTCGCCCTGGCAGAAACTTAGGCAGGCCTAACATCCGGAATGGTACTTAAAGTGTGCCAGGTGGGCTATCAGGTACTTACGTATAGTGTATCAGGTTAGTCCCGCCACTACGGCTTTTCCCCGTAGGAGGGCAAGCTTTAAGTACGATAACATCCTACCTTCCGCGAGGTAAGGAGACAAGGAGGTGCAGAACTAGATGCAGTTTAACAGTTTTACGGCATCCAGGGTACCTGGCACAATACAGTTTACTACATAGCTCTGCTAGTGTGTTATATTACCTTAGGTAGTCTAGGTACACTCTGATATAGCGTAGTACGATGTTGTAATCCGTACCCGTCCTACATATGTGCACATACAGGTGTCCAGTGGAAGGTACGATACCTATATCAATTGATATACTGTATCTGGGTAGCTGGTAATAACTTCCACAATTCCGGTCCTGGAGCAACTCGAGCTTTCCAATCATAGCTGGATGGAATCTATAGAATCATACGTAGAAAGACCATACATAGCCAACCTTACTTTAGGTAATATCGGATTCCCGTGTTGCCGCCCGCAATTGACGTCTCCAGTGTTTCCAATGTCTCCAGTTATCCGGAACTCTACCCTACAACATTCTACAACCTTTTCTACTTCTCCGCCTTTCACCCTTCCACCACCTCTTCCACCACCTCTTCTACCACCTCTACCACCTCTACCACCTCTACCACCTCTACCACCTCTACAATACTATGTAAACCAACCACTGCACATATATCAAAATATATCACTCCTGCTACTCTGCCAGTTACTACCCAGTCTCTTACCCAGACAAGTTATATCGAAGATTTGAGATTCAGACCTTTTCGATGCGTGATTCCCATTAACACGCCACCTCGGACAAATCGTCTTCTCTTATTCCTCACCCTTTACAGTTGTAGTGATATATTTGGGTTGCAGTCCGTATGGCAAGTAATTATATCTAAGACTGTCCGACGTCGCTTTTTCGCCTTTATGTCTTCCCCGGCATATCCCCAATGTGCCCCAGTGTCCCCCAGTGTCTCTAGTGCACATGACTGCCGATCCTGCGTTGAAGATCTTCAAGCCCTCCTGAGAGCGTTCCGTCGTGTTTAATTGATTAGTCTCAACTTCGGCTATCTATAATGATAGCTGGTAAATCTCGTTACCCCTCTTTAAGAAAGCTCTCGAGCCCCCTAGCACCCTGCCGCTCTGTTTGCTTGTCTTGCTTGGCACCATCTTCTCTTCTGTGTCTCGTCAACCAAAAGACATTGTGCTACATGCGACAGTGGTTCATTGCCCATTTCGTCCGCAATTGCAGGCTACCATTTTAATTTGTGTAGCTCTCCGGGGAGAGGGTTGCACGTCGTATTTGCAGTTTATCTGAAAGGTAAAAGAGGTTGTGTAGCCTTCGAGGCTGCGTGATGTGTGCTTCGTCTACGGGTGACAAAACGGAGAAAGCATTTATCATAATGTAGGTATCGTTGCTTGCCTCTTCTCATTACTACTACTCCATCGACGGACAATGGCGCCGCGGCTTGCATACATATAATGCGTAGTGCACATACATACTACCTAACAACCCATCGTTACATCATCCAGCACGACAACTCGCAAGGGGGCTGCAGAAGAGATAGTCCCGACTCCTGGTTTGCAACTGGCCTGGCAGCCTGGAGATAGCCTGGGGATAGTCTGGCTAGAGTTGCCGAGGACTGCTTTGATTCCTGCGACTCCTGCGTCTCGTCTCCTCACCACGAATTCATCTGTTTTTATATTGACCTCCAGTGGGTCGTCACCCGGATTACCCGTTTCGGAACTTACAGGATATCAATTCTAGTGAGGATCAGTATCCCCCACGTGGAGTATCGCAACCCGATAGGTTCGTATGCTCAGGAACTTATTGCTCTAGCAAGTCCCGTCCTAGGCTTCGTCAAAAATGCGGTTGATGCGGAAGATCTAAACTGCTTCGAAGCTACGAGACGTCAACTTATTATTGGGCTGTTTGGATCTAATGGCCGGCTTTATTCCCTCCAAAACGCCTCAATTGCAGACGTGTCAATTTTGTCTAGGTGTGTCGTACAACAGAAATGATCGCCAGGGCTGAGTCCAACCGACGGTCTTGGGCGGAATAATATCCCAATGCGTATGGTTACGAGCAACGGCGTCTCTTCCCTGAATAGGGCCACAATGACGATAGCGTTTGGTGGTCCTAAAGAGATAGAAGCATGGATTATATCTCTGTGAGAGGCTACGGGTTATCAGTTATTCGGTCAGCTTCGGCCATCGTAGGCTTATGGTGGAGTCGAGCAGGCAATTTGAATCCGATAATAGCAACTCAGAAAATTTTCTACCCATGCGAGATAACCAACCCGCCAACCTATCGTCGTCGCCGCCGCCGCGCAGCCTCTCACACACTCTCTTACCCAAATAGTATATTGTATGTGCTAGGAAGAACAGCGCGATAAGACAATTTCTTCTGCAATAACATGCACCTCTATATTGGGCCGGCCCCATGTCGCCTCTTATGATTCTTCCAGATTTCTGCAGGTACCCTAGACGTGGACCATTCATACACCATCACAGACCGGAGCGTCCCATCTCCCCATTGCGCTTGCAAGCCAATCAACTAGAGTAGCCAAATTTGCCAGCTCGCCTAGGCTACGATGGACTCATCCACAAATGATCTACTCTAGGAGTTAACCGGGAATTTGTTAGCGCCGTAGGTTATCTCTCGGGGAGCTATCTTTCAGCTGTCAGATGTTAGGCCGAAACTAGATCGACTAGATCCATCTAGCGGGCACAATAGGCAACGGTGCAGAAAGAGAGGTCCATAAAGGTCCATATCAGCGTGATCGGAGCCGATTACTGTTGATATGCCCCTGGCTGTTGCACCGACTGGACTGATTAGTAGTCTCGCACCGCAGGAATTTGCCTCGTGGACGTTATGCGACGATGCAACATAAGCTCTAGGCATTTGCAAGCGAGCTGATACTTGTCCGGGTTTCATCATTTTTTAGCTTTTGCTACGGCTGGTTGACGCCACCGACTTGTGTAAGCATGCATATACCGGTGAGTTCCCTAGAAAGCCATCCGGGGGCTTGGAGATGATAAGGCAAGACAGGTGAAGTGGCGCCATTTGCCTGATCCTGCTCTTGATTTTTCATTATTATCTCTTCGTCAGGTTAATTAACAGTCCTCGCCAGCTTGAGCCTCATGTCTTCGGTAGAGTCCGCCGGCGGGATGAGCGGATCTTTTCAATTTATCTTCCAATCGGAGATTTCATCCGTGTTCTCTAGAACCGATGGCGACCACGGGAATAGGATCAATCGCTTAGGTAACAAGATCGCTATGCATAGCATCTATGTTCAAAGCTTCCCCAACAAGACACATGTGTTTCCAGAGTCCAGAATCTCGCAATGACCTCATCTAAGACTTATTTGACGAATACACTGCTCGCAAGCGCGCGCGTGTAATACAAACCGACCGGGTGCCTACAGCGATTGTGTAAGTCTTACACGCCATAGGAGGTGCAATTGACGAATTGGGTAAATCGGGCATGGCGAAATTGCGCAAGAATAGTGGCGAATATTGTGCAGAATAGCCTCACTACTGGTTATTTGAGCCGGTATGCACCATGGCGATCTTCCCCTTGCGTATATGATGTTGGTATCCGTCGTAGTTCCCCGTTGCAGAAAAGCGTCACGCGAGTTTCAAAGATCGGGTCGGACTGCAATTGAATAATCTCAACATCATACCCAATTATTGTACGAGATGTCGCCAATCCTTATATGACACAGACTCAGGAAAGGGTATAGTACGGGCATACTTATTACGTACAAGTCGTATTTTCTCTTTCGTATTTCGAACTCGAATATCTATAGTCCACGTAAGCTAATGGGTCGCTGAGGGGAGTAGAAGATATTTTCTTCTCACCGCTAGAAAGGGATTGCATTCAGATATCGTGAATATTTCGAATTAGGTAATAGGGTCGGTATCCATCTTCATATGGCACCACCACTTATTAGTCTCTCCCCAAAGTAACTAGACAAACCGACTAGAGCGACTAGAGGCGACTAGAGGCGACTAGAGACGACGATATCCACCCCCTGGATCACAGAGACCAAAACATTTGCGGGGCGCCATGTTGAACCTCGTGCTACGAGCATGGCATGGCGCAACGTCAACTACATTATCTTAGATCTCGCCGCATACCAACATTGAATAGATACTAAGGGTCTTCTAAAACTGTCTCTATCTGAGAACAGTAAGACGTTCGTACATCCTACATGCTTCAGGTCAAAACTTGGGGAAATTCCGCGACCCTTCTCGGCTCTCCAATTATCCAAGACAGGGATCGTTCATATTCCTTGCTTAAGGTCTGCACACCCACCGCTACCTTATGTATTAGTAGTTGGTTGTAGCCCAACAAACCCCCCGACGTTCCCCGGATTTTATCCCTAGTCCGATAGCCGTCGACATCCCGCACGGGTGGCCCGGGTACCTCGGGTAAGCCAAAAAGGACCTTGACGGATAGCTTCCCGTCGTGTACCCTAGAGCGTACATATACTGAGCTGTACGTAGATAGCCAATATACGGCGCAGGGACGGCGGCATCTCCGTTCGCGGCGCGGGTGGACTGCTCGTTGGGTCGATATAACGTGGTGATCTGGTGAGATAGATTGACTTTCTGCGTAGTCAAGATGGGCCAAGTTGGTATATTATGTACCTAATGTATTGTACAAGTTTGGAGTGTGTATCGCCTCTTCACCGCCCCCAACCCCTTTTCACGTAGTGTACACCAGTCCTCGGCCCCAAGAACGCACAGGCCGGGAAGTTAGCGGAATTACTACATTAGTAGCATTGGTTTCGACGTCGGTGGAACGAAGTCGAAGCACAAGAGCACACAGTATGCTTCTCGCACCGCTGTGGCGTTGGGAGGAGCACTCTAGACTCCTCTTACGTTCAATGCTTGGAGTGATCTTGCATTATCGCACACAGGGGTTTCGACCGGTGGAGCCTGCTTCAGGTGAGTGGGTTAGAGGAGGTGGTTATGAGGCATGATATAGGCGAAAAAGAGATATACGTAGTGTCACCGATTATATATGATACAGCCGTAGGTATGTAGGTTGCTGGAGGTAGATAGGATGGAGTTTGGGGATAGATAGATACACTATTGTGTACGAGATTGGCTTTCGGTGAACTTTCTTATCAAACTTCTCGCCACCATAGCTCAAATACTCGTGCAGGACGTCGTCGTCGGGGCTATATACATATATATATCTTGTGTACTAGGTACTTAATACACACAATAACCTGATACGCTCCTGGGCGTTGACTTGGGATATCTCATCCATAGTGACAACTTACACGTATGTGGAAGTAGAATCTCATATCCAATTCGGTCTCACTAGGAGGTAGATAGTGTATTATGTGTTATATTCGGAATACTATGATGAGAAACGATGCGTATTTTCGTCAACTAGTAATACTAATACCAGGCATAGTTGGCTTCGTATTGCTGATTCATTAAGAATATTCGTGGTTCACCTATCCTGCCGTAATTGTGCGCAGGAAAGTTGTCTCAAACTGCAGGATGTGTCTTGATGAATATATACATAATCCCACTAATACCGTAATGACCTATCTATAAACGGTTTATGGGTTTCTATTTTAAGTTCTATCGAGCGTTGGAGCTAACTTGTATCGATGTCCTCACTAGGTTTAGAACCCACATCATCGTCGTCAGCCGGAATCCGGCTAGATAGTAAACCTTGTAGAGATAGCATTGACTCGCCAATATCTCCGTTCTCAAAGCTAACCTCGATCTCTTTGCTGCTGATCGGAGGAAACTGCCCGCTTTTTTCGCTCGTGGGTTGTGGCATCGTAAAGACTCCCGCCGATTCTATGATGATCCTCATGTCAAACTGGTAGTGGTCGGCGTATGTTTGGCCAACACGCGTAAAGCTAGGCGCCCGCGACAGTTTGGCAAGATGGCAGTTGGCTGACAAGGCTTTGTTGATCGCTTCGGCGAAGACTCCGGCTTTGGGGGTCTGTCCGATTAGAGGTTTAGGGTGCGCGAGCCAGACGTGCCACATTGCTCGAAATGCTCCCAGACGGGCAAGGCAGAGGAGGTATTGCTTGTGACAGGCGCCCCATAGGGTGCTGTCGCTCATAAGGTCTCCTATAGACGGCTGCAATTCCCTTTCTCCCATTACCCGACCCGTTAGAAAGCCGTAGATTGCTAACAGAGGATATGTAGGGTCTTTTGGAATATACGGCCCAGTATCCGTGGTAGCTGGAGTTATTGATCCGTCCAAAGTTCGGAGAATAGTGACCACCTGCTTTCTGTGTAAGATTGTCCCACGGTCACGGGCCATTCCCATATACTTCTGAGCCGTTTCGAGGATGCCGAGCTGCATCGACGTGGTGATGGCGCAGTCTAACAGTAGGGACGGAACTCCCGCCTTCTCTTGTATTAGAAACATTATCAAATTATTAAGAAACGAGAGCATTGCATCCGGCCGTGCTGTCTTGACTACTCTCGTGCACATCTTTGCGAATGCGTCGGTGCTGTTCGCAATGAGCCAGCGGCCGGCAGAAGTTTGGATAACGTCCATAACAAGCCTCTCTATCTCGTGCAAATAACGGCACGAATCAATTGCTTCTTGGAACTCCTTTAGATCGTCGCGGGTCGGCTCTATGCGGTTGGCTATCTTCTGCCGGTGGAGCATGTACGCGACGGTCTTGGCCGGGCTGTCGAGCACGTTGTACGGTATCCCGTTCCTATCGAATAAGCTATTTTTCTTGTTCATGGCGTAGTTCTCATAAAGGCTTGGTTTCTTCTTGAGCGGGTCGCGGAGCACGACGGCAAGGATATCGTAGTTGGTTATGCGCCATACGCTGAACTTGCTCGACGCCGTTTCCGCGAATTGGCGTTCATATTTCTTCGACAGGTTCTGTAGCCGGCCGGCTAGTTTCCGGATGGGTCTGATCTCACGCCGCCTCTGCTCCTTGGGAGTTCTCGTTGTGCCGTCGATATGTTCATCGAAGGGGCGCACGTAGGGGCTGTTCTCAGCATCAAGGTCGAGGAGTAACTCGGACAGTTCGAACCGAGGAAGATTGGGATTTCTCTGCCGTTCGAGAAGAGACTCTTCCTTAGGCCAGGGATAAACTCTCGAGACACTTGGTAACCGATACGCTGGGGTTCGTGGCATTTCGAGGACGACGGCTAGATTTACAGGACAATGACATTTTCAAATAGAGTTACTTCGTAATTTCAAGACTTGCTGGTGCTACTCCATGTCAAACGAATCTCCGAATAAACGTCGAGTATAGACCCCCGTTGTCGCTGGATCGCGGAGTCGTAATACCTATCGTGGTCCATTTTGAAGAGAGGGAGGAAAACAACAGACCTTGTCCTTGTTCAACTCCCAGTATTCCCCACATTAGATTTGGTCTTGAGGGCTGTTAGTGAGATACCCCAGATTCTGGGGTATGGCCTAAGGCAAGCTAGCAAGCAACTAACACGGTCCCTGACGCTACCTGCTTCCGCTGTAGGTACCTCAGTACTTGGGTACCTAGGTACACTACCTATTCTACGAGATTTTCAGAATCCAGAAAGCGGCTATTAAATAATCCGTCATACCGTACCCACAATAAAATAACTGCCCAGCAGTCCAGCTGCCCAGTTTTACTTATGCAACAACGGCTCCGTTGCCAGCTGCATCATATCATCTTGCCAATTTAGAACATTCCCATCAACAACCCTAGACGATTGAAACGATCATCAACAAGTATCACATCATTCTCTAAATCATACCTCCGCAACCTTGGTACTTCGCCGCTTTTAATAACTATGCCTCCCGCGAAGAAGAGGAAGACGGCGTCGGCCGCCAAGGCTGCTGCCAAAGCGAAAAAAGCCCCGGCAGCTGAGGTAGTTGAACAAACTCCTTCAACGAACGAAGAAAAACCTCAAGAGGAACAACCAGATAAGCCGACCGATTCGGCACCAGTAGAGGAGAGTGTAGCAACAACATCGTCAACAACAACAACAGCGGCAGCAGCAGCAGCAGCGGGAGCAGCGGGAGCTAGTTCAGCCGCAGATGCTGCTGAGAAAGCAAGGGAACGGATGGCACGTTTTCGCGCCCTACAGGCTCGCGCGAAGGTGTCTTCAGACCAGAACCTCGCCGAAACAACCAAGGAATCCCAACGCCTAGCTACCGACCCGTCAGCGCTCATAGCGCTGAATCGCCGCCGCGATATCGCCACGCACAAACTGTTAAAGGCCGAGACGGAGGAGGCGGGAGAGGACTTCGAGCGGAAGCGGGCGTGGGACTGGACCGCGGAGGAGAGCGAGCGGTGGGACAAGCGAATGAAGAAGAAGGCCGCACACCGCGATAACAACGCCTTCCAGGACTACCGCCAGGAGAGCAACAAGGTCTACAAACGCCAGGTACGCGACCTAGCTCCCGATCTCGAGCGCTACGAGAAGGACAAGATGGCGGCTATCGAGAAGGCCGCCGCGTCCGGCGGCCTCGAAATCATCGAGACCGAAGACGGCGAATTGATCGCCGTCGACAAGGACGGAAGCTTCTACTCCACCGCCGACTCGACCTCGTTCGTGGAGAACAAACCCGACAAGGCGGCTATCGATAGATTGGTGGGCGACTTGCAGAAGGCCGAGGACGTCAGGATGCGCAAGAGGCGCGAGAGGATGGCGCAGAACGGCGACGACGGCGATGTCACGTATATCAACGAGAAGAACAAGCAGTTCAACCAGAAGCTGGCAAGATTCTACAACAAGTACACGGCGGAGATAAGGGACAGCTTTGAGCGCGGAACTATGATTTGATAAGAGGATGGTTGTTTTATTACATTGCCAGCGTTTATACGAACATGGTCAAAATGCCCGTTACTATACCGGTGCACAAGTTGCAATACGCTACTAGCATATTTCGATGGTGGGTGGAGGAGAGGGCGTTGGTCAGCTATGATACAGTTTTATAGGCGTGCATTAATACAACACACATACACACACGCACATGAAGACCACGCGTTCGACATATTTTCAGAGCATTGTCTTTCTCCACGACTTGTTAGCCAGCTCCTCGATTTCCTGGACTTCCACGGGCCCCTTGATCGAGTCGTCTCCCAAAGCCTCCACGACAGCCTCGGCCACGACGTCCGCCTTGAGGGGCTTGACGCCGGCGGCACCCATGAACTTACCTACAATGCCGCCGGAGAGGTTGTTGAATGCGGCGCCTGCCCACGTCAGACCGGCCATCGCGACCGTGATGGGCCGCGAGCTGTCGTACAGGAAGGGCGCGCGGATGAAGACCGACCGCATCCCTGGGAACTCGCTAGCAATGGTACTCTCGGCCTCCCGCTTCGTCTTTATGTACCTTTCGGGCAGCACGGGGGCGCCGCCCGCGGCCGAGATGTACGTGAAAGCGCCGACGTTCTCGCGCGCGGCTTCTTTGGCTAGCATGATGGCGCTGTCGCGGTTCATGTTCTCGTATGTGAGCTGGTCTTTGGTCTCGGCCGGCCGGATGTCCCCCTCGCCGTTACCGCTACCGCCGGACGACGATACCTTGCGCTCCAGCGGGTTCCCGGGCCTCGGGGCGGCTGAGAAGGCCTTCCTCAGCCCTTGGAGGGGCGGTTCTTGGCCCCGCAGTACGCCCTTGTAGTCGGCTTCAAGCAGGATGCCGAGGCTGTGGACGACGAAGTCGGCGCCCTTGAGGAGCGGAGCGTACGTTACCGGACGCAGGATGTCGGCGCGTTCCCAGGACACCTTGCGGGCCCATTGGGGCGGTTTATCTGATTCCGTGACTGTGTTCCACTTTGGCTCGCCTGAACGACTGGAGTTAGTTAGCAGGGTAATCTAAATATAATAGTAATGATGACTTAAGTATATAATATTGAAGAATGAGTGTTACATGAGCCTACCTGATAGATGTTACATCCCACCCCCTACCGACTGCGTATTTGCATATTCTGGAACCGAGGAACCCGTTCCCACCACACACTATGAGCCTCTTAGCAGACATGATGAGTGGAATTGAGCTTTGATTATAACTTCTGTTTCTTCTGCAACTTGGACCATAAGCTAATTAAATATGAGAAGACGATAAGTAATTTATTTATATGCCTTAAGCTTTAATTTCAGTAAGGATTTTTTGTTGCGATTGTAAGGTGGTCTTTTGTGATTGGTCGAAGGAGATTGGGGCTGGTGGAAGGTTAACGCAGCGCTAATGCAGGCTTAAGCTATAACGCCACTTAGTAGGGTCACGAAACGGGGAAAGGCTTGATAGAGGATTGTAGCACAATAATATTGTAGTTAAAAGTGGCTAGAGTAAAGGATATATCCAATTAAAATAAAACAAATATAAGTTACAGGGGGTCAAGAGATATACCCAACTATATAATTTAGCTGTATGGGGCCGCCGGTCGCCTCGCCTGCTGGGGGAACGCTAGGTGTGCTAGGTGCGCTTCGCGTACTTAGCGTTCCCCCAGCTGGCGAGGCAAGCGGCGGCTTGAGAGTCAGAAGCATTGACTACTTGTAACTCAACTTAAAACTTAAGGTTCATGTCACCCACAGGGAGACCTCCAGTAATTAAGTAACTGATCGTTAAAGTCATATATTTCAATGTCATTGATTCAGTGTTACGATATCATCATCATCAGCTCTCATATAGGCCGAGAAGCTGTGCTAGAAATATAAGCTTCCACAGCGCTTCGATGGCCTGACCTAGATGAATTATGGACCTATGATAAGACTACGATAATGACTCACTAAGAAAACAAAGTTGCATTATCGATAAGATAGCATCACGAAGTAGGTACACGCTTCTAGCTTCGAAGAGCTCCTCGAGCAGTCAATCTTGCCTTTACAATTACTTTTATTTTTGAGTCTATAGTCGCACTTAACTTACCTAACTACCTCAGTTACGAAAGGGAGTTGCATGAGGTACCTCTTACTTAGGTAAGTATCTAGTTTAACTGGGGTAGTGACCATTGGCTCTATTAATTCCACTGATTCTTTACAACATCCGTTAAGTCTTTTTTTTTTTTTTTTTTATAACCACGCCGACCAATTACACCATTAAACCATATAACTACGAACAATTCATTCAGTCCTCGGGACTTCAAACGTTGTCACTATCGTGCATTTACTTAACCTACCGACAAATCGCTACTACAGCCAACCATGGCACCACCTGCCGGCAAGCGCGTCAAGGGCGTGCAGATCTACCGGCCCTTCATCTACGGCACCACCGCGCGCCCCTTCAACGACACCGACAACCCGCGGCCCGCGGGCGTGCCCGCCGACCACACGCACTCGTGGCAGGTGTTCGTCAAGGGGGTCGACGACACGGACATCTTCTACTGGCTGCGGCGGGTGCAGTTCAAGCTGCACGAGTCGATCCCGAACCACCTGCGGACGATCGACGCGGAGACGATCGCGAAGGAGAACGAGGGGAAACCCCCCTCCCAGCGCCAGAAGGCCTTCGTCGTCAACGAGACCGGCTGGGGCGAGTTCGAGATTACTATCCGCTTGTACTACGACAGCCGCAGCAGCGAGAAGCCCCAGACCTTGTACCATCATCTCCGGCTCCACCCGTACGGCCGCACCGAGGCCGAGAAGGAGGCCATGCGCAACGGCGGCGAGGTCGTCGCTTGGGTCTACGAGGAGCAGCTGTTCAACGAGCCCTTCGAGGACTTCTACAAGGTCCTGACGACCGGCGCGCGCGATAAGAACGCCCCGACCGGCGGGAAAGGCGGCAGCGGCAAGGGTAAGGGCAAGAACGCGCAGCAGCAGTCCGGAGATGGCAGCGGTAGCGGTGGCAGCGAGGTGAAGGAGCGCAGCGCCATGATCCCGCTGAGCAACCGTCCGGGCCAGCCCTTCAGCCGCGAGACGGAGCAGCTGGAGATCAAGCGGCTCAAGGAAGCCGAGGAAAAGGTGAACCAGATGGTGCTCGAGATGACCAAGTCCGTCAAGGCCAAGGAGGCCGAGCTCGCCGCCCTGAAGAAGGAATCGGCGGCCGCCGCCGCCTCCGGCGCGTAGGAACCGCCGGGGAGAGGTAACAGGAGCAATACGAAGAGAGATAAGAAGAAGAAGGGCATTGCATATACGCGGACGGATGAAGACTACGAGGAGGAACAAGACGAAGAAGAAGAACAAGAAGAACAAGTAGACGACGATGATGATGAGTATGAAGATGATGGCGGAGACGATGAGGATAAGAAGGGCAAGCGCAAAGGAAAACGCGTCGTTAAGTTCAAGGTTTCCAAGGTTCCCGAGAAGCCCCGCAGGAAGCGTGGGCGGCCGCGGCGTCGCGCCGCGTAAAAGAGGGCCACGAAAAGTCTTGAATGGAAATACGCGAATATACCATACCCCCCTTGAGAACAATGACTTGAGGTTCTATGGATAGCTTCGAGGGGTACGATCAGTTGCCAGTGTTATAAATGGCAGAAGGAAGGAAAACGGGGAATAACTCCCCGACGCTGAGTATGTCAGGTACCTACCCACCTACCTGGCTTTCAGCTACACATTTGTGTGAGTATTCGAAGCACAGCACGCCTGGGATACGTCTGCGCAAACACCTGCGCGATATTATAAGCGAGCACGAAAGCTTATGCTAAGATTGCCTGCCACTTATTATTGCTACTACCAATGGTAGATTAGGGCGCAGAGAATATTATGGGTTAGGAGGTAGCAAGAGTATTCGATGAACAGAAGAGGAAGTGTCGTTTTTAATAAAACTAGGCTAGGTTCGAACGTGTACATATCATCCGTCCTTCTCGGTATTAATCCACCTAAGAATAAGATAATAAATGCTCAGAGCTACTCCTATTATTTCAACCCGAGTTGCCAAACTAGAAATTTCTCAAAGCGACTACAAGAACAACACAACCACATTTCACGCCACACGAAGGACTATCAATTTGCTCATAATATGATTCTTTATTGATATCGGATTGGAGTTATTTCTCTCAAGAGGACTCCAGCCTCGAGCGAGTCTCCGTGATACATCCATCTAGCTTAGGTAGCTTAGCTAGAGCCGTACCCGGGCAGACCCCTTATGTACCAGCACGCTCTCTAACTTAGGTAGGTAACTTGGGGGTAACTTAGCCTTTACCCTATACTCCTCCCCCTTAACGGTCCCTAATTCCCTAACCTCCCATTTTAATTTCCTAGAAAAGCCTATTCCTTTCCATCCGCAGCCTCCTACCTCTTCTAAGGTAGGCCGCGATTCCTATGCTACCTGACATGAGAGAATTCTGTGCTTCAAAAAAAAAAAAAAAAAAAGTTTAGCTAGCTTGCTGTATGCTGTGCTGTATCGAATATCGAATATCAAAAATGGGTTGCGTAGTCGACGCTACTGTTCTCTTCTTCTCTCTCTCGTCCGAGCGACCCAATCTAGTTGCTCGACAAAATAGATAGACCAAGACAATCTTTTCCTTCAAAAAAAAAAGAAAGCAAAAAGTTCTTAGTGTCAACCAATAATCCCATCAAAAGTAGTTTTTTTGTAGACCCGTTCGCCTAAAAACGCCTCTGCTGCAAAAAATCGCCGCTCAGAAATAAACATTAGGACATTCGGATATCTCCACCGCCAGGGCCTTCCCTGCCGTAATGCCTTGTCGTAACGCCGTATGCCGGTATTTACAGTCTACTGTGGTTGTGTGTATGAACAAACGAAAAAGTTTTCTTAGAAATGATTGCGATGCTGGGTTTCTTCTATGCGACAGCTTTATTGTGTCGCTTGGTATGCGGGAGGCGGGGTGTCTTCTCGCTCCGCCCAAAAGTTTTCGTTTCGCTGCTTCTCGTCATAAACGCGACGCGCGATCTCGCCTGCCATTTTCATAATCCAAGCCTGCTCGAGGATCACCGATGACGAGTCGGCACTCATCGGCCGACGTCGGTCAACATTAAACGGGATCCTGGAAGACGAAGCGAGGGCTTCTAGAATCTTTTCCTGGCGTCGAATTGGAGTAGTGCTTGCATTGTTCTCTACTGACTCGTTCTCTGCCGCCTCCACTGAAACGTCCTCAGAGGCAGCTGGATCCTTAAACATATCCATACTCAAAGGCGGACGAGATGGTAATTCCTTCTCGGATCTGAATCGCACGTTACCTGAGAATGGCTCCTCGTCTGCTGGCTCTTCCTCAGTCTCTTCTGGTATTGAACTCGGAAGGATTGGCTCCGAGAATGGGCCAGCGACCGACGTAGTATCCGACGAGAGGGACCCACTGCCCTCAGTACTCGTCTCATCCCCTGTTCTATTGCGGCGCAAGTTAACCACACGAGTCTTCTTCTTGCGTGAGCTTCTTGAATGCCGTCCAGCACCAAGAGCCAAGCCGGTGGTGGCCGAGTGAAGGCTGGCTAACGATGGTCGGGAAGGTAAGCTGCCTTGATCCACGCTGCTTGAATCAGTAAACGTGTAAGTTGTACTACTTCCTTGCACGGATTGTGTGCGCATTAGACTAGGCATCGTGGGGTTCGGTGTTGAGTAACCGGTTTCACTGCGGTCCATCGACCCAGCCCAAGCTCTGAATAACGCATCACGAATTCCAGGTGTGAAAAGCGACAAGGTCCGATGGGAGTCGGTAAGAGCCGCTAATCTCAATAAGTTCTTCTGAGAGAAGAGCGATTGCATTTCTGGACCACCGTCCATAGATATCGACGCAATCTCACTAGGATCAAGCACGTGTCCATTTGAGTCAACTGCCTCCGCAGGTAAATTGGTAAAGGGGTCAATGACAGCTTCGTCTTCGGCCTCTTCTTTCGGTACGACCTCTTCTCTAGGCAATTGGTCAGGACACCAGAGCCGTAGAGAGAGCTTATGGATAATAGCTGGTAACTCATCCATCATTAAAGTTCTCAACTGCCCTTCAATGGTTCTCTGAAGGTAGTCTCGAACGAATTGGATTGAGTCAAAGGTCGAAGAGACCTTGAGTGATTCAAGAGGGTCATTTCGGAAGACTAAGGTAAGACCTTTTTGCTTCGAAAAAACCAAAATAATGAAAGCAGATAGCTTAATCTCAGACAAAGTAATAGATAAAGGTATCGTCAGACTTGACGCAGCCGCTAAGGGTTGCGGCGACGTGAAGGTTGGCTTGGCTGAGAGATACGTATTCAAAGGATTTGCCTGGTTGTGATATTAGCTATCTTATGCTTAATGCTTATGATGTTTTATGCTTATTACGTCGAATGTTTATGACGCACGAGCCCTAAGGCTTGGTAATTGGGGAAGCTCAAGAAAATTCTCCGAAGAAAACGACGTAAACCCCTGGTACCCTTAATTACAAAGATTTCATGCAATAACATGTACGAGCTCCACAGACGCGAAAAGAGAAGGAAGGGAAAAAAGTGGAAGTGTTTCTAGTTCCGCGTATTTTCAAACAATGGAAAGGGGGTTTGGAAGAAGAGGTAGGAAACTTTTGAAAATTGGGAGAAAAATGTGTGTACGTGTATATGTAAAATGTTTGTGTGACTTTGAAAGCAACTTTGCTAAATGAACCAAAGCCATCGACGTAACAAGCTTTAGGGAGAGCTTTGCTACGCCTTGACGAAGCTTTGACATAAAAATCATAGTATAAAAAAAAAATCTCCAAGAGCGTGAGTGGGACCCATTAACGACTTCGTTTGCCAAACCCCTCATTCTCCGCGATAGCATCCGCAACGAAATATTTTTCAAGAAAAAAAAAAGGCGTAAAAAAAAATAAAAATGAAAGAAGTATATAGCACCTACTTGAACTCTCGTCCGCAATGTCAAGAAAGCGTCACCCGAATAGCACATCTTAAAGATGCCGCGAAACCTATCCTCGGCCAAGTCCCCAATCTCCAGGATCTCCAGGTCCGGCGGTACGGACCCGAGATTGAACTCGGTAACGAGGATGTCATCGACGATTATGGGAGGCTTCGGAGATTTATTGAGTGCGTCCGTAAGGAGCTCCTGGGCTCGCTTATAGAACTCGGCGTCGGCGGTGAGCGGCGACCAGTTGAAGTTGAAGGCCATGGCGAGTGAAGAAGCATTTAGTAGTAGATTCGCATCGTAGCAGGTTACGGGTACAGAGCGGTCGGGCGTAGTTCGATAGTAAGAGCTACAGGGGAGAGGAGACGAAGCGGTGTTGGATTAGGATGGGACTAAAATATGATGCAAGTCGGTGTGTCGGTCGTGGTGGCGGCCGGCCGGGGAGGATTTAGCTATTTAGTTGATCGGACCACAATAAAAAAACAACGAGACAATGGCTGATCTTGTGCGGTGCAGGTTTTAACGGATTACCGGTAATAGGCGATTGTAAGGCGGCAGGGTAGATGTATCGTATGATAGGATGATGCTGAGTGGATGGGAATTGTATGAAGTGGGTTTTATTGTTGTAAAAGGGTATGATGAAAGGGTAGTTGGAGCTTAGGTTAGGTTCTTTACAGGTGTAAACCGTATGGAGATGGAGATTGTAGGAATGGAGATTGTGTAAAACCGTATGGCTGATTACATAGTAGGTGAATTGGAAATAATTGGAAGATTCGTAACGCGTAGGGTTTCTTTTTTTGCCTTTCCAAGGGATTTATGCAGGAATATGACGCTATGCGCTGCGACCCGATGCAAGCTTTATGAATGGAGCAAATGAGATAGCGCGAATAATTTTTTTTCCTCTTTTTTTTTTTTTTTTAACCCCCCCTTCCAGTTATTCAGTTATTCGTGCCTGACGGAGCTGGATCCAGGTGCTGGTTGGTTCCCGAAGAAAATAATACGGGTCCTGCGGAGAAAACGCGCTATCCGAGAGCGGTTTATGCTCGTCCGGAACTAGCCCAAGCTCGGCCAACCCATTTACTGGGTTATTACTGGGTTATTACTGGGTTATTACTGGGTTATCGCTGGGTTATCATTAGGTTACTGGTTTTCCTGTCTGGGTATTTTGCTTGGCCACTTGGGCAGATGAGGAAATGCTGCATGCGCTATGTTGTAACTGATGTTGTAATGCGACTTGTTGTACAATGCTACCTCCAGGTATGCAGTGCATTTGTTGTAATGCATCTGGGCCATGTGCACATGCTCAGGTGGTCCGTGTGCCTGTCCAACTGATGGTTACGACTGACAACAGCGCGGTTGCATTAACCGTACCCTGAGACCCTACCGCCACCTACCGCCACCAAGTGCATAACTAGCTATCCCCTATAATGTTAGCTGCCCTTGCCCCTACCAGCGCTTGTCATGCCAGTCATGTCAAGAGGGCCGGGAGGGGAGGGAGCACGCGAGCAGTTACACTAGAAGCTTACCACTTAGGGCAAGGGACTTAAATGACCTAAGGGACCTAAGGGAAACCTTCCCTACTGGCAACCCGGCCCAACCTCCCCCTCGGGTCTAGAGTTCGGGTCTAGAGTTGACGCCGGCTACTATTCGACGGGTTAATTAGATCCTAACCGGCTTAACCTGTCGTCTCAATTATCGCCTTGCCCGTTTCTCCATCCACCCGGACTATGTTAGATCCAACTACATAGTACCTACTATCGTGTAATATGTATTGGACTTTGTATACTTGACCTATAGTCCATCTAGTCCGTCGTTTGTGTTTTTTTCTCACCACCGTCACTGAGGAAATACGATCTGTGCTTTTCATGTGCAAACTAATTCTGACAGAATAACATAGTTGATATTTTTGACATATTATGCCTTGACTTAGGATGTGCGTGTAACTTGAGAATTGACAAATAGTATATCCTTATACATTAGGTACATATCAGCTATAACGGCCGGGATGCTTACCTACTGGCCTATCATTTCTATAAGTCTTGCTGCGGTCCGGCGTCCGAAACCGCGAGAGTATGTAAGGAGTATAGTAAGACAATATCCAATAGTCAATAATTCAAAACCTTGAATTATCAGTTAGCTATCCCTTTTATTATAAGCGACACATCGTATAGTCATCAGTTAAACAATGGTTATATGCAGGATAACTAGATGTTGTATTATATCGTGTACTATGGTATTATATATATTACTTTTACCCGTTTGCTTTAAGGCCTCTTCTTATATACGTACGGCCACATACATTCGAGCAATAGGAAGAGACTACCCAACCTAATGCATCAATAAAAAAAAAAGGGAAGTGCACAAAAGACACTTCACAAACTGACGGCCTTGCGACCAAAAACCTATCTATAATAATCGTGTGCAACAAACGGCGTACCGCCCGCCCAACCAGATGTGCCCCCAACCCCCCAACCCCCCCTTTCCATTTGGCCCCCAATGTATGATTACTCGTAGTATTTGATTATCATCTTTCCGATAAACGTAAGACAGTTCATAGAAAAGGAAGAGAGAAACAATAAAAGAGTTAATAGTTAAAAGCAAAAAAAAAAAAAATCCCAAGACGTATACCTAGGTAGGGAAACCCTCCAAAATGCGGCGCAATCACACCTTAGCTTCCCAAAAAAAGCCAAAAGCCAAAAAGTCCTCAACGCTTCAGCCTCGCGCGAAACGCCGGGGGTATTTCAAGACCCCGCTTAAGGCAGTAATCGAGCCTAAGGACGCACGCGGTCTCGACGGGCGGGCTCTCGGAGCCGTGGTACCAGCCTCCGGCGACGAGGTCGTCGTGGCGCTTCTGCCAGTACGCCTGCTTCTGGAGCCAGTTCTTCTTGTCGACGTCGGCGAGCTTGATGACGACGGGCGTCTTTTTGCCGTCTTCGTCTCCATCCTCATCCTCATCCTCGTCGTCGTGGTTGTTCTCGTTGTCGTTGTCGTTGTCGTTGTCGTTGTCGTTGTCGACCACGGGCATCCGCACGAAGCACGAGCAATCCCGCAGCGTCATCGACAAGCCGAAGTTCGCGTCCGAGGGGCGGGTGAACAGCGCGTCTCCGGAGTCCCCCGCTTCCTGCAGGTCCCGCAGGCGCTCGAGGACGCCGCTCGTGCGCAGCGCGGAGGCGAGGCGCGCCCGGTCCCGCTCGCTCCAGGTTGGCGCTAGCCGGTCGATGGTGCTCATGACGACGGCGTGGTTCTCGTGCAGCAGGCCGAGCGGGCACACGGGCGTGGATATCTTATATCCGCGCTTCCGCAGCTTCGCGTTGCGCAGGGCCTCCCTCGCGCACGTCCGGCAGCGGGATGCGTCCTTGGGGGCCATGGGGGCCTGGGCGAGCCACTTCGGCTTGAACTCCAGGGTGATGTAGTCCGGAGACGGGCCCATGTCCTCCACCAGCATGGCATATCCGGCTTGGATGATGCTCTGGTCGCCCCTGACGCCCTTGGCTCGGAGGGCGTTGTCACGCTTGAAGTTGAGGGCATCGGCTACGGCTTGGGGGATCTGGATGAGGATCTGAGGAACAATATGCTGCCGTCCGACGTGGACGTCGACGAATTTCTCTTGGAAGTCCTGGAGAGCCTCGTAGTCGCACGGCGTGACGTCGGGGGTGGCTTTGGGCACACGCAAAAGGGTTCCTCGGAAGAACCCCGAGGGGACTTTGGGGTCCTTTGGTTCTTTGATGCTGAAGACGGCGTTGGCACGGCCTTCGGCGAGGTGGGTGAATTCAGACCGGTGGAGGATATAGCTCAACTCATATAGCTCCTTGGGTGTGAGGGCAGGTCCGATGTGTTTGGCGCCCGATCCTGCGGGGAGAGGTTTGGAGAGCTCGGCCCAGACGTCTTTTAGAGGCTTCATGATGAACTTCTCGATCTTAAGCTAATGTAAGAAGATCACGGAAAGAATCTTAAGAGATCGAGTCCAAGAAGAAGAAGAAGCGTATCTAGGAAATTTTGCAATAGTAAGGAATTGTAACAATGACTAGACCGATGACTGGACCGGTTCTCTTTGTCCAGTATGGAGGAAACCTTAGGGAAATATTAAACTCTCAAGTTGAGATGAAAACGACCCCCCCTGTTGATAACGCCTGACCAATCCCTTAAGAGGGTAGTTGGGTACGTAGTAGTTGAATGATTAGATAGAGTTGAACGAAGGACTCATGAGTGACAAGGAAACATGATATTAGTGACTAGGTACCTAGGTAGATCAGAAACCAGGGTAAGTAGAATTATAGAAACTTATACGCTTAAGCCTTTCCAAGTAAGTGAGAAGAGAGAAGGAGGAAGTAGAAACCGACCCAAAGACCTTTTCTACCTAAAAGTCAAACTGTATCGAGATGAACACGGAAAAGGGGAATGGAGAACAAGATCTGGAACTAGACTCCATTTTATTATGACGTTGAGCTCTAAGCTGCCGCTGGGGAACAGCTGGGGGGATGAACTTTGGGGACTTGACAGAAAAAAGAAAAAAAAACAGGCCGTTATGGGCCGGTATGGTTGCCCAGGTGCGGCTGCGGCCAGCCGAACTAGAGCCATAAGTGGCGCACTTCCAGATTAGGAGTACTATTGTAGAGAGGCGACGCCCTCCCTCGTTGAACTAAAAATGTATACTAAGAGAAATCAGGTAAAGGATAAATTTAGTACGTGTAATGGTACAGGCTACTACCTTGTAATATAGTACCGTAGTAGGGGGGAGAGGCCGGCGGTTCGCAAAGCCGGTCGAATAGGAAAAGCACATCGTTTTGTAATGGGCTATTATACATATGGGCTAAGCTATGGGGATTCGTATGTATTACATATGTAATATAGACTTGCAGATGAAGCGCAGAGACACCTAAGGTTGCAGGAATGGTGCAGGTAAAGTATGTTCCGTGTGACCGACATGATCGAGATTAAATTAAAGCCTGTAAATAGCTTAGCAAAGGAAGGCAAGGTTAGCCATTTCTTGTCAGTTCCGCGAGTCCTGTCCAGTCCTGTCCAGTCCTGTCCAGTCCTATCCAGCTAAGCATGGTTCAAAGTACCCATTACCAAACAAATGATAGGTAAAATGGATCTTCGAGAGGGATCATGCTTGGCCCGTTTATTCGTCCGTTTGCACATGCACGGCGATCTAATATCCACCCACTCGGGTATCTGCCTATGACCAACCTGGAAAGGCGTTCGCTAGGGACACGGGCTGGACAAGGTACAATACATGACCTGTCATGAGCTGCCGTCGTCAGCAAATACTAAGAACATTTATGATACCTCTAACGATGCTAATGATACTAATACCTAAAACTGAGGTAAGATCGATTCCAGTGTAAGATCTATTGGTAACCAACCATTATGTCTGAATACCTAATGCATGCTTAACCCTATCTATAAAACGCCTAATATGATCCTGTCTCTCTATGTCGTTTGAGGTGTTATTATTCATGTGTCGGGCCGGTTTGGCCACCCGTCATACTCCTGCGGCAGTGAAACTCAGCAGGCTACCAAATGCTAAACCAGCCACAAGAGACAATCCCATGAACCCTCCGGAAGCCTCTCGTTCCCCTTCCTCAACCCATTCACCGGCCGCCATCATGCAATTTGATCCAAGCCAACCGGTGGTGAAACCGAACGGCAACTGGACTAATAGGAGGTAAAATAGGTCACTATTAATAACAGCCCCTTTACCGTGCAGGTTGCATAGAGCATAAAGTGGAAGGAATAGCAACCGCGCAATGCTCACAACGAATAGCAACGCTGGCCGATGTCGGAGTGGCAGGAAAAGCGAACTGGCTCTGCCCCCAAGGTCGCCAAGGTTCCAGAAGAAGAAACCGAGGGGGATGAATGCGGCAGGCTGTAGTAACAGGCTCGCTTCGTCCGGCGGTGTCACAGATAAAATCTTAGGTGTGAACACGGGGAAGAACATGGCGACGGCGAAGCACATGAACACTCCGCCTGCGAGCCAGTGGAGCTTTTTGAACAGCTTCGGCATGCTGACGACTTTCCGCGCTGCACGTTCGGCGGACTCGATGCTCGTCGCCGACGTGGCCATCTGCTCCATCATCCGATTCTCGATAATACGGTTATGGCGGTTAACTAGCGGTATGAAAGCCACGAGCGCTACGATAGATACAATTACCGCGGTAAGGAAGTAGATAAATGCCGCTTTTCCGTTTCCCGTAGAGGCTTCTTCTCGGGCTCTGGAGGATGTATTTGCTGGCGGTGCAACAAGAACCGAAATGACTTGGACAAGCGACGGGAGCACACCTGCTACGCCCTGCCCTGCCATGATAGCCTGCATATATTCAGGCCTCCCAAAGCTTGCAGCAAACGCGAATGCGCCATTCTGTATAAGACCAGCCGCCCATGCCGTGAGTGCTACCATTACCAATAAAAATACAAGATACGTTGATGGTGAGGAATCGAGAAACGTTGCCGTCGAGGCCGTTAGTAAACTAAATATGGCGACATTTATATATAGAGCAAGGTTAATTCGGAAAGGATATGACGCCGTGGATTGAATGTTGGTTAATACGACCATCGACCCCAGGTTTCCTAATGTCGATACAGATATGATTGCTGATTGGAAGTTGTCGAGAATCCAGTCGTCATCTTGAAAGCGGAGCTGAAAGTAGGGTGCTGCGGCAAGAAACATGTTCCTTTCCCCCAAGTCCTCTATTAGCTGTTGTTGTCTTCGTATTAAGAGTAAATGCGTATAAGAGAAGAAGTATTGCGTACCATGCCCATAGCATTGCGACACCCAGCAATCCGAAGATGCTATACTCCACCCACGAGAAAGGGATAACATCGCTCTCAGTGTGCTCGGGAGGCTCCTCTAGTGATTGTGATTCATCGTTCAAAGGTTGGTACTCTTGTTCATCCTCTCTCTTCCGGAACAATGTACGAAGCCGGTCCATAGCGAGTCAGAGGTTGGTGTCGCTGTAGTACGCGCGCGATGCGACTATGATTACACCCAAGACTTCTAAAAGTGCAAATAAACACGGCTAAGACGGAGCAAATGTAGGTAGTAAAGGTGCTACCTTAGATATCGTATCTACAGTTCACATTGCTGTCTAATACGTAGTAATGATGACCTCGCAATAAGGTGCGATAAATGAATTGGAGGTGAAAGTGGTAGAGTAGGTCATCCGCAGATGTCATGAGGGAAGCAAGGGGAGGGTAAGTTAATAAGTGGCCCTGGTCAGCTAGCTGTAGCCTGTATGACCCTTATCACATAGTCCCTTAGGTACAGTACAAGCCACAAATGTACTATGTAAGATACCTAGGTAGGTAGCCAAGTGGCACCCCGCGCTGCTGAACACTACATGTAGGTACATACTGTGATACAGGTACCTAAACCTCCTAACCCAAACCCCCTAACCCTTAATGTACCTATGTACCCAATCTTATCTCAGATGCCAAATGCTAGATGCCGGATACCGACATATGTAATGTATCTCACCTATCATTAACCCTGTACCAGATCATTGAACGCTGACTTCACATAGTACGTCTCCTCGATACACTAATGATTACATGTAAGAGCACCATTTAAAGAGCTGAACGTAGGTAATGCCCTCGAGGCTTAAATGTGAGCTTGATGCATGGATATATAAAATTACTCTCATGGTTTATGCCTGCATTCGACAACAACCAAGTAAGCCTGATGAGTGACTTAGAGGTTAAATCTAGTTCGTTGCTTTTCCATCTTCGCCTTCCATTCCCATTGTATAGCGTCATCTCCTTCGCTACCAGCCCGGCCGATTCCCTTATCTATACGCCTGAGCTTAAGTGTTGCTCTCGGGCCTAGCTCTTGAAGACCTGTAGAAAATAAGAAATTAGCCACTTATAAAGACGCAGTAGAGCAATAGTTAGTTGACTGACCTGTTCGAATATTTTCCACTCCTTTCAACTCTTTCCCGTCTGCGCCAACTACACTTTTTTCCGTCGCCCTCTTATCCCGAAATATGTATCTATGCCTACGCAAGAAGATATAATCACGTTGGTTATGTAGAGTAACCACTTGGCGTCCTTGCAGCTCGGGTGTCTTCGGCCAAAGCGACTGGAAGAGTCGCGCAGTGAGGACACCTAGTGGCGTCTTGAAATTATTGAGTAGAAGTTCTGGGTAGTGATTTGTCGGGTTACCGTGGCCAGGTAGCTTCTTCCCTTCAACCCAGTTTGAGATACTGAAGTGAAATGTCGGACCTGAAGGTAGGTGAACAATGTCCAAGCCTATCGGTCTTTTTAAATCCTCCCTGAGAATCATAACAGAGCTGAAACCCCTATTTCCTGCAAATTTACAAATCTCCCTCACGCTATACTTATGGCCGTACTTGTGCGCCGACCGCGGTATATACGTACTGTGGGGAAATAAGGTGCAAAGTAGCCTCGCTTCATCGTGTAGGGTCGAATTGAGAGTGGTGGTAACTAGGACTTTAGGTTCCGCGGGCCCATCGTCAGAGAATAGCGACGGGAACTTGGATATCAATGATTCCGGCGTAAGGTCAAGATTCGTTGAAGTGGTCGAGGGGGCAATACTATCATCTCGAATGACTTGCTTAGCGCGAGCTTTCGCCGCTGCTTCCTCGTCCGATTCTTCTTCGTCATCGTCCGAACCTAACATACTATCTTCATCGTCATTATCACCGTCCTTTTCAGGATCAGACGCTTCATCTAGACCCGCAGCTAGTCTTTCTTCGGCCTCCTCTTGTTGTAAACGGCGCTTCTTGAGCAACTGCTCCATATCGACGCTTGCGCCCAGCCCATCGTCGTCCACATCGTCCCAGACCCGTTTTCGGTCAATGGTCGCTGGCTGGTTTCGCGCCACTCTCTGAGCCCTTAATTCAGGTTCTCTGTCTTCTTCCTTCTTTCTTCGGAATCGAGCCTCGCGCTTTTCCTTTTCATGCTCTCTTTTCTGCTTGACATATAGCGATTGGCGGTAGAGCTTGTTTCCTGTCTTCTTAGACAGTGAAGTAGATCGTTGCGGGCCCATTGTGCTGTCAGCCTGGACGAGGCCAGGTGAGGAAATATCGGAATAGATCGAATTGACCCGTCAGGTCCTTGGACGTTGATATTCTAACAATCGGAAAGTTTATTGGATAAGAATTGAAAGTTCACGAAGACTTCTAGCAATCTAAAAATTTTAGTGGATCTCAAATTAAAGTGGAGCCTTTATCTGCAAGCCTATCTGCTTGTTCAGGTTCAGGTTAGGCTTTTAACCGGGGTGATTCTCATGGAGGGGCCGATGGAGGGGTTAGAAATTATAGGTTTTTTGATACTAGCAAATGAAAATTATCGGCCACATTGTGACTCAATTCCAAGCTTGCAAGTTCATAAGTCACTTTTAAAAGTCACTTTTAACTAGGACCTGCCGTAAAAGCGCCCGCCTACAAAAAATTTAGAGTCACATCTCCTTTTTTGAATTTCTGCCAAATTCATGATCCGGGTAGGTTGCGCTACTGGAACATCTGCGTCGAGCTTGGTCCCCGCAATTCCCTTTCGATTCGCTCCTCGTTGGTCTTCCAAGGCGGTTGGAATTGTCGCAAGGCCATTTTTAGGTACTACACCTATCAGTCCTATCAGTAGCGCGTGTAGGTATTCAGTTGCAAATTCTAACTCAAGAGGCCTCGCTACCTCGCAGCTGGTCTTATACCCTCACAACGCAAAAACAACTAGCAAAGACGCAAAAATGACGACGACGGCTACTACCCTCAAGGGGCAACCCTTGGATCGTCCTGCCCTGGACTCGATGCTTCGACGACGAATGTTCTATACCCCCGCGTTCGAGATCTATGGAGGTGTTGCTGGTCTCTACGATTATGGTCCACCCGGTTGTAGTCTCCAGGCAAACATCATTGACGTGTGGAGGAAGCACTTCGTGCTCGAGGAAGACATGCTGGAAGTTGACTGCTCCGTGCTGACTCCGCATGAGGTTCTGAAAACAAGTGGCCACGTGGATAAGTTTGCCGATTGGATGTGTAAAGATCCGAAGAACGGCGAGATTATTCGAGCCGACCACTTTGTTGAGGAAATACTCGAGAGCAGGCTAAAAGGAGATAAAGAAGCTCGCGGCCAGAAGGTCGAGGAAAAAGAAGAAGACCCCAAGAAGAAGAAGCGAAAGGCAAAGGGCGTGCAAGAAGCCGTCAAGCTCGACGATGCTGTGGTTCAGGAGTACGAGGAAGTATTGGCCAAGATCGACAACTACAATGGAGAGGAACTTGGTGAGTTGATCAAGAAATATGATCTCAAGAACCCAGCCACTGGTGTACAACCGTCGCCACCTGTTGCATTCAACTTGATGTTCCAGACAGCTATTGGTCCTAGCAGCAATCTCCCCGGTTACCTGAGGCCAGAAACGGCACAGGGGCAGTTCTTGAACTTCTCTAAGTTGCTAGAATTCAACCAGGGACAGGTACCCTTTGCGTCAGCGTCCATCGGCCGTTCTTACCGAAATGAAATCTCTCCTCGAGCTGGATTACTCCGCGTGCGAGAGTTCTTAATGGCGGAAATTGAACACTTCGTTGATCCCGAGGGCGGAAAGAAGCATCCACGCTTCCACGAAGTTAAAGATATCGAATTAGTACTTCTAAACCGCACAACTCAGCTTTCTGGTAAAACGCACGTTGAAAAGATAACCATTGGCAAGGCTGTGGCTGATGGCATCGTTGATAACGAGACTCTTGGCTACTTCATGGCCCGAATTCACTTATTCCTCAAAAAAATTGGTGTTGATCAATCCAAGATTCGCTTTAGACAGCATATGGCAAATGAGATGGCTCACTATGCTGCTGACTGCTGGGATGCTGAACTACTCACTTCTTACGGATGGGTTGAATGCGTTGGATGTGCGGACCGTAGCGCTTACGATTTAAGCGTCCACGCCAAGAGGACCGGTGCCCCCCTTATTGTTCGCGAGCAACGAGCCGAGCCGCTGGTTGTCGAGGAATGGGAGGTTGAGTTGAACAAGAAAAAATTTGGTCCCCATTTCAAGAAAGATGGCAAGACGGTGGAGGCCGCTGTTCTTGCGACTACGCAAGAACAACGAGAAACACTAGCAAAAGACCTGAACGAAAAGGGAAGCATTACTGTGGAAGTTGCTGGTGTCGGTGATGGAAAGGTTGAGATTCCGAAAGATCTTATCACCATCGAGCGACGCACGAGAACTGAGCACGTTAGGGAATATACACCTAACGTCATCGAACCTTCTTTCGGTATTGGCAGGATACTTTACGCCCTTATGGAACACAATTTCTGGACTCGAGCAAGTGAGGGCGGCGATGAAGCGCGTGGCGTACGTTCACTCCCCTTTCTAGCAAGTAATGGATAATACTAATTCTATCTAGGTTCTGTCGTTCCCACCAACGGTGGCTCCCACAAAGGTACTGATTGTTCCACTGTCATCAAACGAACAGTTTAAGCCGATTTGCTACAAGCTGTCGCAACGGCTTAGGAAAATCGGAATTTCTAGCCGCATCGACGATTCTTCTGCGACGATCGGTAAGAGATACAGTCGTAACGATGAGCTCGGCACACCTCTTGGTATCACAGTGGATTTCCAGACCGTTCAAGACAGTACAATCACTCTTCGGGACCGAGACTCAACTAAGCAAGTCCGTGCGGATGAGGATAAAATCATTGCTGCGATTCAGTCTGTGGTTGACGGCAGCAAAGAGTGGAAAGATGTCCAGGCTGAATTACCCGCCTTCGAAGGACAGGAGGTCGAAGTAGTTACTCGTTAATGTACCTAACTCGTACGTTTTAGATGCTCCAAAATACCAACCCATTAAAGAGATAAAACGAGTAGGAGGCCTCAATCACAAGTACGGTCAGATAGAAGCCAGATGGAAGATGGATCTCAAAAAAGAAAGGCTTGCTACCAATTCTCGTTCTCAGATGTAGTTTCAACTGTAGATCTTGGCCACGTGCTGGTTCCCGCTCACTAACAGGGGCTAAACAAAACCGAGTTTCTGTTTGGAACCAAGTTTTGCGAACCACTAGTATAACCGTAGTGCATCAGAAATCTACAATCATGTCGTACCACGGTAGCTTCACTTATAATAGAAAGAAAAAAAAAACCGCTATAGGAAAACAGTTGCGATAAAAATTCAGCAACATTACAATAACTGCTCGCTAGACAAGAGAAGTTCGTGGTGGTTACCCGATAGTTGCCTGTTATTCCAACTTGACAAACCACGTCTAGTTCGGAACCAATTACGCGCAGCGAGCTAAAGCAAGGGGGTTGTGTGTGTGTGGTTCGACGGGCACGCCAAGCACTGGTATTTCTGCGACAGATCCGCATGTTAGCGAAACCGATGCAAGAAGGGTAGTGTCGCGTAGGTAGTAGCGTAGTGTGCGTCTCTTGTTCCATTCTCAGATACACTACCTATCTCTTTCTGTAGTTACGATACGCATGTACTTCCGGCGAGATTCCCGAGAGGCGAAGACGCTGATTCGCTGCACCGGGACCCTCTCCCCCCAAGCGCGGTTACGATCACCGAGAATCAGCTGAGGTTTCGCCGCTTTGGCGGCAACGCTTTCACTTTCCCTGGCTTCTGCAGAAAAAAGATCGCGGCTAGAGCTGTGTATATGTATGTATGTACGTGTGAAACCGTCGTGCGCCTAACTAGCTGTTAAGAAAACTGGGTTGGGTAAGACGGGCAAAGGAGGTATTGCGTGGAGTTGTTTGGCGAGGAATTATTCTACATAGTACTACTATTATCATCTTAGAGCAGCTCGTTAGATGTTTGCGGAAACCCTTGCGTGCTAGAGTTGCACTCCTCCTCGTGCTTGCATAGACGAGGGGAATCTAAACCTGTTCTGCTTAACTCGTAGAGCTATACCTACCACCCCCGCGGTAACAACTCGGGACGCCTAATAGGGCTACGACGGGAATAGATATAAAATCCGGTAAGCTTTGGTCGCCTCTTTCATTATTTCCTATTCGGCTGACCAATACCTCCCTCATCTATAGTTTAGACGGGCTATAGGGACTAATACGTGTAGTATTAGTGGACCGCGATTCATTACATCCGTATTATTTGGATGAGCGAGTCTGTAAGAGTCGTTTTTTCTAATAAGCTCAAATGAGCAATAATGGGCTAGGTTAGTAGTTAATGGGAATAAGCCTCCTTTTATCTGTTGCTTGCTCAGCCGTTCTTTTGTTAGTTCTATATCGAGAGTATGCCGTCAGCTAGCAGAAATTGCTATAATTGACATATCGATATAGTTCGTCAGAATCAGAATCCGGCAGGCGATAAGGCCTCTTTGGGACGCACGGTGAGCCGTAAGGCGTGGCAGGTTATTGGCTGCTGTTCTTTAAGGGTAGTATTTTGGCTGTCGAGACGGGATAAACTTATATTGTGACCCTGAATGGAACAACGACATGAGTAATTCTATCTTAGCTTCGAGGGACCTCAGATTGCCGCCAAGAAATAGAACCTGTAACTACTTGATTAAAAATTTAATGATATTTTATCGAACCAATGTGGCAAATACCTATACGTACATATATACGGAATATAGGTATGTATATTTGTCCATATATGCACCTACCTACGGAGGTAATTAGTATTTGCGCACATATAGGTTTGGTTGGTCTAGATATATGGAAGAGGAAAAAGTTGGGATGACAGGTAAGTCGGTTAAAAATCATACGA
Source organism: Daldinia bambusicola (assembly GCA_022478815.1). NCBI lineage: Eukaryota > Fungi > Ascomycota > Sordariomycetes > Xylariales > Hypoxylaceae > Daldinia > Daldinia bambusicola. The sequence goes on from MU284071.1 coordinate 282,135, forward strand.
ACCGCATTAAAGAGGTGAGGTAAGGCTATCATGCGCTTAAGGCTAGGTTAGATGCCTTAGGTTAGGTACATCTAGGTAATTTAGGGAATTTCCTAGAGGATCGTCATTCGTTTAGCTAGTGTTTATTAGCGTCTTCAATATCATTGAAACCACTAAGGCCGTGACCACCTTATATCCTATGTATCTGAGTACATGCTAGAGGTATCCGCTTTGCGGAAATGAATGCGGTCCGCTCCTTATGAAATCAGACATATTAGACATTATCGGATGTACACTATACTTCTAAATCCCCTGTGGTTTTAGGGGAGACCCTTCCAACGCCAATCAATCAATCATTCCTTCATATAGCGGTACCTAAAGTTGAAAGGCCCCTCCAACATGAACCCCTTTCTCCTTTGCTGACTAGACATCCCATGTCTTACTTTTCACCTTCCCCGGCCAAAACGTTACTTATTTTTTTTTCCCACACCCACACAGCCTAGACAAAATTCCTTATATTAGGGACATTTGAGCGGTCGAGTACGGTCGACTAACTTATACGTTTTACTACGTTATTTGTTTAGTCCCTCTCGACGAACAAGCAGGAACGTCGATACGCGAGGTACCAGCTAGCCAACTGATGGACTCCGACGAATCTTGACGGCATTAATGCTTGGGTTTCGGATGTGAAGTCAATCCGCTCGTCTATTGTTCTTTTTCCAGCCGACCGAGATTTCGCTTCGAATCGTCGCATAGACAGACCGGCCTTATTCGCCATCTTTCTTGCAGACCTTTTTGCCTATTCCTCTGGTGGTTAAGGTCCTATTCGAAAGACGACCCAGTTCTACCCGTTGCTCGCCTGTTTATCAGCTTACCTGTTCGGTTAATCTGGAAAAGAGTCAAGAAAATACCACCTATGCTGAATTTGATTTCTGATTGCTCTTTTCTACTAATACATATTGCGATTTCTATCGGTGTGAGTTGGCCGAACCCCTCAGCTGTCATTTTAGATTGAGTTGGATCGTCTCCAGGATTGAACCCAGGACTAACCGATGTGGCGTCTTAGCCCTGGATCGAACAAAGCCGCCTGAACTAGGCCCTTTCCTCATAAGCCCTGAAGGTGAGGGCATTGGCTTTTCTACATTGTAGAAAACCAGTACTATAATTGAATCTCCCAGACTTGCTCACGATGGCAGCGCCGAACGGGTACGTGTTTCCCTCCCAATTCATAATACGATCAAGCCAACCGCTTGTTTCACGAGCGCACCTTCACGGTCAGAAGGGAGATTTCAGACTCGCGAACCAGTCATGGCTCGATCCTGCTCTTAGTGATAGCAAATGAGTTCCCCCCATCACGAGCATACCTTTCACTATATTACATACGTGGCTATATCAAAAAGACTACAGTAGCTGATCATGGAAATCCACAGTGGACTTTACAACCAGCAGTTTATGAACCCCGGCCCCGCTCCAAAACCACCAACCGGCAATCAACCACGCCTTAATCTCACTCCTAGCACTAATTATCCGGGAAGTATGACGAACGTGGTTTCTTCGCCTATTACGCGCACCGCTACCTCGACGTATACGGGTTCCACCATCTCGTTACCATTGGCTCGTGAGCGATCGAACCAGACAGATGGCATGGGAGGGGTCGCCGTTATAAAAGAGGGCTGGGCACAGGTCAAAGAGAGTAGGAACTTCATCCAGCCCTGGAAGCAAAAATACCTTATTTTGCGCAAAGAAGCTCTCGATTTCCACAAGACTGAAGGCGGCAAAGTTTCTTATACTCTCTTTCTGAAGGATGTTGTCAATGTCGGCCGAGTCGAGGCTGCTGGTACCATATTCGAGATCAAGAGGCACGCGCAAGGCACTTCCAATAGCCCCGGAGATGATGATGGCACCATTAGAACCTTACATATCAGGGTCAAAAGTGACGATGATCTTTACGATTGGATTGACCTCTTATATGGCCGATGCCCGACGATGGGTGGGGTGAGCAATCCAACCAACTTCTCTCACGCGGTTCACGTTGGATTCGATCCGCAGACGGGACAATTCGTAGGATTGCCGCCAGAATGGTCGAAATTGTTGAATTCTTCCGCGATTACTAAAGAAGATTACGAGCGAAATCCTCAAGCTGTTTTCGAGGTTTTAGATTTCTACTCGGATCTCACTAAGAGAGCGGAGAATCCCCAGCAGTTCCCAAGCCTTACCCCAACGCCTCCCCCCGGCAGTCAGCAGAATAAGCAGTTAGGATATGGCGGCGGCGGCGCTTCTGTTGCGCCCCCGCGGCCAATGCCGCCTACGCAGCGCAGCTACAGCAATTCGGTGTCGTCGCAGCAACCTACCTCGCTTCCCATACGACCAAATCCTCCGGATATGTCCCAGCAGCGGCAACAAGCACAAAACGCAGGCGGTTATGGTCAGTCGCAGGATGCGGCGCGCGAAGAGCAGCGCAAGAAGCAGCTTGAGCTTCAGAGGCAGCGCGAGATCGAGGAGCAGAACCGACGGGATCTGGAGGCTTATAATGCGTCTATCCCGCAGAAGAAGGTTCCTATGGCCCAGCAAGAACTTGGCGGATATGGCGGTGGTTCTTCCAGCTCACCAGACCGTTACAACCCTACTCGAGCAGCACCTCCTGCTCCCAAAACTGCCAACCAGCAAGCAAGCAGCCTTCGTGCTCAACGGCCTGCTCCACCAGCACCTAGCACCTCGGCCTCTTCAACTGCTAACAGGCCTGCATTGGCTTCTCAAACAAGCTCGAGCTCCATTCAGACATCACAATCCAGCCAAGCACAACGTGTTCAGCCGCGAAACGACCAGCAATCAGCTACTTCTAGATATCAGAATAATGCCAATGGTAGTCAACAGCAACGAGCGAATGGACAAGCTCAAAATCAAGCACCAGCACGTTTGCCTGCTACTGTTAAACCCCTAAACGTCCCAGCCAAGCCTAGTCAAACCCAGCAAAATGACGGTGTTAAGGCTGCAGAAGCTGCGTTAACAGCTAAGCCTCCGCCGTCAGAAAGGAAACAGGACGTTCGTATGTCTACTATGTCCGAAAAGGAGGTTATGCAAAAACTAGTTGAAGTTGTCTCCAAGGATGATCCTAACCTGTCCTACGCCAAGCAAAAGAAAATTGGTCAGGGTGCTTCGGGCTCAGTCTACGTGGCAAAGGTCAAAGAAGGCGCTGTTTCTGCGGTTGCTCGAGAGGTTCTCCGCTCTCAAGGAGCTAGAGCGCAAGTTGCTATTAAGCAGATGGATTTGGCACACCAGCCACGTAAGGAGCTAATTGTAAACGAAATTATGGTAATGAAGGACAGCAAACACCGAAACATTGTCAACTTCCTCGACGCCTTCTTACGAAACAACAACGCTGAATTATGGGTTGTTATGGAGTACATGGAGGGTGGTGCTCTGACGGATGTCATTGACAACAACCCGGTCATTACCGAGGAACAGATCTCAACAATTTGCCTCGAGGTAAGTTTGCTTAAAACAACTTTACTGCCCTGGGTTTACTAACAAGACGTGAAGACTTGTCGTGGACTGCAACACTTGCATTCTCAGAACATTATCCACCGCGATATCAAGAGTGACAACGTTCTTTTGGACGCTCGCGGAAACGTGAAGATCAGTAAGTTTCCCAAACAAGTTTTCATTGTTAAAATACTAACAAAGTGTTAGCTGATTTCGGTTTCTGCGCCAAGCTCACCGAGACCAAGTCCAAACGAGCAACTATGGTCGGAACTCCTTACTGGATGGCTCCTGAGGTCGTCAAGCAGAAGGAGTACGGTCCGAAGGTTGATATCTGGTCACTAGGTATTATGGCGATTGAGATGATTGAGTCTGAACCGCCATATCTTAACGAAGAGCCGCTGAAGGCTCTCTACCTCATTGCAACCAACGGTACACCACGCTTGAAGAAGCCAGAGAAGCTCAGCAAGGAACTGAAAGCCTTCCTGTCTGTCTGCTTATGTGTGGACGTCAAGAGCCGTGCTTCCGCGGATGAGCTCTTGCAGCATGATTTCCTGAAACACGGGTGCCCGCTTCCGAGCCTCTCGGAATTGCTTGCGTTCCGAAAGCATACCAAATAAACGGGCATGGTTAATAACGATATCTTATCCCCCTCCTTTAATTTCTCCCTCCGACGTAAAGATCACACCTCATGTTTGTTAGTGTCAGGGTCCAAGAGCTACTTGTCGATTCCCATATACCCTTCAAGGTAGCGGGCGTTGATGGATAGCGGTGTATCTGATTCATAAAGGTTTGCATGAGACGCGGTCACGATTTGGAACATATAGATGAGGCACTTGCATGATTGTCATGGATATGCGGTATATTTATCGATTGAGGCTGCATCCTAGGGGCACGGTAGCACATCCACGGATGCGGCGTTACCGGGTCCTTGCACTAGACGCGAATAGCACCCTAGTTTCATAACAAATGGCTGGTTGCATAGAGGAGACTTGCGGAGACACGATCAATACCACGGAGAGTTTGGAAGCCTTTACTTTTTTGGAAGGCGTGTGTGTGTATTTTGAGGCTCTATTTTGCAGGCGTCGGCGTGCGGTAAAGACAATGCTCAAACCGATAATATAGACATACAAATCAAACCAGACGAGCGTTTTGTAATGTTGTTTGTTAAATACCTACCTAAGGTACCTAGTACCTACACAACCTACCAGTGGTAATTCCTGTTTGCATAGCTGTTATATACCTACCTAATATTTAGCATCATCTACTTACCCAGGGTATGTGGGAAGAGGTGAAGTGAAGATGAAGATGTTGGCAATGTTGATGACTGCGACTCTATTTACCTTAGGTAGTATTCACGGCCCCCCCCTTTTTATAGTCGGTCCTAGTATGCTGCTGCATTGTCTTTATACCTCGAATAGGCAAATCAGGTAGGTATCAACAGGGTTGCAAAATTAGTTAGTTAGTTTTTAGTTTTTTCTTAGTTATTAAACTAAAAACTAAAATATTAAAAACTAAAATACTAAAAATTAAACTAATTAAAAACTAAAAAAAAATTAATTAATTTAATTTTTAATTTTTAATTTTTTAATAATTAAATAAAGTTTTTTTATTTGAAAATTTATTTTAATAAAAAATAAAATATATAAATAAAATAATAAAAATTATAAATTAATATATTAAAAATATAAAAAATATACCATTATAATTAGCAGAATTTAGCGGATTTAATGGTATAAACCCAAGATTTTACCGAATTCTAATTAAATTATTATAAATTTTTATTTAAATTTTAAATAAAAGCGTGCATCGGAACAAATATTAATCCGAAAAATTAAAATTAAATATTATTAATTTTATTAAATTTTAATTAATTTAATAAAATTTATTCGGGATTTTTCCAATTTTTATTCGTTTTTGTATAATTAAATTCATTTAAATAAAAAATTATTAAAAAATAAAAATAAGTGCATTAAAACGAATATTAATCCGAAAGATTAAGATTAAATATTAATATTTTTATTATATTTTATAGAATTTAATAAAATTTATCCGGGATTTTTCTAAATTTTATTTAGTTTTTTATAATTAAATTTATTTAATTAATATTTATTTTATTATATATATATTTATTTTTAAAATTTTTTTTATTTAAATAAATTTAATTATAAAAAAATAAATAAAATTTAGAAAAATCCCGGATAAATTTTATTAAATTAATTAAAATTTAATAAAATTAATTATATTTAATTTTAATTTTTCGGATTAATATTCGTTCCGATATATACTTTTATTTGAAATTTAAATAAAAATTTATAATAATTCAATTAAAATTTGGTAAAATCTCGGGTTTATACCATTAAATCCGTTAAATTCCGTTAATTATAATAATATATTTTTTATATTTTTAATATATTAATTTATAATTTTTATTATTTTATTTATATATTTTATTTTATAATATTTTAATATATTAATAAATTTAATTAATTTTTAATTAATTTAATTAATATTAAAATTAATTTAATTAATTAGTTTTTTACTCCAGTTTTTCTTAATTAATTAATTTTTAGTTTTTAATATTTTAGTTTAATTAAAAAGTAGATTTTAGTTATTAAATTAAATAATTTTGCAACCCTGGGTATCAGGTAAAATGCGAGGAGATACCTAAGGCTAGATAGGTACCTAAAGTTCTATGTACCTAGGTTGTGTTTCCACAGGCCGTTCAAGTGCTAAATAGGTACCTACCTAGGTACCTAAGATATGATAGGGCAGTAGGGCTGATAACGAGGTCTCGAAGCCAGTAAGGTACCAGGTAGCTACCCCATGGTTCGTGCTACGCTAGCCGCAAGGTGCGTATTGTGGAGCTAGACTGCTTAGGTACCTAACCTTTGCAGGAGATGCCTTATATTAACAATGTTACTTAACTTAAGTATACTATGTACCTAAGGCTTATATTACCTAGGTAGGTACCTAGGTATACAGCAAGGTAGTCAAGTTTCCTCACTTGACCGACTGGGTTGCGTTTGTTGCACTTACTTATAGCTAAACAATACAGGTCCTGCCCCTATGCAAAGCCCTAGTTCGATGCTTCCTACATACCTACCTACCTAATCTACATACCTTAGAGGTACCTAAGGTAAGGTAGGTAGGTACATATGTATCCTACCTACTCTAAGGCAGGTCAACTGCGCAGCTTGGTAAGAGCATCTACTTCTTCCAGTATCGGCGTGACTTAGAGCGAGCGTAGTTATTCGACATATTCCCCTTGATTTCCACCTTTGACTTGGAAATATCACTGAATCATCACCTGTTAATACGTTGAGTTCTCTCTTTTCAACATTGTTGATATTTCAAAATCATTTATTACGATATACCTCACCCTTCACATCTCCAATACTTAATTTTTGAGCCGCCCCTGTAGTATTACCTTTTCAATTTTACTCCCCACAGCATCATATATACCTACCTAGGTACGCAACTATGGACTGCGCAAGAATGATAGCACCAAATGCGAATGCCCCATGGTCGCGAGCGTCAAGGGGCTTCAAGAAACTCTCAAAAAAGAAGGCCGATAGCGACCCTGGGATGGGGGGCTTATCTTCTTCTTCCACTTCAGTTGAAAATGAACCTATGAAATGTGAAATCAAGCATCTGCAACAACACTGGAACGAAAAAGACGAACAGTATGTCCTCGAGCCAAAAGAGACAGAAGTCCAGAAACCTGTACAGAATAACTGGTGGCGTCTGTTTGCCTTTTGTATTGTGAAGGACTTTGAAGACGGCAATGCGTACGAGACAACTCGTCTATACGTGAACGCCGTACCACTTCGAATGCTTCTCAAGGATGTTATTGGAAACTATCCCGACGTTCCCATACATGTTGATTATGTTCGGATCGAATCTCCATACCATCCGCTGTTCTACTACCGACAGGAACTAGAAACGGAGGGCCTGAGACGGTTTAAGTATGACGCCGAGTCTAAAGCCCAACTGAAAGTGCTACTTAATTGGATCAGAACCTACTTTGCGAAGCACATCTCTGCTTATGAGAACTGTATTTCCGGTCTCAAAGCCATCTCCTTCGAAAGCCTATGGACCCTATTCCCGCCGAACAAGATCGTATATACGAAAATGAACGATAAAAAAAGTGCATTACGAGTTCACTCGTGTTGGTATACGGATGCCGTGACTCCGTTTTTTTATGTCACGGCTGATTTGATCGACTTTGATGGCAATACGCTTGGTATGAGGAGGACATCTGTCGGCACCGGGAAGTATGTGGGTACACGGCAGTTGAAAGAGCTCCCTATCATCCCGTTTAATTTACTGGACGACGGTAAGGCGGTTCGCGCCGAGTTAATCGAGCGTGGCAGGAAGTTCGAGAGTTACATAGGCCAGCACTTCGTACAGTACAACGGCATAGGAATAAAGAAGATCGGGGGGGGCTTAAAAAGATACAACGTCAATGGACGCATTATGATTGATTGCGCGACATACCAGAGAATCGAGACGAACGACGTGATTGAAGTGATTAAACTAGGGAACTCGGAGAGCTCTGAAAATTCCATCCTCGAGCCAGCAGTGTACGGCATAGATTGCGTCTGCGAGACGAGGAAGACCTGGGATAAGCTATCCGACGAGAACGCTTTGATTGCCAGCGCCACAGTTCGAGGATTTGATTTTGCGTCCAAACAGTTTCTTGAGTTCTCGATTGATGCGGTGTCGCCTATCGAGTGGAACACTCGTTGCTTTGACGAGCTTGTACTAGACCCGACAACCAAGAAAACCGTCCAAGCTATAGTTTCTATGCATTCAAGCAATGAAGAATCCTTCGACGATATTGTGAAGGGCAAGGGACAGGGTCTCGTGTGCGCGCTACAGTACGTATTGCTCAATCTTATTTTTCATTATTACTTCACAGGATCTCCTCCCGAAATATCTACTGCAATATATAAACTCAGCCAACATCGCATTTAAGACCCTTGTAATAGGCCCTAAAAGAAATTGATAGCTGACTATAATATCCGCATAGCGGTCCGCCTGGTGTTGGAAAGACATTAACTGCTAAGTGCGTGGCTGAATATCTCAAACGGCCCTTGTACATAGTCTCGTCTGGTGAATTGGGTTTAGCTAGCGAACCTCTTGAGTCTAAGCTTAAATGGATCATGGACCTCGTCTCGACATGGAAAGCGGTTCTCCTTATCGACGAAGCGGACATATTCCTCGAACAAAGGTCGCTCCACGATATACAGCGGAACGCCATGGTCAGCGTGTTCCTGCGGGCGCTCGAGTACTATAGCGGCATCCTATTCCTCACCACAAGCCGCGTTACTACATTCGACGAGGCGTTCAAGAGTCGCATTCACGTGCCGATACGGTACACGGATCTCAGCATGAAATCGCGTGAAAAGGTCTGGCGTAACTTGTGCCGTCGCGTGCCTGCCGCCATTAACGTTGACGATGCCGGGTTCAAAGAACTCGCTGAACACAGTTTCAACGGCCGGCAGATCAAAAATGTGATCAAAGCTGCCGAGAGCCTCGCGGCCTTTGACGGGGTCAAGATTGATCTCGAGCAACTGAGACAGGTTATCAAGATCCAACATGCCTTCGAGAGGGACCTGACGACCGTGGGTGGCGTGGATTATTCGGCGCCCGGGGAGTCGAGGAGGAGGAGCGAAAAGTTTAACATGTTTACCTAACCTAAGGTGTTTATCTGAGTCTCCCTACAAGTCGTTATAGGTATAAGCGCGGGACATAGGTATCAGTTAGCAGCAGCGTTTAGGGGTAGTAGGATAGACACTGTATGTATATGGCAAGCGTAATGTATCATTAGCGAATACTTATACCTAAGAAAGAAGAACCATAATACAAGCATGGCTTCTACTTTTCCGACCTTCTGTGGCTGTGACCGTTTATGCATTACTATTGTACGACGCACGTGAGAACCGCCCGTTTATCGGGCACAAGTGGAAAACCTCTTGTAAATGGTCAACAACGCATCAAGGGGAATGAGCAATTGGTAATAAAATTAGTTGCTGTTACCTTAGGTGCCTATCGGTATTTAGCTATCAAATGGACGAAAAAGTTGTGCTACAATGACTATCTACGTGATAGTATCGTACGTTCAAGACCTCTTAGGCCTGGATCGTAGATTTCCGACTTACAAGCAAAATAGTGACAGAGCCTACTAATATGTGTGCTCGCGTTGCAATAAATGCGAGAGGAGAACGCCTCGTGTTTTTTGACTTCCATGCCATGGGAACGGAACCATCTTCAACCCCCTCGACGGCACGCGTCCCAACTTCCTTTCAGGCCGCGCGGCTTATACCACTCCGTAAGTCGAGCGATGGCAGCCGGATCGACGTCCTCGCCGTCCGCCTTGACGAACAAGGTCTCGTACGGGTGCGGGTCGGGGCCGTGGCGTTGCTTTCCTGCGGCGGCTGCGTGTGCTGGGCTCTTGAGGCAGGTTTCTTCGTAGTTTCCGGCCTGGCGGAATGCCGCCATCATGGCGTCCACTTCGTAGCCTGCCTTCTGGATCACGGACGTGGCTTCGACCTCGCTGCGGGCGACGTGGTCTTTGTCCTTGTAGCAGCCGCCCAGCGCGAGGATTGGCTTGTCGGGGTAGTTTGCGTGCGGCGATGAGGAATCCTTACGCGGGTCGAGCAGGAGCTTTATGCCGGTTGAGTCGGTCGCCCAGATCAGCGGCTCGATGTGGAATTTCGGGTGGCAAGTTGCTGTTGCTCCGACGAGCTGGATATGGAAATGATATCGTTAGCATATTATGCATTGTCTGTCAGATCTGGGCCTCTCTCTCTCTCTCTCTACCCTTCTATATATGTACTTTGGGATTTCTTACCTTCACCTCCTCAGTAACTCGGCTCAAAAAGGCACTGCTCCAGCAAGCCTCGCTCCAGTACGGCACAAACGGGCCTCGGACGTCGGCGCCGAGCACGATGAATCGCTCGTACTTCTTCCACAGGCCGTCCTCACGGAGCACCTCGCCGTGGGCGCCTAAGTCGAAGCACTCGTCGTCCTGCGGGCGCGAGACCACGCGGACGTTGGGCTCCTTGGGGATCATCTTGCTGGCGGCGTGGCTGGGTCCGTTGAGGATGAAGATGAAGTCCGCGCTGGGGTCTACGACGGGTATATAGAATTAGTACGATATTGGTAAAACTAGGTACCTACCTAATACACTTTTCGAAGAGATGTGAAAAGCCGTTGCCTATAGAGGCCGATTTAACGGCGGCAAATCTTGGTGATATTGGATCTGGGTGTTACTTCTGGGAGACACTTACGCAGACCATTGTCGATGAAAAAGGCCAGGTTCTCACGGGCAATCTGGGACTCGGTGTACGCATAGGTGATAAGCGTGCGGGCAGGACCACCGGAGAGATGGTGGTCAGATTTCACCAAGTTGACTTCGGTCTGCGATTATTACCTATCAGTCTTCTACTTCTTCAAGGGGATTTATCAGGCCCGTGTGATATTGGTAATACGTACGGCGTAATCGTTCTCGTGGGAGAACTTGACGAAGCCGTAGAGACCCGTGAGGCCTAGGAACATGATCGTCATCAAGGTGGGAGAGAGAAGTTCTCCCACCATCTTGGCTGTTAGGTTCCGTATACTTGGGGGATAGAACTGTTAAAAGAAAATGACGAGACCGAGTTTTTAATAAAATTGAAGAAATTTCCGATGTATGGAAAGTGGTTGAGAGTATTTGTGATTTATGATTTATGATTTAAAGAGAGTGCTAGGGGTTCAAGTCTTGATTATGATCCTAATACTGCGCCGGGTTAAATAGGCTCGGAATAAGAAGCTTTATTCTAGGTAAAGACTCACTTAAGTGAAGGAAAGGGAAATTAATTAAACAAAGATTTTCTGTAGCAGTAGAAAGTTGTTATGCATCCTTCCTGATTCTTCATGGAAGGTACAATGAGCCGGTGTCTGACGGGGCAGTCACGGAGGGCCGGAAGGCGGACACGGCACGGATCCGGAAGCAAACACGGCACCTGCCCCGAGTGTCAGAAATACATGCCTGTATGTAGTGACGTACCCTCGTGTACTTATTGTTCCTTACAATTCTTATTCAATTGGGCGTACCAAGTACCTGGATATACAGATGTTGACATTCTAAGTTCTAAAAGATGCATGCATGGTACTACAGGCATACTGCATGTGCAACCCGTCTGATCTTAGAGATGTGCACATATATGGTTTTTAGTTTAATTAGCTCATGAATAAATGATTGGTTTTTTTTTGTGAATATGTGATCAGAGCAAAGGAGAAAGAGCCTTAGCCCTTTTCGAGCAGCCAGAGTCAATGTTCATGTCATATCCAACACACGCAAAATTTAATTAAATTAGTATAAACTTTAGGAGGTACCTATTCATGTAGCTATTCGTATCAAATAAACTAAAGCAATTTTTATTAATTCGTTCTAAAGGCTATGTCTTGACCCCCTATTTCCGTAAGTCATCAGGGACTGAGGATCTATTTCGTCCTAACAAGGCTCCAAATGCATATTTCTCATTATTCTGACCATGTAATATTATTCCAACTCAGTATTCAAGAATCATTGGAGTGAACTAAATAGTACTATGGCTCTCTACTTTACCTTGACGAATATTTTCCCAGTAGCTCTGTTCGTCGCCAACTTTTCGTAGGCCTTTAAACTCGTTAGCAATAGCCATTAGTCTTAGATTCGAAAAGGGCTGTTCACCTGTAGGGCATCACCCATATCATAAGTAGAGTCCACAGGAACCTCATTAATCCACCCCTTTTCAAACCAGTCTGCGATATCCTTAGCTGAAGCGCCACTTGACGTGCCCAAAATAGGCACTCTTGTGCGTGGTGTTCCTCCAAGTATGACAGGCCACCAGTTGCCGACCTTGAAAAACCCGAAAGGGCCTGCTTCGATGTCCAAATACTTCCCTTCAGGTTTCATATATCTGGGAGAACATGTATATAATGCCTCACTACCTACACAGTCGATGATGGCGTCAAAGGGTTTGTTTCCTGGTGCTGCACATGTGGAAGTGAGATAGTCTGGGAGAGACTTATGAGCGGTATAGTCAACAACCTACGAAGAAACTTGTGAGAATCATACCAAATTTAAGGAAATCCATGGGCTTGGGACCAGAATCAATATGTCTCGTCAGAGTGAACACACCTCTTCAGCACCCAGTCTGCGAACGAAGGCCTCATTCTTCGCTGAACAGATAGCTGTAACGTGCATACCCATTCCGCGAAGCAATTGGACCGAAATAGAACCCACTCCGCCGCTGGCGCCATTCACTAGAACCTTATCGCCTTCACGCAAATTAGCGGCATGGATTATCACAGTGTTCGTCTGTCCAGCAATTCCCAGGAGCCCAGCCGCAACGGATTCTTCGAGACCTTTAGGTTTCTCGGCAACGGCGTGCGCAGGAACTACCAGATAATCAGACAAGGCGCCAGCGCCACGCCACATGCTCATCAGCGGCACCGTGCCGCCAACGATCATGCCGACGCGCACATCCGCAAGCGATCCAGGGGTAGATGGCCCGACTTGAACAATTTCTCCCACGAAATCCATACCGGCGATGGTGTTTATTTTGCACGGGGTTGCCATTCCCATGATTTTGACCTCGCCGGGGTTCAATGTCGCGTATGAAACTCTAACCATGATCTCCCCGGTTTTGGGCGGCGCGGGAGTTGGCCAATCTGTCTTTAGCTCGAGAACGTCCTGGGGTTTTCCTACTCGGGTGACGACCCAGGCCTTCATGGCTTTTGGTATCATGTCGACCATTGTGTGTGACCTACTATGAGATTCAAATAGGTAGGCAGAAAGTAACTATGAAATCGATACCTGTGATACATAATTCTAAAAATAGGGGTAAAAACTTCTACCCAGCATTTTATATCGACAACACGGACTGGTAATCAAGAAGTCACTAGGACAGCGACTCTGTATCGTATTTGTCAACATGTGTAGATACAATATGACAGTCAGCCCGTACGAGATGTCATGGCCTCCTATCTAGTGCAGCTGATGCGGCTAATAGAACCGCTTATGTACCGCTTTGCTAAAAAGGGTAGTCGGATCCGCATCTAGCTTATGAATATGCGGATCTAGATGCCTAATTTGGAATACACCATATCTGAGGGCGACAATATAACCCCAATTCGGTCGGCCTTGAAATAATGGTCTGGTGTATTTGCAAGCAGAGATATTAACCGTACTTGTATGTCCATTGATTGGCTATTATGATGTCGGCGTCTATTATTACTGCTACAGATGGCGGGCTCCGCGAACATCCGAGACGTCGGTATAAGCGTACTCGGACTGGCTGCGAACGATGTCGCGCACAACACCGCAAGTGTAAGCTACCTCCATTAACGATAACACATTGAACATTTGGAAATACTGGAGGAACACTGTGCTGAAGACGTGACAGGCGATGAAGGAAAACCAGAGTGTCGGCGGTGTACTGATTCCGGAGTTACGTGCAAGTATACGGCGCGCGTGGCTTTCCTGGAAAAGAATTCTAAGACAGTAGTGGGTTCTGCTCCTTCGAGTCCTTCAGTGGCTTCAGCGAAGCATGGATATCGTACTTTGGAAGTATGTTGATAGTATATTAGTTGGTACTATAATGTTTTGACAAGAGGAACTAACTCAATGTCCCGGCTCTAGTTTGTCGTCAACACGGATGCTTCTACCGAAAAAAGTTCTAGTTCACCCCTCGATTCAATGGTGATAAGTCATAGCGAGCAGCAGAAAGAAGGCGTCAATAATGAAAGACTTCCGGGACCACAGGACGGATTCTTCACGGCTGAACTACAAGCGCAGCAAAATCAGAGTAACCATCAAGGACGCGAAACTATTAGCGAAAATTCAGAAGGCATCGGGGCCAACGATGTCCCATGCTTAAATTACCAAAGTTTATCGACCGAATCACGACCTAGTGTAATCGGTCGGGGAAACGAGAAGTGGCCCCTAGTTGGGCGATCTTCACTATCAGACGATGAAATAGATCTTCTGAAATACTATAGTCATCATCTCGCTCCTTGGGTAAGTTTCCACTCTCGACATGCTTCCAACATCTACTGATCGTTCGGATTATGAACTTACACTATCGCGTAGCTGGATGTTTATGACCAATCCCAAACATTTGGCCAACTCTTTACCCTACTAGCGATGGATTCGCCTTGTGTACTGGATGGAATACTGCACGCTTCGGCGATTTTCTCAGGTCGTTCGATAGAGATAATAAAACGGCGTGGCGTTGGTGTTCTTCACCTCCTAGCTATTTCAAATCCCGCTAGCACGGAGACCGGACTTCTAGACATTCGACTTATGGCTAGTTTTGTACTGACAAGAACGCGTCTTTTCGTTCAGGATGTCCCCGAGACATGGCAGCCTACATTCTATAAGGGTGGAAGCTCTTTTCATAACCACGGACGTTGGTTGGCCGATGCAACTTCAAGTCAAAGACGAATATGGATCAGCTGCCTGGCCCTGCTTTCAAGATTAGGTGCGTTATACCCCGTGGGGATTGCTAGCGTATGATATCTCCCCTTTTCTCTCTTCATGATTGAATTCTCCCACTTCATCATATTTTTCATTAGCTGACCACCAGGGTAACCATTAACGAGTAAAGAGATCGCATATTACCTTATGAATCAAACATCCCCTGCTCTGATTACCAAACATATAAATCGGTTCCTGGTTCTGGTAAAGACGTATACTGATAGCGACGATCAATGGCAGAAGATCTCACATGCCTCTTTTCAATGTCTTGAGCTCCTTACTGGAGTGATGGATCTTTGCCTCCCAGTTTCAGAAGGCGAAAACTATGTAGCGTCACGTCAGGCCGTGGCTTCGCCTTTAATAGGGGCATCTGACGTTGCGAAATGGAAGGACCTTCTCAGGGCACTACAGGAATGGCAAATGCATCGCCCTCAGGAGCTGCGGCAGCTGATGGAGGTAGAAGGCCTTGAAACTACATTTCCTGTGATCATTTTCGTTGGAGGTGCTGGCATCTCAGCGAACGTTCTCTACCACACTGCTATGCTTCTACTGCTTAGCAACAAGCCACAGTCGACATCATTCACTGAACTGCCCAAAACCTTAAAGATTGATGCAGCACAAACGTCACCTCTCTGGCACGCACGCCGTGTATGCGGCATTGCGCTAAACAGCGAACCAGAGCATACACACTGCTGGGACCCGTGTATGATAGCGGCGTTCTCGGTTGCGGCACGGCGAATCACGCATCGAACCCAACAGAATGATATAATTGCATATCTGGATCAGGTCAAAACAGCAGGTTGGAGTATTGATGGCCTAGTCCGGAGGCTGCGTGAAGAATGGAGTTTTGTTAGATCTGAGCAATATAATTGTTAAAGCAGCTAAACATATTCCGTATGTCTGTCGAACTAGTTTCCGTATATAATAAGTTGAAAAATTGTTGAAGTTACCTAGGTACTGTACCTATACCTAACATAACAAGTTTTGTTTTTATTTCTATTGGTCACCTAATTCATACTATGTACAGAGGTAGATGTAGGTACCTCTCCAATTGGAGTAAGATTGGTAGCTGCATGAAAAACTTTACCCGGTTAACGCGTCTTTCAAGGTGCGGTACGCGAACCGCCTTTCAGATCCCTGCAGCACAAGGGGAGCATGGATGGTCTCTGTACATTCTACATCGTACCTTCCCAGATCTTTCCAAATCAAGCTTATCGGAGACTTATCTTAGCTGAAACGCCACAAGTCTTCAACACCCATGTATTTATGCCATGAGTGGCTTGTGAGTACTCTCACACGAACCAATGAAAACCGTTAAACATAGCACGCTAGTCAATTTGAGGTGATGATTGCAGGGGATGTCGCAGCAGGTACATAGCTGTATCTGCTCTTTCTCAGCCTCATTAAACAAGCCTTACATCTTTCCAGGAGCATCATCTTTTGGAATAAATCAGTCCTATTTGGCACGGCCTTCGATTGCGTGCAGGACGCTTTCAAACGTTTGTCTGCTTGCAAGTCAAATTCTGAGAATGATGCCTTAAGTTGGGGATGATCTCAGAACGTCGCCGACTACCTCATTTGTAACCTTACAATCTATTTACTTTTACCTACCACTCTTCCTTCATCAACATTGCCGAAACTGCATATTCATCAGCATTTCTAATACCTGATCATTTTATCCATCATGTCGGCCACGCGAAATGGCCATACCAACGGTGGTTCAAATGGCGAGGCCATTCCCTTACCCGTTAGCAAGCGATTCTCCGACATTCCTAGCGCGATCGATATTCCTGTCCAGGGCGATCAAGAGGATGAAGCTGTCGAGATCGATCTAGAAGACCTTGTCGATGACCCGACCGAACTTTGCACACTATTCGAGAACGAGCGCGCTGCACGAACGTATTGGATGACAGTTTCCCTCGCATACGCGAAACAGAAGAAGATTGATCATGCCATCGAAATGCTTAACCGAGGTGGCAATGCCATGCAAGACAACAACCCTAAAGAGAAACTTAGCATTATTACCTGCCTATGCTGGATGTATCTCTGGAAGAGCCGCGAAGCACCGCGTGTTCCACCTGAGGGCGCGCTCCTATCTGAAGCCAAGACCAAAGATTATTACCTCCAATTAGCTACCTCCTCTCTTAATGATGCATCGCGCATAAACCCGGCATTCCCCCCACTATTCTTAGCCCGTGGCGTACTTCAACTTTTGAAGGCCTCGCTACAGGCGCCTTCTAAGGCACCTGGAGCCGGTCATATAGAGCAGGACAAGGCCGATCTGTTGAAGAGTGCCTTAAAGGCTTTCGACCAGGCGAGCAAGGTTTCACAAGGGAAGAACATGCTAGCCTTACTTGGGAGAGCGAGAGCATTATTCGGTCTTGGAAACTATAAAGAGTCGCTAGAGGCATACCAGAACGTTCTGAGAAAAATGCCTGACTTGGTGGACCCAGACCCTCGAATTGGAATAGGATGCTGCTTCTGGCAACTGAGACATAAGGAAGATGCAAAACAGGCCTGGGAGAGGTCCTTTGAGATTAATCCAGAATCAAAGACGGCCAATATCCTCCTCGGTCTATACTATCTTGACGCTAGCAGTCGAGTCCCTACGAACAGCCCGGAGTTCATTCGGCTTTACAAGAAGGCCATGACTGAGTATACACAAAAGTCCTTCAAGATTGACAAAAATCAGCCTTTGACATGTGCGACCTTCGCCAGCTATTTCTTATCTAGCAGAAATCTTGCCCACGTCGACTCTCTAGCCAACAAGGCCATTCAGTATACTGATGTGAACGCGATTGCAAGTGATGGCTGGTATCTCCTTGCTCGGAAAGAGCATTTTAGTGGAAATGTTGAAACCGCCGCTGATTACTACCGCCGTGCGGACGAAGCTAGAGGTGGCCTCGAAAGGGGTTACTTACCAGCGAAATTTGGTGTCGCCCAACTTTCGGTTTTGAACAATGATCTGGGAGAAGCTAAGCTTCGGTTGGAGAAGATCATTCAATCAGCAAATAAGAATGAGCGAAACTACGAAGCTATGATCCTTTTGGGCACTCTTTACGCTGAAGAGGTGTTCGCTAATCAATATGCTGCGGCTAAGGAAGACAAGTCTGCAGAGATGCGAAAATCCATCGAATACTTGGAGCATGTCCGCACTGCTTGGAAAGATCCCAAGAAAAACCTGTCTCCAGATCCAGCGATTCTATTGAATCTTGCGCGCCTCTACGAGAGCGACCACCCAGACAAGGCCCTTGAATGCCTTTTGCAGGTCGAGCAGCTCGAGCTGGATCAAATTCCTGCTTCGGAGCACCCCACCGATATCGAAGATGAGGCTGCCCTACGCAATGCGTTACGCAAAAACCTCTCTCCACAATTGCTTAATAACATCGGTTGTTTCTATTCCCAGGCTGAGAAGCATGATCTGGCCAGCCAGATGTTTGAAGCTGCTTTAAGCTCCTGCATGCGGATTGGTGAGAAGGGCGAAGATATGGATACCGATGCACTAGTTACTACCATCAGCTTCAACTTGGGTAGGAGTTATGAGTCCCAGGGTCTCGTAGATCAAGCTGTTGAGGTCTACGAGAAGCTAGTAGCTCGTCACGACGACTATATAGATGCAAAGGCTCGATTAGCTTATATCAAATTGCGCAGGAACCCCAATAAGGAAGGCCCTGATGCTGTCGCCCAACTGCAGCAAGACAATTCTTCTGACTTGGAAGTCCGTGCTTTGTACGGCTGGTACCTCGGTCGCGTAAGTTCTCGGAAGAAGTCGGGTAACGTGAACGAGGACCCGGAGCTACGACATTACAAGCATACCCTTCAATACCACGACAAGCATGACCGTTACGCTTTGGTCGGTATGGGTAATCTGTATATGATGGCTGCTCGCGAGATGCGCCGAGAAACCGAACAGGAGAAGCAAAAGCGATCTGCTACCTACACCCGCGCTGTCGAGTTTTTTGACAAGGCGCTACAGTTGGATCCGAAGAACGCTCATGCTGCTCAAGGCATTGCTATCGCCCTCGTCGAGGACAAGAAAGATTACAAAAATGCGCTTCCAATATTCCTAAAGGTTCGGGAAACCGTCAAAGATCCAAATGTCTACATCAACATTGGACACATATACGCAGAATTGCGACAGTTTTCGAAAGCGATTGAGAGCTACGAAACGGCTCTCTCAAAAGAGGGCAAGGCCAATGATCCAGGTATTATAGCTTGCCTCGGTCGAACGTGGTTGAATAGGGGTAGGCATGAGCGAAGTCTAGATGCGTATAAGACCGCTCTAAAATACGCAAAGAAGGTAATATGAACTCGCCAAAGCCTATGCTAATGGAAAGCTGACAAATTCTAGGCTCTCGAAATCTCCCCAGACCAGGTTCACTTCAAGTTCAATGTTGCGTTCGTCCAAATCCAGCAAGTCCAGCACATTATGAATGTGCCTGAGACACAGCGTACGCTCGCTGAACTCGAGGAAGCTTCCGAAGGTCTTGAAGCGGCTATCGTCGCTCTAGATGAAATTGCTACTCACCCACAGCCGCCGTATCCTAAGGCTGATCTTGAGCAGCGAGCAAACATGGCTCGCAACACGCAGCGCAAACAGCTTGCTCGTCAAATCGAAAGCCAGAAGGAATACGAAGAGAAGAATAAGGAGAAACTTGCGGCAGCTCTGGAACAACGACAGGCTGAGCTGAGACGACGAGAAGAGGAACGGCAAAAGGCTCTCGCGTTAGAGGAAGAACGACGAGAGAAGATTCGCAAGGAACGTGAGGAGATCATAGCCCGCGACAGAGCTATAGCCGAGCAGCGAGCTGAAGAAGAAATGGCTGCCCAACAAGCTGAAATGACTACGGATAGTGAAACAGGTCAGAAAGTGAAGAGAAAGCGGAAGACCAGGCCTAAGTCGAGTGGCGAGCCTAAGCCGAAAGGTCGGTCTCGCAAGAAGAAGGTCGATAGCGACGGCGAGGATAATGAATCCGAGGCAGAACGCCAACCAAAGAAGAAGCGCAAGCTTGCATCCAAGAAAGAGTCGACCAAGTACAAGTCTGCCGAAATCGTGGTTGATAGTTCAGACGACGACGATGCTCTTGAGCGTGCGGAGCGGGCCCTTGAGAGACATACCTCGGCTCTGTCGGACGCCGACGGTGCGTCGAGAGCTGGTGATGATGGAGATCGGATGGAGGTAGACAATACACCTGGACAGAACGACGATGAGGATGAGGAGGAAGAGGCAGCAACTAGTCGCGCACCAGCCAAGAGGGCTCGACGTGGTAGAGTTCTTGATGATAGCGACGATGAAGATGAAGGCGAAGGCGAAGGCGAAGGTACTGGTGCTACAAATGCTGGGGCTAACGGAGAATCCGATGCTGAAGCACCGGCAGGCGCCGCGGATACCAGTATGGCAGATGCTGCAGACGAGGACGAGGAGGATTAAAGTTGTCTATTTGTATAGTATAAGAAAGGCGTATTTCTACTACAGGGTTTTCTAGCAGACCTTGGTTGCGTATCCAGTTGAGCTTGTTCCTATAACATAGGATGGTAATGAAAATAATTGACGACCAAGGGCTGCCCACCCACCTATGAAGTAGTGAAGTATTATCGTTATGAAGATATGAAAGCATAACTGAATTTATGCTACTAATGGCATCAAGTACCCCGTTATTACGATTCTGATATGCCGAGGTTGACATCCGGGATTGTCGTCTTCAATCCCATGAAGTTTACTCGACTTCGCAATATTCTAGAGTACCTAAGGCACTCACTCATTCACATCTACTTAAGCAAGACTGGGTTAGGTGCTTATTAATTGCAAATGAGACGCTTAACTCATACATACCAGGCGTTTCGCCGCACAATCCATTCGACTCCAATCAGGGGTAGGCCCGCCGACGGGATGAAACCGGCCACCGCCGTTTCTTCTTCCACGACGAGCTCCGGCAGCCGCGGCCGCCGTAGTTTCCCGGCGCTGTTCGTGCGGGGCGGGACGTCGAACGGCCTGGTGATCCGGCGGCGGGACCTTCCCGCGCGGGAGGAGGAGTGGGGCGGGGTTCTCCCGGCGGCGATGGGGGCGCCGGACCCGAGGCACGGCAGGCAGCTGGACGGGATGGGGGGCGGGGCCTCGTCGACGTCCAAGGCGTGCGTCTTGGCGCCGTCGGCGCGCGCCGGCGCGGATGTCGAGTTCACGTTCGTGCAGGTCGGGATCAGGGACGGGGCGCTGGATCTCGCGGGCAATTGCGGGAATATGTCGTCCGCGGTGGGGCCGGTGGCGTGGGATGAGGGGCTGGTTGGGGGGAGGGAGGGGAAGGTTAGGGATGCGGATGGGGAGGGGGGTGGGAATGGCGAAGGGGGGTATAAAGAGGCGCTTGTCAGGGTGTTTAATACGAACACGTCGAAGATCATACATTCAAGATTCAGGGTCGCGGGCGATCCGCCGATGTATTGTCCCGAGGGGGACTACGAGATGGACGGCGTGCCGGGGACGCAGTCTAAGATCACACTGAGCTTCCTGGATCCCGCGGGGGCGAAGACGGGAAAGGCGCTGCCGACTGGAAATGCGGTTGACACGTTGACGCTTCCGGATGGTAGCGCTATCGAGGCTTCGCTGGTGGATGTATCGAATCCGGGGGTGTTTGTCCGGATAGATGATTTAGGTGTTAAAGATGCTAGTCCGACTACTTTTACTCCTCAGGCTGTCGAGTCGGACGCCACACTCAAAGCTAGGTTAGAGGCGATCCGACAGGCTGGAGCGGCGAGAATGGGACTGGACCCAAATACGGAAAGCGTGCCGAAAATCGTGCTGTTGTTCTCGGACGCGGGCTCGACGGATGTCGATATTAGGTGTTTGGCGTTGTCGATGGGGCAGGCACATAAGGCCGTGCCCCTGACTTTGGCGTTGTGTTTAGGCGCGGCTGCGAACATGCCGGGGACCCTGCCCGCGCAGGTCCGTGGTGAGAGTAGGGGGGATAGCAAGAATGGGCCTGTTGTGATCGGACATCCCAGCGGGACTGTCGAGATCGGGGCAACGACGGAGAATGGCCGGATCGTGTCTGCTGACTTACTTCGTACAGCCAGGGTTCTTATGAAAGGCGAAGTTTATTATTGAGGCTATCGAGAGGTTACTCCAATGTAACATTCCCCCTCAAAACAACATTACCTTGGGTACAGATCGAGGCGAGGTGAGAAATTCGTTAGGTATTCAGGAGCCCTTCATTTAAAAGGTGGCAGTGCTAATGCTCTGTATAGTTAGACTTTACAAAGACGCAAGAAACAGGATGCACCATGTCTCATTCAAGAGAGCGTTTAGAGCACGGAATAGGTAAATGCTACCTTGAGTCAGGGGTAAAGACAATAAATATGAGCACATGCATCTTGAAGATGCTTTGAAAATCAAGTTAGCTACACGACTCCGCCACATCTACCGAATAACACCGTGAACTTGGTTTGGTCCAAGGACGCCTTAAAAAGATGGGTAGCCAGGTGTAGGTATGAGATGCGGAGTGCATAGCGCGGCGGAGCCTGCCACGTATGAGGAGGCTGTGATGATACAACACCAGGAGGTGAGTCTCGCTTGAGTACATGGAAATTTACTAGTTTATGCGCCCTTGTCTGTAAGGCTTATTATATGCAATTGTTTTAGAAAGTGTAGCAACTAATAATGTTATTGAATGGTCGGGTACGAATAATTTTGCTCCAATGGGTTGGGCTTTGACTGAAGGCTGCCTTCACCTAGTGGCCGCATATGGGGCCTGGGTATAGGTCAGAAAGCGCCTTCATCAATTTATGTATCAAGGATTCATAGTTAGTATATAATGCGTCAAGGCGAGGCGTTTCACATTTCCATCTATCATCACCTTGTCAGCCAAGCAACGACCTCCCGATTCTCGCCGTAATCTACCTGGAAATATCGAGATATCTCTTCCAGCAGAACTTCGCTTCAGACAAAAGCTCACCTAGAAGGCCAGGATCATATCCATCAGTCACTCTATTACTAGTCTTTATCTTAGATCAACACACCGTAATGGATTCTGAAAATCTGTCAATGACACCGGCCCCTGGCGAAGTGCCTCAAGGAAATACAATGACTAAAGACAAGCATGAGAACCCGCCAGTCCCTATCGTCCAACTGTCTTGGGGGGATGGGTACTATGAAGATAGGATCTTTCTGGAAGAGTTCTCTCCCTATACTGATACGCAAGCTTGTGCTTGGATGTGTGTAGACTGCGCTTTCACTGGTCCCGTGTCATATAATTTTGATACATGTGGCCTCTGCCAGACGCTCCGCTTTACATCTGTATTGAATCGATTACGTAGGGAGACCCCGGCGACCAAGTTATGGACTACGCCTGTAAATGACAGAAAGCCGCCCCCGGAATTTGTCAACGGATTTCGCTACAATGTCTTTCAATCTATGTTCACGTATGCAGATCAGCTTTTCAACACCTCGTCTAAATGGGCCCAGGGCCAAATTTCAGCTTGCTTGAATTCACATCAACAATGCCGTCGACCCGGTAGAGGCGTCCCGTTCAGACCCTCACGTCTGATTAACGTTAGCAATAAAGCGCTAGGCGAAGATGTGGTGCTTGAGGATGGTGCTTCAATCCCTCCAGGGGCGGCATATGTTGCCCTCAGTTACTGCTGGGGTGGCTACGACCCAGACTGCATGACTACAGCAGAGAGCTTAGAAGAGAATATGCGAAGGATTCCATCCTCGAAAATGCCAGCCACATTTAGGGATGCAGTTAGATTTACGCGCAGTCTCGGTATCAAATACTTGTGGATCGATAGTGTTTGCATAATCCAACATGATAAGAAGGATTGGCATCAGCAAGCAGGACTGATGTGGGATATATATAAACATTCTTACGTGACATTAGCTGCATTGTATGGTAGCTCAAGCAGATCTGGACTTCGCTCCGCTTCGACGGAGGATGAATCAACTAAGGTGATGGAATTGGCAATGGGCAACCATCGTTGGCCCATTTACGCTCGACCATCCCATTATCTACAAGAGACTACTTGCCCATTCTCAGCCGGCGAAGAAAGTCACCAATCATCGCCTTTGCTGTCTCGTGCCTGGGCATTTCAAGAGCGTATGATTAGCCCCAGAGTGCTTTACTTCACGAGAAGCGAAATCCTCTTTCAATGCTTTACACATAGCACTTGCGAATGTACTGTACTGAAATATGAATTTTTACCCATTCAAAAGCCTATCGTGATACATTGGGACGACGGAGACAAGGACGAGGACGAAGACACAAGTAAATGGATTGCGACGACTTGGAGAGACAGAATAGTGAGGGAATATAGCGGACTATTATTGACCAAACCGGAGGACAGACTTGTAGCCCTCGCAGCCATGGCGAAGCAATTCCAAAGACTTCGACCCCATGAAGACTATCTAGCAGGTCTATGGTCAGAGTCGTTAATCGAAGACCTGCTCTGGAGATGTCCCAGCCTCCCGTCCGAAGAAAAAAAGCGGCATGGAAAAAAGGTTTTAAACAGACCGTATTCTTTCCCGACTTGGTCATGGGCATCTTTAAAGGGCGCTGTTAATTTTCCCCAGTACGGACGGTATTCGCAAAGAATGTTGGTCGCCAAAATAGTCGAGGCCGTGTGTAGCTACGACGGGCACAGTTCCCTAGGAATCTTAACAAAAAGCACCCTGAAACTGCGAGGCAAGCTGATGCCTGCCACGCTAGAGTGGCATGACGAGGTGACATGCAACATTTCCATTCCGTGTATTGGGTACTGGGCAAAGAAACTGAATTCGATGAGTGGTATACATATATTTAAAGACTACTCCGAGACAATCTATCTGGACCATGACGGCGATGGATACCAATGCGTTCCCCGGCGCCAGAAGGTGTACCTCCTTTGGATGTTGGCCAACTTCAAACTAATCGAACAGGAAACAATGTCGCGATACTACTTAATCCTTCGTCGTGACGAAAAGGATAAGAACACCTTTTCTAGGGCGGGTATTGTAGAATACATGATCGATCTTATGGAATACAGGGCCGACGAACGCGCTTTCGCGTGGAATGCTTTTGATCAGAATAGTGTTATGACGGAATGCGAGATATGTTGAAAGCAATCTGCAACTTTCAGTTTCTCGATTTTTTGGGTAGGTTAGGTACCTATCTACATATGGGAGCACACGTAGATATCGGTTTACTTGTGGTTTGTTCGACTTTTCTTCCTGCCGGAAATGTCATGGTTGATGATGCCAGGGATATGCGAGTATAATAGAAAAGAAAAAAAAAAGTTTAGGATAGGGGTTCACCGGTAATATAAAAGGAAACTAGTTACCTTTTAAGAGATAGAAGGCCAGGCATTACTAGATCTCTACAATATACACTCACTCTGTATAACACATCCATCACTGGCATCAATATGACACGTTACTTGATAATCTCTCTGTATATGACGTCCATCGGAGGGCATAACCCTCTTCCTCACAGATGAACTGTCGAGGTAAAGTTTACTAAATTAGGTAGACATCTTAGGTGGATATTTACTGCATATGGAAACGTTCCCTAATATATCCTCAGCATAACATGGATATGCACATCACGTATGCCGACAGTTTGATACTTGGGGAAAACTGAATATTATATCGCTCCAGATGGGAAATGTACATGGGCTCCCAAACACTTGAATAATATAGATACTACACGGGTTTCGTATGACACGATGCTAGATGTGTGTACTCGTACGGCCAACTATTTACTAAGTTCTGTCTCATAGCTCAGTGTACTTCGAACTACCTATTCACGCAAAGCCACAGAAGTCAGATAAACACAGGCATCTTTTTAAAAATTCATCATATATTAGGTCAAGCACTTATCACACAAAAGACTAAGACATATTATTTATGAATTATTCATATTAAGTCTTATGCTAAGACTTTTAATATGCAACTATGCTACCTATGTAGGTAGCTAGCTAAAGCTAGCCCCTAAAATTTCCTAACCATACGCCTTGCCAACGCCCATGTGTTGAATTCCATTGCTTTCAGCAAATACCATCATACTTGCTCACCCTCTTTCCGTATGTACGTATTTCCATAACCCTTAGAAACATTAACCTGCCTTCCTTTCCTTCCCTAATAACTCATTATTCATCATCAATCGTCAATCTTGAACTAGTAATATCATGACCTCCTTTAATCGTAGATATCCTCATCCATGCCGTCAGGCACGACATCCTCCACAGCGTCCTCTTCATCGATGAGCATGTCCTCGTCATCGCCATCGCCAAGTTCGCTGTCGGTGTGGTTGGCCAGAACCTGGATCTTGTTGCCAACCATAACCACCCTTGCGACTTCGCCGTCCCTGATGCCACCGCGTAGGATGAGGACAGCCAGGCGGTTAAGAACTTCCTTCTCGATGAGTCTAGCAAGTGGCCTAGCACCGTAGGCAGGCGAGTAGCCGGCGTTGCCCAAATAGTCCTTGGCCTCATCCGTAACTTCGATGCGAACGTTACGGTCGTTGTCGCTAAGCCTCTTCTGGATCTCATCAAGACGTAGATCCACGATCTTACGAATCTCACGCTTAGTGAGCCTGTTGAAGATGACGGTTGAGTTGATACGATTGAGGAACTCTGGCAAGAAGTAGTTGCGTAAGGCGTTCATGACCAAGTCCCTCGTTGTGGCGTCGATCTTGCCGTCACGACCAGCTGGGCGAGATAAGTATTCTGCACCCAAGTTGGAAGTCATGACGACGATACAGTTCTTGGCATCGACGACACGACCTTGTCCATCGGTGATACGACCGTCATCCATGAGCTGCAAAAGGACAGTAAGAATTTCCTTAGCAGCCTTCTCAACTTCATCAAACAGTAAGATGGAGAAGGGCTTTCTGCGGAGGGCCTCAGTGAGTTGACCACCGGCATCGTGTCCGACATATCCGGGCGGTGCACCAATCATTCGGCTTAGTGCGTGACGCTCTTGGTACTCGGACATATCGAACCGGATCATCGCCTTCGGATCATCGAACAAGAACTCGGCCAGAGCCTTTGTCAATAGAGTCTTACCGGTTCCGGACGGACCACAGAAGAGGAAGCTCGGAGGCTGGTTGGGATTGCTAAGCCCAGATCGTTGCAGCCGAATAGCGTTAGAGACAGCCTGTACAGCTTCTTTTTGTCCAACGACAATCTTGCCAAGGGCCCTCTCCATGTGGATAAGTTTCTCCTTTTCGGAAGTCTTAAGTCTCGTAACAGGAATACCGGTCCAACGTGAGACGATTTCGTTGATTTGATCGGGTCCGACTACGTCTGTAATCATAGAACCGCCAACATCGTTCTGACTCAAAGCTGCATCGGCAGCGGCCTTCTGGCGCTCGAGTTCCTTGATAGCATTCTCTTGTTCGGGAATGGCGTAGTACTGGAGATCTGCAGCGGTAGCATGGTCACCCATCCTGGCCGCATCCTCCATCTTGACCTTTAGACGGTCAAGTTTCATCTTGGCCTCCTGAATGTCTTTGCCGCGTTTTCGTTCACGCTCATACTTTTCTCGGAGAGGCCTCAACTCCTCCTCGACGTTTTCGGCATCTTGCTTGGCAATCTGGAGTCGAGCCTTTGAGGCGTCATCCTTCTCTCGTGACAGCGCGTGGATTTCAATCCTGAGTTGTCGCAACTTGCGCTCCAGAGAGTCGATGATTTCGGGTTGCGATTCTCGAGCGACTCTGACAGCTGCAGCAGCTTCATCAACTAAGTCAACGGCAGAGTCAGGTAGACGACGAGACGTTAAGTATCTTCCAGCCAGGTTCGCAGCAGCGACTATGGCGGCATCAGCTATGCTGACACCGTGGTGAACTTCGTACTTCTCCTTGAGACCTCGGAGGATAGAGATGGTCTCGGGAATACTAGGTTCCTTGACGATGACCTGCTGGAATCGTCGTTCGAAAGCGGCATCTTTTTCAATGTACTTTCGGTATTCGGCAAGGGTCGTTGCACCAATGCAGTGTAATTGTCCACGGGCAAGCATGGGCTTAAGTAAGTTGGCAGCGTCCATGCCGCCCTCACCCGAAGAACCGGCACCCATAAGTAAGTGTATTTCATCGACGAAGAGAATTATCATCTCCTTAGATTCCTGGATCTCCTTGAGGACGCCCTTCATTCTCTCTTCGAATTCACCACGGTACTTGCTGCCGGCAACCAAAGCACCGACATCGAGGGAGAGCAACTTGCAAGCGGCAAGGTTATCGGGTACATCGGCGTTGACGATCCGTT
This sequence comes from Daldinia bambusicola, assembly GCA_022478815.1. Lineage (NCBI taxonomy): Eukaryota > Fungi > Ascomycota > Sordariomycetes > Xylariales > Hypoxylaceae > Daldinia > Daldinia bambusicola. The sequence continues at coordinate 310,333 of MU284071.1, forward strand.
GAGCCAAGCCTTCGACGACAGTAGTTTTACCGACACCGGGCTCACCGATTAGTACCGGGTTGTTCTTCGTTCGTCGTGACAGAATCCGGATAACTCGTCTGATCTCCTCTTCTCGGCCGATGACGGGGTCAATCTTACCCTCTCTTGCCATACTCGTCATGTCGATAGTGAATTTAGAAAGGTTCTCGTGCTCCTCCTCGGTATCAGCTGTCTTGGAGTCCACCCTCTTCGTCCCGCGAATAGTTTGGACGGCCTCCTGGACCAGCTTAGGTTTGGGGATATTAGCCTCCTTGAGAGCATTGGAGATTGCTGCATCTTCGGCGAGAGCAGTTATTAGATGGTCAACTGCGATGTAGGTATCCTTCTGCGTCTTCTGTAGCTCTTGAGCCTTCCTGAGAACGTTGCTGAATGAAGGTGACATGGACACGTTCTCTGGCGGTGGATCTTGACTCGGCAGACGGACTAACGACTTCTTGAGTGCTCTGTCGAATAGTTGAGGGTCACCATGTGCTCTCTCAATTACTTGTCGGAATAGGCTGTTAGTGGTGCCTGGTTGGACATTTTGCTGGTCCTTGGATTGATCTGGCGGAGGGTCTAATAGAGAGACTGCTAGGTGGACTGGTAATAATTGTGAGTGGGCGTATTGCTCGGCCAGCGCCATAGCATCCTCCAGGGCCTTCTTGCCCCGGTCTGTAAACTCCATTCTAGAAGTCATTGTGAAGGTTTATGTGGTTTATGTGTTGTTGTGGTGTTGTGGTGTTGTGGTGTTTCGATCTGATGTATGTCTCAATATCGAATAAAAGAATAATATGTATGTACTGGTAGAATTAAAATGTAAAAGTTGTGTGTGTGCGCTTGTGTGTTTTAAGTGAAGCCTTCGTGTGTTGGCTTTACACTGTGGTAATAGTAGTAGGGTATCACTTTTTGAAGATTATCGTGAAGATTATCGTCAAGATTATCTTTGTTTCTGGTGAAGTAAAGTGAAGAAGATATTGTGAGACAAAGAAGTGAAACTTTGTATTTATCTGTTTGTTAGAAGTGGAGAGAAGAAACAGAGGAAACAGAAGGAAACAGATGATGATGACGAGACAAGCAGAAAGTTGGGGCGCTCAGTCAGCTCATAGGTCTTATCCAGTGTTATCCAGTGTTACCTAGTCAAATCCAGTCCAATCCAGTCCAATCCAGTTACTTCTGGGACTTACTTCAGGCTGCTCCGGGTTTCTAGTCAGGTTTCTAGTTGGAATGAGAAGCTTCGTGTTGGTTATAGAACATCTGCGAAGCTTCTAGTAGTGGGGCTGCCAATGCTAGGTACCTAATTCACCTACCTAGGTAGGTACCTAAGTACCTCTCACGCTAGCCTAACCTAAACGGTTGCCAAGCTTGCCTGACGACAACGTTCGAGCTTTGGCCAATCGCGGGGTAATGTCGGCTAGTTAATCGAACTTGAGGTTTCGACTTTGGTCTTACGATAAGATAAGATATACCTCCTAGCATACTGTCAGTAAGTACTCAGGTACTATAGAAATGCCTCGTAATTTGTTGTCGCATTGTAATTGGGTTCTTACATGCGTACCTAAACTATCATGTGGGAAACAACAACAATTCGTGATGCCTGCCTTAGTAGGGGCCTTTCAGGCTCCAGCCCTTACAGCTTCTCAGCTTGCTCATGATTGAGGTATTGTACGATACAAGTACAAGTACAAGTAAAAGTACCCATGTACCTAAGTATAGACGCTAAGATAAGGCCCTACCAATCCCCACCAATCTTCGATTCCTTATCGCCAACGGAAATTTCGAGTGAGGATCCGACATCGAAATATCCGTGGTATTGGATATCAGCCTCAGTTGACCGGAGCCCCCCTCGACCCCTCGACAGTAGAACCGCCCACCATGGCTCTGAGGGTCAATTCGATAACAGCCCAGTTCACGAGGCTGCCCCTCAGTCCCCTCGGCACCCTAAGCATATCATGCATCGGCATACGCTTCAAGTCCACGGCTCCGACCAAAGAGAAGAGGGAGAAGGAGATAGCTGCCGCGAAATTCCCACCGCATCATGGCGAGAAAATATGGCTGTTCCATCACATATTGGATGGGATGATGGTATACTCGCATAGACCTGTGCTCAAGGTATGGCATCACCTACCTAACCCTAAGGCTTTCTTTTCTTTTCTTTTTCAATTGGTCTTGTTTCTAGCATTCATATCCCAACTACGTGCGCCGAGGTAACTGACGCTGTTAAAACTACGGTAAAAACAACAGGCGAACAAGGCGCTACAACAGATCGCCTTCACCGGCAAGAAGCTCAAGCCCAGCAAGTTCCGAAAGGACTACTGGCGGCCCTTGGCCATGATCCAGTTCCCCGAGGGCTACGGCGAAGTGGGGCGGAGCATATACGCGCGCCTGCGCGAGTGCAAGAAGCTGCACGAGCTGTCGTGGAACGACGAGATGTTCTACGACAAGGACGGGAAGCCCCTGACGAAGCTCGAGCGGGGCGCCAAGGTCAACGACCTCAAGACCAACACGGTCGCCGACATGGCCGCCGTGCTCCGGGGCCTGGGCAAGGGCAACAAGATCTGGGTGCCTATGACGGACAACCCGAAGATCCTGGTCAACCTGGACGCGGCCGACCAGAAGAACCTCAAGACGGAGGACGACGGTGTCATGAAGGCGCGCCTCAAGGTTCAGATCTGGTGGACGGACGATAAGGATCGGCACTTCGCCCAGAGTTGGCCTCCCAACGTTTCGCATTACCGCTTCGACCAGGCGGCTATAGAGCCGATGGATACGCCAGGCGAAGAGAACCCGGAGGAGGAGGCGAAAGAAGGCCAGGAGCAGGAGGGAACAGAAAAGGAGGGAACAGAAAAGGAAGGGGCAGAGAAGAAGGCGACAGACAGCGAGGCGGCAGATGACAAGCCAGCTGAGCAACAAGAAATAAGTCAAAAGACAACGGATCAAAAGGGCGCAGATCAAAAATAGGCAGTTCGAAAAAGATATAGATCAAAAGAACTCTGTATAAAAGCTGTACTGTATAAAACTAGGGTATCCAGTCTTCCTGTTACGGCAATCTGAAAAGCGTGTAAAAAAAATTAACGAACCCTATACCTTCACCACACCTTACAAAGTCTAGAAATACTGTATTCAATTGTACTATCTACCTCTTATCTGTGTATATAGACTCGCCCTACAATATCTAGAACTTCATAGCAAAGGACTTGAGATAATCGTAGTGTGGAATATTCTCGTCCACACAAGCTCTGATCGTCTCCTGCGCCTCCGTGCCGAATTTCTGTCGCCATTCCTCGTTTTCAGATTCCTCGGTGACAGTTTTCTAATTCGAATAGAATCAGTAAATGGTACCACACTCGAAAAGAAAAATCAAAGAAGTATGCTCATCGTTTTAAAAGAGAGATATGAAAAATACTTACGTGAGCTTGAGTCCTCGCCGTGAGGCTCTTGCTGTGAATAGCATCATTGTGGAACCCATTCCACTTGGCGAACGCCTCCGAGACGTAATCCTGGTTCTCGGCGTCGTCCCAGGTGAGCATATCCGGGGTGAACTCGATACCCGTCTCCCTACAGAACGCCTTGACGACGTCGTTCGGGTGGTCGAGGAGATCGTCAGCGTCGATAACAGTGATAGTGACTCCACCGCTACCGCTACCGTCAACCTTGTCCCCGTTCGACTCGCTGCCAGCTACTGCCGGCCCGACGATGCGCTGCTCCCGCAGGTAGTCGAACAGGCGGCGGAGCTCGGCGTAGCCGGCCTCACTGGGCAGGAACTCCTTGAAGCCGGTGACCTCGTCGAGCGGGGGCACGCAGCAGCGGAAGTACGAGGGGATGGCGCGGCGCGGGTGGCGGATCAGGAACGTCCAGTGGAACTTCTTCAGGACGTCGAGGGGCAGCACGGTCGGGTTGCCCTCTTCGGCGTAGCTGTCGTCCCCCTTGCGCAGCGACTTGGCGATCGCTGCGGGCTGCGAGTTCGGCGGCATCAAGTAGTACGCCATGTCCTTGATGAAGACGCGCTTACCCTGTGCAATGGAGTGAGTATTGGGTACATGATGAAGCTTAGAGCTGATAGAACCGGAGAGTTGGCGTTGCGGTGAACGGGGTTAAACGGAAAGGATATGGGTTTAGTAGGGTAGGTACCCTAGAGGCTGATATATTGGGATTATACAGTGAATTATCCCCTTATATCACATTACTCTCAGGACACATCAATGAACGCCTAAATCCAGGGCGTATTTCCTGGGTAGCACCATTCTACTGCGCTCACACCTGAATATTTTCCTAAACCTAATCTCCGCATGTGTGGCTGATCCGGCCTCGCACTCGCGACGGAATAAGAACGGACATGAAAAAAAAAATGATAGCAACGAGAATACAATGAATGTGTCGAAAAGGGACTGGGGAGCATTGGGATTTGAGAAGATTTCGAACCTCACTACCGTCTTTTTCTAGCCGGTTCAAGACGTCACGGTATGTGGTTTTGGAAAAGCCACTGCTCTCCCGAGCGGCCTCATCATTGGCATATCGCTCACCAATCCTCTCGGGACCATAGTAGTAGCTATCGCCAAACGGCTCGTGGGCACATTTAAGCGTGTCCCGACGAGTCATGAAAACCTGGTGCGTTTAGTATACATAATATATCATAAGATAAGATATTATCAGAGCCTATGAAACCAACCCTCTCAAAAGCGGTAGAGCACGCTCGCGGGTGCGTGGCTAGAAACACGGGCTTGTCAGACATGATTGATGCCGAGCCTTCGATGTTGCAATCCGGGTTTCAAATGAGATAATAAGTATTGTTTGCTTTGCTTTGCGTCTTTTCACTTGTACGGCGCACCACGCATGAAGTAATTGGTGGCTGAAAGGATCGAGAACCAGGTCAAGTGCATTTATTTACCGAACTTCGCGACTGGTTACCTACATGAAGATAGGTATGTGTCGTGAAGAAATAAATAAAATCGAGAGGAAGAGAAAACTAGAAAACTTGAAAGCAAACTTGAAGGACGAAGCTGGTAGATCCATCCATGTACTCGAGGTAACTTAAAGCCTTGGAACTTGCGAGGAAATTTACCTAAAGAGGAAGATGTAATACATGTACATGTAGGTACGTACGCATGTAGGGTATGTAAGAACATCCAAGTATCTGGAGATGAAAGTATGGAGCATGACGGGAAGTACCTCCCAATCTACATAAGAGGGAATGGAGCCGGTCCACGTCTAGTGGCACCTCCGGTCTTACCAACATGAGCCACGACACCCTATAATAGTATCTAGTACTGCGTAGGGCGACAAACTCCCACAAGTAGGTACCTGTACCTGCTTTGTTAAAGCTTACTAGGGGTCTGGATTGCACTTGTGTAAATACTAAAACCTACTGAACTTTAATACCCAGGACCTCCGTCCTCTATGGGCTAGTCACCGAGACATAGGGCCGATCCGGTGCGGGTGCGTTCTGGATCCGTTTTCTGATCCCAGATTTTGATTTACGTCATACGTTCGTAACTGCATCTAGTTCCCCCCGTTCTTTAGACCCAGAGCTCGTATGCGCAGCTTCGGGGACAACGAGAAAGTAGTATAGCGGTCGACGGTTTAATACGGCAAACTTATCCTTACGATGTATGTGGCGGCGTGGGTGTTGAGGAGTTCGAGAGTAACATGTACCTTGGGTATATATGTATGCAAGAGTATGTAAGTCTATACATACGGTAGCGGATGACGTCGGTTCGAGACCGCCTCTTGGTCGGTAATACAGGTCACGCTTGTGAGAAAAGACCTAAAAGGGTCTCTACCAGCGTGGGAGATTCATCACATTAAGTATGGTTTTGGATGGTTGTCTAACGAAAATTAACAGATACTGATAGAGCTAATCAACCTATAGGGAATTTATTATTAATAAGTTGGTGAATTCTGATCTAGATTTGCTGTTGAAGTTTATGTTGCGATCCTGCCTTGAGATGGCGACATCGGTACCCTGTTAAGGAACGTGTGGGGGTCCATTAAGCTTCTAATTGGCTCTTGATTTACAGAATTTTCCGTAGCTGTGGAGGACTCTCCAAGTACCTGGGCCTCACCGATATAGAAGGAGATAAAATTATTCCGAACCTGAAGACAGTACCTAAAGCCCTTACTGAGAGGCAGGCAAGGCTTATTATATGTGACCGAAACTTTGTACATCTATATCTGTTTTTGATGACGCGGTTAATATACGAAAATCGCCTGATTGGCTGCCGATACATGGAGGTTTTGGTGTTGGCAGTGAAGTAGGTTAACTTTGCGGTGTTGAATTCAACTGGTAAATTGCCCGCGACAAGTTATATAACGTGTATGAGAAGCCCAGAATTTGAAATTCGTAACATACAGTTACGATGTAAGCTATGACTTGCGATCTTATAGACTACTGACTTCGCTTTGATTCGATGAGCCGCCAAAAGCCCTCCTAGCTAAGCCTCCCCCAGCTCCATATGTTCAGACCGACTTTCGTCCCTTTTTTCACTATGATAAAAATAGTCAATAGCTGTCTTAAATAAAGGGGAGGATGAAGATCTCTGCCAAGAAGGGAAAGCTCATGGGGAGGTTAAACGGCGGTCTTATAGGAAGCTGAGAGGTGGGATAGGATACAATTCGAAGAGCTAATACGTACCTGGCAAACCGGCATGCCAAGTTTCATCCCAACCTCTTCCCGTACCATCGGGACGGAAGTTTTCCCAGTATACGGCATTACCAGCGACGGGCTTGAAAGTAACGCCCGCGCTCGATTCTGCGGGGATTTCTTCTTTAGGTCTAGGTTGCTTGTGACACTCGACCCATTGGCACCAAGGCATGTCCGGTGCTTCGCGCTGAAGTAGGGGGAACTCAGTGCCTCCTCCCTCGACATCGTCAGCCTGTACCCAAGCCATCATGCTGCTGACACGGCCCCATCCCCGCGCACCGGAGCCCCAGTCGAAGTGGTGCGTGTAGTGCTGGTTCGCGCCGTAACGCTGCGTACGTAGGCGCTCTATCCATAAGTCGTCGCGCCAGCCCTGGAAAGCCCGTGCACGCGTTTCGATGCATCGCACGATGTCGGTGCGAGGTATCAATGCAACCTCCGAGTCACGTATCGCAGTATCGCGATGCGTCGAGTCGCCATCATGAGTAACTGTCGACGGCTCAAATAACGGCTCACTATGAGATTGTTTGTTAGCAATAGATATCTCTCATACGTGTAACGAGAAGAACCCCACGCTACCTAATCTCTAGCAAATGGGACTGCTCGTCCTTGGAGAGGAAATTCTCGATATAAATTACGATTGGTGCTTTTGAAAGGATGTGAATTGAATAAGAATCCGGAGGGCAATCCGGTGCAGTTTGGTTTGCTGCATCGATGGCAAGGAGGGATTCGTTTATGCGAGGCCGAGGGGTCCGAGGAAGGCGAGATGGTTCGGGAGAAAAGTATTGGAGAATTGGGTTAAACGTGAACAATAAAATAGCAATGCCCGCTACGATATACGAAAACATGTCGAAAACATTGGATTAGCCTTCAAGCGAACCTAATATTTATATTTAAGTTCGCAAGTACCTAAGGTAACGTAACCTAAGGGTAAGGGTAGAAGTGTAAGGAAAATACGTAATCTAATATATAACTGTTATGTTCACCTAGGTAGGTACCTATGATAGTTATGTCTTTAAAAGGTATGTGTATACCTTATGTATGTATATGGATGTTCCTAAAACCCCAATGTTCTGTGCCGTTGCCCTGGCCCCGTTATAATCAACAGCATCGAAAAGTAATGCAAATAATACGTTAGGTAATCACATGACCTCAACGCCGTCATTAATTCCCACTCCCGACCCAGTAAAAGTGTAGAATTGCACAATTGCAATTGCTGATGCTTCGTCAATCTTGGTATCATTCATTATCATAGACTCTTCCTCTTTCTCCTCCCCTTTTCCGGCTTGTACTTGTCTTGATTGATTCCCAGACAGACCGACACGAGTTTCCATATCACGAACACGATTCCCATGAGAACCACAGTGACTGTTCCGGAACTGATCCGGTTTGCCTGTCCTAAGTCCAGTACGGGAACCCGGATTTCGTGATAGAGATCTTCGCCTTTGCTCGGCTTCGGTTCGACATGCCAAAATAGCGTACGAGGGCCGAATAGGCCATCGTATCCTAAATTAGTCCTGTCGAACGGACTGCTTGCGAACTTGGTGCCCTCCTCGGTTGAGCATGCCCAGAAAACCGCGGGCCACGGGATGCTGACATTTCGATAACCGTGATCCGCAGGTGCCAGGTACCTAAGATGAAGTGGGATCTCGGCTGTCCAAGGTTGGTCACTTTCGATTCTAGGTGGCTTTAGTTCTAGGAGAGCACTAGAACCCCAAAGTCTCATGGCATAGTCCGGTGCTTCCAGGTCTACCGGTTGGCTGATATAGCGCAACGCCGACAGGTTTTTCGATGACAAGAATAAATCATCCGCAAGTTGATACTTGTCGATGAATACAGTTCGAGGAAGGGTAAGATATGCGTGCAACGCACAGTATGCATCGTCCATCGGCGGTTTACTCGAACTGAGGCGTAGCTGCATTGTCGGGTGCAAACCCATCGGACGGAGGAAAGTAGACTCGAAACCTGAGTCGTCGGCATTCTTATGGCGTGACGGGAACGAGAAGAGAGTTGGGGTAGGCCTCGAATCCTCACCCAAAACTGCCAATAGTCCCGTGACACCAAGCTCGTGCGAATCTAGATGCGGAGGCGAATCAGGTGTCATTATCCCAACCTCGGCTCTATGATCGTGTTGAGAGTTGATGAATAAAGGCTGTCGTTCATGAGGCCATACGGCAGTGAGCTTCACGACGTGAGAGAGCGCATCGTAGGAGAAATCGACAGAATTGGCCTCGAGCAGTCGTTGAACTCTTGACTTGCATTCGGTGTTGGTAGAATTGCAAGCATATTGTTCGAGGTATGATGTGAAATGAGATAAGTCGGGTAGAATCTGGTAATACTGGTATGCTGTCGAATGAGTGAATCGGTCATTTGGCAGTTTCGTGAATGACCCCTATATGATTGTTAGAGAGCTAAAGGGAGACCAGTGTTATTATTCCTATGAGAAGAGTGACTTACGGATGTGGATGAGCAATCTAGTGGACCGAAAGCGGTCCGAAATAAGCGGCACAGGCGACCGCCATCGGGTCTGTCGCTATTTCCAGGAGTATAGAAGATATGCAAACCGGGTGGCAATCTCGAAGTCCAAGGACCTACTGCTTTGTAGGGGGCGGCTTTTTGCCATCGGATGAATAACTCGCGGGATTCTCGAAGTAGGTGTTGAAGTTCGATCGGAAGCTCCTCTAAGGCCAATGTAATCCGGTCCTCCCGTTCGGCGGTGATGTCCGGCCCTGAAATGTAACGACCAAGAAGTCTCAGAGCGGCGGGCTCTACTCCATTCTCGTTTTTATGGAAGAAGGTGATTCTTTGTCGCATTCTGTATGGTATGAGTTGATGCAATCTGTAATATTCGTCGACATCAAAGGTTCTGGGAGACTGGTCACACGGATACGAAGTACACGCTGTCTCCATGATTCTGAGAGAAATGCCCAGTCTCTCTGAGTTTCCAAGGTGACCCCGACCTCCTCAGATAAGAAAGAGATAAGGAGCACAGGCTAGGTACAGGGCAACGAGGTACAGGGCAGCTAGGTACTAGGTAACACAGGCCCTTGATTAGATAATGAGGGGTAGATGGGGCAATTCAAATACAAAATTCAGTTGAAACTCGCCGCCGCGCGCAAGAGGAATGTCTGTGGTTTTTCTACTTTTACATTCCTCGACCCGTGATCGTGCCAGATGGACCAGGATGAACCAGGATGAACCAGGATGGACATCAATGGACATCAATGGGTTATCAATGGGTTATCAATGGGGACTGCCCAGCCACGTAATATCGTCGATAACTTATGGTACGTCGATCGGGCTGCGGGCTGCGGGCTTTGCATATTCCCTCGGGCAGGAAAGAATTTTCATGCTCGCGAGACGTTCCAATAGATTTAATCCAGCTGTTATGCAACATGCGTCGCACCATATTACACGTACCTAACACATCTAGCCTAAACGAGGCGAACGGTATCGCACATTTGGCTATTACTAGCCGCCCTACCTCCCCCTTTCCAAGGTTGAGCCCATGGAGAAAGCTCTAACACTACTGCAAGACTACATGCAAGACTACATGACGTTTGGCTGCGGCCCTGCATTTCAGGCCAGTAGGAACCTGGCAAGAAACCCGTTCAAGCCTATCGAAACCCATTGAAACCCATTGAAGCCCATCGAAGCCCATTAAAGCCCATTAATTCGAACCCACCAGATCAGATGCTTTAAAAAATACATGGAGCGACATGGAGCAATAACGGATCGCCCCGGGAAACTAATCGGTCAAAAAGTTAAATCAAATCGGATAAAGCTCGTGGGGGAGAAGCACTTATTTTTAATGCAGTTTTCCCCAGCTTTTTTACTCGTGATAATTAGTTTCCTTTTTTCAAGACGATTTTTACTTTTCAACACTATTGTGAAGCGAGGGAGCTAACGTTGGTGAAAGAAAGGATTTATTGGTTTGGCGCCGAGCTACGATGCAGGATTTGAATCACACAGCACATAAACGAATCAACCCTGTTTTCGACTAATCGGCTTACTTGCGTCTGGTTACATCTGAAGTCGAGCAAACGAGCTAATTGAGGCCGATACCGCCTTGGTGCAGACGCCCGAACTTGCTTACCAACTACATAGACGCGCGACTTGCACTTGCACTTCAGATAAAATTGTTCGAGGCCAAATAGTCGACATGTGGCGCTTCAATTTCTATTTTCTTTTTGGTCTTCAACCGTCTTCTGTCGCCTAAAAATCAATCATTACTATTGTTTGGCGACTTTGACTAGCTACCCACTTGTTGCGTCTATATTTATATTGAAGTCGAGCATACCAAGCATCTAAGAATAGGTTCTCAATACGCCGAGAGCTATATTTGCTGCGGATCAAACGGGACTACCTCTTGTTCCCTCCAGAATTTGCAGTACTGGAAATCGTGGTAAGAAAAAAGAAAAAGGAGCCAAGAGATCGTTTCGAGACCTTTTCAAGTGAAACCCAAGGATTTAGTTACTTTTCGTACCTTTTGATCAATGCGCCTTATAGCGACCACCCGAGATTATTGATTGAAGAACGTCCTCTTGCTTCACGTGAGTACAGAATACGCAAATAAACACGGAACAGTCCAGCTGCCATTTCCGGCGGCGCAAGTGACCCGGAGCTTGGTAAATTTGAACGGTTGCCGTTCAGATTTACACTAACGTCACTGCAATTACCGCCCCAGTCTCCGTAACGGTAACATCCATGATCCCGGTCTATGGTCCGTCGAATCCACACGCGATGCTTACCTACTTCGGTATAATCAGTTCAGCACCTATACCGACTGGCATTTATAGCCGCTACCAGCTTAGAAAAGAGCTTATAAAAAAGGCTAAAATCAGGCACATTTACTCCTCGAAATCATTGGATGTACGGAGAAACGCTGTCGAGTTTGCAGCGAGTGTACATTCAACATCCTCTGTGTTCAAAACAATTACCCTGGAAGATTAATTCGACTAAACGGTTCTGTTGGGTGGGGGATTTCGTAGTCGCGACGTCTTTTGAATTGCTCTAAACTTGATTATAGTCCGCAAGAAAGCTTCCACAACGCGTCACGCGCCGAGGATCTCACCGACCGAAGAATCACAACAACCTTGACTATACACCGACTTTCTCTTGACCCCTTAGAAAATTTCGTATTAAGGGGAGAGCGTGGAGCTCCGCAGGATCCCGTAGTCCCTCTCCGATTACTGATAGGCTTTTTCGCCGTTGTCTCAGCTGGCTCCGAGATTCGCGTCGCGGTGAAAGATGAAGGATGTGAATGTCGCAATGAAATCAGGTGCCTTAGGGACACAATTACCTAAATCAAAAAAGCAAATTCCAACAAGGAAAAGAGCGATATGGAACTGTTACCGAAAGATACTAGCAACTGTGCTGCACGAATGATACCCGGATTTATTAATCTATATTTTTCCTAATTATTTGTAAGTAAATATTTACGGTCTCTTTCCTACCTATAGGCAGAGGCATGTGGGTGCTTGAACGGGTAGTCTATTATAATGTTGATTACGGTTAATATAGGGCCTAGATCTTGGCGCTATTAATTCATCCGGTTTTTTTCATGTGCACCGCTCTCAGCGAACTTATCTTCCAAGCCTTTAAGCAGCTACGCCTCCTATAGCTTCTAGCGTTCCGGTAGCCATGATTTCGAGGACGCTGATTTGTAAAACCCAACACTCGTTTCCACCAGCGATGCAGCTAAATTACCAGCAGCAAATCCAATCCGGTTTGCGCCAAAGTCAAGGAAAGATCTAGAGCATCCTCGGACTCGAGTATCAAGCTAAAAAAAAAAGCCTCCTTACCTATTCCGTGGTTCAAGTACGAAATGCTTTGGGAGTCATCCAATACTTCGTCGTCGTCAGTTAGTCGTGTTAGAAGCGCGATTAGCTCGCTAGAACTACCCTTTGCATTGGCCGCTTTCCTCGGTATTGTTGTGGTAGAAGCCAATTCGTCGGTCCCAGCGTCAGTTGGTTTGTGTGTCCGGGTCATTGATATCATTCTTCGAGCGCAAACCCGTGACTAATTGGCCGGTACTTATCCAAGGAGTCAGCGTGGAGTTGCTTGTGGAGCTAAGCTTCTCGTGAGGGCGCGATTGGATGATGGCTAGTTTGAGATAACCCAGAAGCTCCGCCTCACGCAAGAAGTATAGCCCTTCTACTTTCGTACTCTTCCTTGTAAATCGCTGTTCGGCAACGAAGCCTACACCGTCTGTTAAGCTAATGATAAGCATAGCTGCAGGGGGAAGTAGGAAACGTCGGTATTGAGAGAAAGGCTCGATCAACATATCTCAAGCAAAGTAGTTCCTTCGCCCTGGTTACTCGACAACAGTCGTCACAGGGCTGGTTATGGTAAAGAAATCAGCAACGTATTCCTTAAGGTGTTCATGGAGATTTTAGGCACCGGCCATACCCAGTCTTCATGTTTCATGTATATGGTCGGTGAATCCTAACGAAAATAAGCAAGCTACCGTCAAAGATGGGATAGAAATTAATTTAAAGAACCATTACCAGATGGGTATTGCCTTGAACGGGGTATGGTGCCTGAGAAATTGTGTTTCCAACATCTTCAACCGATTCAGCCCGACCTGGTACGGCGCGCACATTGCACCCCGTACTTCGCAGTTCCTGGAAGAATTATTAGTTCTGCTACGTCTTGCCAGTGCTTCGAGATAGTGCTTATGAGAGTTAGAGATCCTCCAAGCATACGGATAACCGCTTTGCTAATGTGGTTCCCTTTCTGTACTACGCAAAATACGTTCTGAATATTACCTGCAGCGAATATAAGAATAGATTCGATTGGATTTATACCCCCAGGCCGGTAGAACTCAACGCACCTTTTCCAAGTCACCACATTAATAGGATAAGCTATAAGCATCTGAACATGCATTCCTATATGAAAAAGGGGCGAGATAGTGCGTATGCTCCTGACTTTCTCTAGCTTCTTCTGTGCCAGATGTACCGTGTCAACGCAGAAGTATGACCGGTTCTCTAAGAAGTTGCTCATCCGTAACTTGCTGCCTTTTAATGCGTCTCTCTTCTTGGTCTCGACAGGAGCACCGAATTCGGCCGTTCGCCTCACCAAGCCACCGGCTGGAGAAGTTACCAAACACGTAGTTTTGGCGTTTGCACGGCGGCGCACAGTTCAGTTAGAACGAGAAGTCTGCCGGGTTGTAGGAATGGCTGCAAATTGAGAAGGGTATTGCGTATCGAGGATGCAGCGTGTACTACATTGCATGTGAGAACATCATAAGGGCTAGCCGCGAAACCCTGATCGAATGGGGACTTTGAGATATCGAAAACCTTGTAGCCTAGTCCATATTAAGCACATAAGAGAACCTCTCTTGGGCCTGCATGAGGAAACCTGCGTGAGGAAATCTACAGAGACATCGCTGAGAGTATAGATACCTAGAGTATGGCGTCTGGCGGTCCTCTCGCACGATGTTCTGGAGAATCTTTTCAGTGGTGTCGCCGGTACCTGCGCCAACCCCAAGGTTACGCAAGTTTTGTCGTGAGATAATAGCTTGAAGAAATCGGTTTTCCCAAAGCCTTATTTGAAAAGGACAGAAATTTTCGGGCATATTTATTCAATCATCAGCCTTCTTTTCTTTCTGCAGGTGAGAGCGTGATATGCTCCTTGCAGTACTCTAAAAAGTCGTATGTGCCCTTCCTCTCGCGGTCGATCTCGAGCTTCTGCCAATTGAGGAACTTTTCAAGCCGGCTGGAACATGTCTCTAAACCACGTGGCTCTATCAGCCGTTCCTAGAATGCATAGCAGCGTCGTATATCCTTGTATCTTGGTTCCTCCTGGTATTGATTAGGGCGGATTTAACTACGTTGCATGGTAGATCATGCCCAAGTCAGGAAGCCATTCTAGCCACGCAGCCGTTTCGTACCAGAACGAAACGCTACCTACTATGATTCTAAGCATATCGTGGGAGGTCTACAAATACCTTCCCTGACGGGAACATGGCAGGCCAGTCGATTAAAACTCCGTTCTGGTATAGTTAACTAAGTGCTGAAGCTGAGCTACGAACACTTGGTGACTTACTAGAACGGAGTTCGTGCGTTTGATACAAGCTGTCTCAATGGTCCGAATAATTTTGAGTGAGGGCAGATCTCAACGAAGAGGCATCCTAGACGTTACTCTAGCATGCGCTGCACAGCAGAGTTGAAGCGCACTCGTATTGTCAAGTTGGTGATGCAGTAGTCACAAACGTATAAACTATTTCTCTAAATTAACCAAATTGATACTTTCCCGGATCTGCTTAGTTGTGTAAGAAGGAGAGATAAATTATCGTAGTACTTGGTTTACATCTGAGGTTTACTTCATGCTAGACCGTATAGCCATTTCCTTGCCCCCTTTCGTAGCTCAACAGTCTACTGGGCTTACATACCGCACCCGTACTGGCTGTTCAACCAACTGACTATTGGACTATTGATATTACGGCATTGTTAGTGAAGGTCCTATAGGTGAAGATAGCAACGTGGACCCCCTGGGTTGATATCGTCCTGCCTTTTGGTAGTGTAACGGTTTGACAGCTATATTCCATGCCCTTACAGCTAACTACGTAGTTCAAATGGAAGATCGACGGCCAGTACGTAGGTACGTACGTTGACGTCCTAGTTGAAAACATGTATATACGCAATTCCGGTTGAACAGGCAGTCAGGACATCTTGCGATTCAGCAGCACTAGTTGATAAACTTCCATACTGGCAGCTGTAAGTCTTGCACGTACGGAATGGCTGGTTATTTTTGGAGAACTAACTATCTAAATAGTACGCAGTTTCTTCATGATTGAAACTTGGGCGTGTATAGTGCAACGGTAACATGTAAATGAAGTATTCTCTGTTGGTAGTCGAAATACCCTGATGCTAAAACATCATGAGAAGCCAAATCGCAACTCTTGTCCCGTATGCGGGGACGAGATGGGCCGAGATGGGCCGAGCCGGGGGGTTGCCGAATTGACAGGAGGGAAATTAAGCCGGAGCCGGGAGCTTGACTGACCGTTTACATCCAATGAGGATTAGCCCCTTTACCGCTTACGGTAATGGCAGGGTACGTACCCAGCGTTGGGATTTGCGATTTATGTTGGAGGACACCCCTTGCATAAGGTATGTAGTACATGTGCTCTCTTCCTACTAGGGAGTCGAGTTGTATTTAAATCCTACTGGCGGTACTATGCCCTTTGCAGCTTCTTACTTCGAGCTTAATCGAAAAAAGACTTACTCTGGTCGCTAGTTTCGGTGAACATGTCTACTCCAAAGCGCTCCGTCCTCATCACCGGCTGCTCAGACGGCGGCATGGGCAGCACCCTCGCAATCGCTTTTCACACAGCAGGGTTCCATGTTTACGCTACAGCACGGAACCCGTCCAAAATGACGGAACTTACATCTCTGGGGATCGATACTCTTCAGCTAGATATACAATCAGAGTCCTCGATAGCCGATTGCGTCAAGAAGATCCCGTCGCTCGACATTCTCGTCAACAATGCGGGATCGCAGTTCCTGATGCCGATCGTCGACATCAGCATCGCCGAAGCGAAGAAAGTGTACGACTTGAACGTATGGGGCCACATCGCCATGATCCAGGCTTTCCTCCCGCTGCTCCTCAAGTCCCCCGGCGCGATCATCGTGAACCAGACGTCCATCGGGGCCAACCTCGCGATGCCGTTCCAGGCCGTCTACAACTCTTCCAAAGCCGCTCTGGCGCTGTTTACCGAGTCTCTCCGGCTCGAGCTGCAGCCCTTCGGGATCAAGGTCGTCGACCTGCGGACCGGGGTTGTCAACACCAACCTGATCAAGAACGTGCAGGACAACAGCGACCCGAAGCTTCCGGCCGGCTCGATATACGAACCTGCGAAGGACGTGGTGGAGAAGGTCTTGCGCCAGGAACAGTTCGAGGGCAAGGGCATGTCGGCGCGGCAGTGGGCGGAACTGGTGGTGGCGGACTTGCAAAAGAGCAACCCGCCCAGGGTTATCTGGAGGGGGGAATCGGCATGGATAGTGCGCGTCCAGAGTGTCTTGCCGTCTGGGCTGTTCGATGGTATGATTAGGAAGATGGCCGGGTTGGACGCTGTCGAACAGGCTGTGAAGAAATGACAGCTTTATTTCCGGGGTTTAATGCGCAGCGAAAGTCATCGTATTGATGGCTTACCACCTACCCACATCCGGGTACGCCGTGTAATTGGCATTGGGTTATACGAAATTGACAGTTTAGATATGCAAAGCTCCTAATACGATCGTGGGGAGGGGTACAAATTCATCCCGTTGGTGTTTCATCTTGATTATTTGCACCATGAAAGAATGCATTGTATTGTTCGAAAAGAGCCACAGCAGCTGGAAGTAACCCGTAATATCATCGCCTTCGTATTATGTGCGCAGTAAACAAGCTGTAAACGTCATTTGCTGGAATCACATTCACACGTAGAAGGATTTTGGAAGACGGCATGAGAGTGAGGGGGAGTGTCTCTGCTAATGGGTAATTCTATGTAGGCAATGCGGGCAATAGGAAAGGACCGTCCAAGCGTTTATCCTAACGTTATAAAGGAGATGACCTGCAATCTTCCAGGGTAGTGCTCTCATGATCGTATAATCGATCCTATTCATCTTGTGGCCATTGGAAGGTTGTCGATTAAGCTGGAGATACAACCCACATCCTTGTCTGAAGGATCTAAAATAGGAGCGTCCCACTCAGCTGCGTCGGCCGAGTTGCACTACGTATGCACGTATGGCAGGGCTCAAAAATAAGGTTACGGCGTGGATCAGTCCCTTTCTCCTTGTCTCTCCACAAGTCCAGAAGCTTAATTATCACATTTGAATAAAGCCAGACCATTACTATTATGGTAGTTATAGTGATAATTCGCAAAGAAAAGACGAGCTTTATTCTGATTCAATTTTTATCACCCTCCTAAATTCTAGAGGAGTGGTACTCTTATGCGCGTGTACCTGGGATCCGCTCACACAACCAATCGAATTGATATGCTCCGGCCGAACTTTAGTGGGTTTTCGGCTTTGACGCCGGTCCGATACGGAACCTCTTGAACGCACTCTTTTTTTCTATTAAAAGAATCATTTACAATTCACAAAATAGCATAAGGAGGTAGTACCAAAACTCAGTGAAGATTGAGTATTGATTCTGGGACTCTTATGATAGATAGGTAGGTAGGTGGCTTTATTAAGTTTTTGTTAAAAGCGAAAAAAAAAGTTTATATTTTGAGCAAGTATTATTGTTCAGCTTGCTTTTGGCCGATATGTCATTACCAAGGAATCCAATTGCATGGCGCAGGATCCTAGACGGATCACTTTGAAAAAAGTAGATCTGCGCGGGATTCCATCCAGCTGCTCGGGGACGCCCAGGACCTTGATCTCGAAAGCTTTCATCAGACTACCCAGTACCGGTAGCTATCAAAAGGTCCCATGGGTACCTAACCTAGGTAAGCATTACGATCCTAATACTTTTCCTTACCTTTGATGCGCAGTTTAATATCCACTCAGGACAGTGGGTGCCTATAGTATGCCACTAGCACCAATAGTACAACTCAGTTTCTGATGCTCCTTCGAACAACTCATCCGTTGGCTGTTTAGCTGGTTAGTCGAACCCATCATGCTTCCATTGGGCTGTTCTATACCTAGACGAGAGCAGCCCCAGAATATGATCGTATATTTCGGTACGGGTTCCTAATATAAGCTGCCTAAATCATAGATGATAGGCGTAGATCTAGGAGCCGTTATAGATCCTGTGCGCAGCTCCGTGACTAGGTGCTAGTGCTTTGCTTTTTGCTAGACGTGGGTTGGTATCAGCCGATAGATTCTTGGTTAGTCCATACCTAAGATAT
This sequence comes from Daldinia bambusicola, assembly GCA_022478815.1. Taxonomy (NCBI): domain Eukaryota; kingdom Fungi; phylum Ascomycota; class Sordariomycetes; order Xylariales; family Hypoxylaceae; genus Daldinia; species Daldinia bambusicola. The sequence continues at coordinate 328,821 of MU284071.1, forward strand.
AGATCTTACCTACAGGGGACGCGGGTAGCCCGCAAGCAGGTAGGTAGACGGGCTGGTCGAACGCCTTCAGGAGGCGGGATAAGAGATACTGACATTAATCCGGCCACTTGTAGCTTTGGGATGTTTACACTATGCACCCAATGCTTTACCAAATGGTTAAAGGACCCAGAGGCCCTATAGGGTACTTATAAGCCATGGCGACTTCTAACCCGTGCCACGCGCCACCGGCCTACTTTCCCCGGCAATTCCTCATATTGAAAATCTCGGCAGTGTAAAGGAAGCTTATTTATGCAACTGCTTCATATTGAGTCATTTCCGGTCGTGGCGGTTCTGGCAAAATAAATACCGTCCTTCCTTCATAATAGCATTTAAGCTTCTGCTCAGTAAGTAGTGGGTTTAGCCAAGGCAGTCCCATATGCGCTAGGAGGTGCTCAACGAATATCTCGGCTGCCATATACGTAGGGTTGCCTCATTAGTGGTCTTTTAACGGCTCTCCTCATTCGATAGGCTACCTAGTGGTTCTCTCGGGTTACTATTTTAAGCACGATCCTGTCCGTGGAAAAAATAGACTAAGAAGCGTCGGTCGAAATCTCAGCACTATTCTAGACGGAATCTTTGATCTTCTTCGACTAGCTTTTAAGCGGATTATACCTAAATGTCGTTTTTGGCAATCAGTTGCGTAATAGTAGTAGATATATACAGTGACAACATTAGAAAGGGAGTCAATGATTATGCTGTATTCTTTCCTGCTAAATGATTCTATAACTCGTTTAAGCCGACATCACATATCACGATCCCCACTTTGGCGTTTATCATCCCACAATCCACTCTGTCAGACTGTTTTTCTTTTCTCGTTAATAGATTTCTACTAATATACGGGAAGACGGGCAGCTATCGGACAAAAGCCACGTGGGGAGACAGGGTACAAAAGTCCAGCAACGGGAGAACTGCCACGCCTACAAAGCGTATTCTCATCGGTTAGAATATTCATCCGAGCTGAACCGGATTAAACACTTTTGGCTCTATATCTGGGTATAATGCTTTCTGTCTATTTTTATTCGCTTAGTAGGTAGATAGCCTTACTTATTCCTCAGCTCAGTGAACCCCCCGGTTCGCCTCGGCTGCTACGTGCGGGCGATGCTGGGCCTAGTACTAGCATTCCGTCCGTTCCTCCCCTGACCACTTGAAACCACGCGCTGTATGTCAGCTTACTAGGAACCACGATCCAGTCACGCTGGCTTGCACATGGACCTTAATCCACCTCATCTATGTACATTACTTAGATAGTATACCTTAGGTACCTACTAGATGCTCTCTAAGCTAACGCGGAATCCGACTTTAATATGTTGGGTACCTAGCCTCTGCAGCTTCTCTCTTATTCTCTGTCGTGTAACCTAACAACGTTTTCGTCTCTTTTTCTTTCTTCGTTTGTTTGTTCCTTTCTTTTCCGTGTACGCAAAAGGGTAGGATCTAGGTAGTTCACGATGGCTTCATATCCATCCATGGCAGCGGGCCCCGTCCCGTTTTCGATGGACTACAGCGGGTACATATCGACGGACGAGGACTCGATGATCACGATAGCGCCGCCGACGCGGGGGAGAGGAGGAGGAGAAGAGTACCAAGAAGGTGAAGCGGTGGACATACTCAAGGACAACCCGCCGTTCAACCCGGACAGGAATTTCATCCTCGCCTTCCTGTCTATCTGCATTATCACCCTCGCGGCGGCTCTCGACGCGACCTCGCTTAGTATCGGCCTGCCTATCATCACCGAGGACCTCAAAGGAACGGCCATAGAGGCATTCTGGACGGGAACGTCGTTTTTGCTGACTTCCGCCGTCTTTCAACCCGTTATCGCCGGCTTGAGTCACGTTTTCGGGAGGAAGAACCTCCTTATTATATCGTCGCTTTTGTTTGTCGTAGGGGCTATCATCTGCGCTGTTGCTAGGAACTTTACTGTAATGTAAGCCAGATCTCAAGTGCTATACGGCCAAACCTTATCACAAATAACTAACATAATGCGCCTAAGGCTTGCGGGAAGATCCGTCCAAGGTATTGGTGGAGGCGGTATACTGGCATTAGGCGAAATTATCGTTACGGATCTCGTCCCACTTGTTGCTCGAGGAAGTATGTTCTAATCCCCCTGACTCTAGTTTCTATGCTAATACAATATAGCCTGGTTTGGATATCTCGGTTCGACATGGGCTTTGGGTTCCGTTGCTGGGCCTTTATTGGGGGCAGTCTTTGCTGAGAGTGTAGCGTGGCAGTGGAGTAAGCGATCCTTTAAGCTTGACCTCACGAGTAAACTTTAACAATGTGTTTTACAGTTTTCTGGATCAACCTTCCGATTGTTGGCGTGGGAATGATTTTGCTCGTCCCATTCCTGAAGCTTGAATCCACGCCCGGCAAACTCTCTACTAAGCTGCGCACATTCGACTGGATTGGATCTATCATATTTGTGGCCGGTACCGTTGGGTTTTTAATTCCCGTCACATGGGGTGAGAGCTTCTACCTAGTTTTACCCTGTTCACGAGTATCATCTATCTAATGCGGTTGTTAGGTGGTGTCATGTATCCTTGGGACCACTGGAGAACAGTAGTCCCGCTATTACTCGGGTTCGACGGTATCATCGCCTTCGCCATTTACGAATGGTGGCTTTCGAGAAGGGCGTTCGACGCCGAAGGAAAGTCCCTACCAGGCGAACACATCGAACCTATCGTTCGCTTCACCATTTTCAACAACTACACGATGTTGATTACATTTCTTTCAACTGTTCTGCATGGGGTGGTCGTATGGTCTCTCCTATACTTCTTACCCCTATATTACGAAGCTGTTAAGGAATACTCACCGATTATTTCCGGTGTTGCTATTCTTCCGGAGACAGGTTTGGTCGCTCCGGTATCCGTGATTGCGGCCGTTCTTTGCACAAGATTTGGGAAATATCGATGGGCTCTCTGGTCAGGTTGGGTTTGTACCACTGCTGGTTCTGGGCTCCTCTTCATACTTTCACCTGATACGTCTGTTCCCGGTTGGATCTTCCTTAACTTTCTTGTTTCGATCGGAACTGGAATTCTGTTCCCTGCCATGAGTCTTGGCACCCAAGCGGCCTCCCGTCCCCAAGATTCTGGCCACACCGCAGGTTTCTTTTCTTTCCTCCGTGTATTCGGTCAGGCTATCGGTGTCGCCGTTAGTGGTGTCGCGTTCCAAAACCAGCTCCAGAGCGAGCTGCAGAACTACGATGAGTATGCCCCTCTTGCGGCACAATACAGCAAGGATGCCACTGCACTAGTCGGTATCATCAAAGCGTTACCGGACGGGACCTCGAAAACGGACCTGAAGCAAGCATATTCGGACAGTTTACACGTTATTTGGCTATTGATGACAGTGGTTAGTGGCGTGGCGTTGCTGACCAGTCTTACCACAAAGGAATACAGCTTAGAACAGGAACACGACTCCAGGCAAAAGTTTAATGGCGGAAAGAATAAAGAAAGTACGGCTGATTTAATGCTACGATAACCTAAAGAGCGCATAAGAAGTGTACCTATATAAAATCAAAGACTTGAGTTTGGGCATACTACATAGATGGTTCTGGTATAAAAGGATGCATATACACAGGTCGCATAACGGAGTTATTGGGTATTGAAAGGATGGCTCGGGACCGCTTGGTGTGTGTATACTAACGGACAAACGCTAGGCAGTCAGAAAGAAGATGATTTTTGGACAGGTACCTTAAGAGTCGATTACACATCAACTGCTATCGGCTAATACTGGCATTACTTTACTGCAGTTTTGTAAAAATAGTCAAGAACCTAATAGTACCTAACTGTACCTGGTGTGAACTTCAATATTTGACAGTGTCTCAGCGGGATCAGAATTCATGAGTGATAGATAAACGGCCCCTGGGCTAGGATAATAAATCTGGCCGTTAACTTGATCAGGCGAAATAACAATAAAGGAGAATTAGGTATTACTAGATACGCAGGCACGTAAAATAAATGCTGGATACCATTCATAATCTTGCTCCTCAAGTCATCGGCAAAGACGCGTTTTGGATTAACTATCTGATAAGTACGAGTGTCAGCCAAGACCGTACTGATTCGTTATTATAGCTAGACTCGCTGTTGTTCCCTCTCAACGGTCAACGCTTGTCTCTTCTAGGCCCAATGCTTTCGAACCCCTTAGTATATCTAAGCCCCCACCCCTTTTCCTGTGGACGATATGCTGTTGTTTTGCCTGAGTACAAGAATGCATGTATGTAGTGTAGTGAACCTCTCCTCGCTCATGAGTGTAATATGGTACAGCTTGGAATGAAATCAAGAAAACAACAGCTTCAGCTTTTTTTTTTTCTTTATTCCCTACCTTCCGGGAAAACAAATCGCGATAGAGACAAAGCTTCGTGCTAAGCATCTCCGGCATCGAAATCCATACCCTGGGGAAATTTGGGAAGGACTCAGCTCCTCAAAGTGTTATCTCTTATACTGTGACTCCCGACCGTCTCTGTGCTCCCGGTCTTTTTTTTGACGCCTTCATTTTTTAACTCGATATAACGCCTGCCGCATGCTAGTCCCAGCGGCGCCCTTCGCGCTCTGCTTCTAAGCGTCTCATGCGGCCTTCCTCATCCTCCATATTTACGGCCTCGCTACGACGGCTTTTTCGGCGACTACCACGATCATCTCCGCCGTCACGGCTACGCTTAACGCCGCTAGCGCGACCGATAGTTGCCATTCTCTGCGCTTCTTTGAGAAGTCGCTCGCGGTCTCTAGCCTCACGCTCAAGTGTGTGAGGGTCTTTCGATGTTGCGTTGGATGTAGGCTTCTGAACTGCAGCCGACGACTGGGAAGTACGACGAGACAACTCGCCTTCGCGTCTGCTTGAGCTGGAAGGCTTGCTGCTAGTACCCTTACTATCAGATACAGAAGCCTGTTTACTACTAGCCCCCTTAATCGAGAAGCTACCTCGAGGTCCTGTAGGGGGATTAAATGATTTGTCGGATGGTTCTATCGGTGTCGGTAAGGCGCTCGAGTTCTTGCTGCTGCGATGACCCCGGTCATCTTCATAATCGCGAGCGCGGTCCTTACCACGGTCTTTTTCTCGTTCTCTGTCCCGTTCGCGGTCTTGGTCTCGATCCCGATGGGATCTATGGCCAGATTTTCGATGTCGGTCGTAGTCGCTATCCTTATCGACATCGTGGTCTCGACGTTTCTCGTCTCTATCGCGACGACTTCGGTGGCCTGAACGCCTATGTTCGCGACCCGCGGGAGAAGCCGATCTGGACCGTTCATCGTACTTTTCATCTCTTGATCGACCTCTATAATCGTCATCGTCTCTAGTAGATTGCTTTCTACTCTTATGCCTGCGACGGCGATGACCACCATCACGATCATCTTCAGAAATAGACGGAGAACGATGTCGCCTATGCTTACGGGACTCCTTACGATCCCTGCTGCGGCTGCGGCTTCGACTCCTGGACCCTGTATACGTTCTAGAACGGTCACGGTCTCTATCACGGCGATGTCCCCTACTCTTTTCCTCTTCATCATATTCTCGATCACGTTCACGATGTCGACGCTCCTTGTCCCTGGAAGACTGCGGAGAACTACTCCGTGATTTATGTTTATCTTCCACTGGGCTTGCCACGATTGGAGGATGATCAGTACGTGAGCTGGGACTCTTCTCATCAGTGATGAGACCACGGGCTCTTAAGTTGAGAAGGCTAGTGTTAGGAAGGCCCTGCCGCATGGCTTTTGGCCCAGTAGGTGCATTCAACGGCACGTCCGGTACCGACGTTTGAAGACGCAATGGGCCAGCATTTCCACGAGGACCTTGAGGTGCTGAATGCTGATCTCTAGAGGATACAGATACATCACCCTTATTATTTGCGAAGTTACCCTGCGCAGCTTGCGACCCGTCTTCCATAGGTATTTCAGAGTTCCCCAGTGTTAGCTTGTCGATTCCATTAGCAGCGACACTATTATGGCTATTCCCCGTTTCGACGTCCCCATTCTCACCGGTTGCTTGTGCGTCTTGATTTGGCTCTGCCCGTAGTGCTCGGCCAAACTCATCCACATTGCCGGGAGTCTGTTCTGCTACCTGAGAAACATCCTGTACGCCAGTGTCATCTTTATCGCCAGGAAATTGAGGAGCCTGTCCGGCCCATCCTTGGTTTCCGTTATTATATCCATGATGGTAACCACGACCGTAGCCTCCGTAGAAGCCACGGCCACGGCCGCGACCTCGGTATCCGTAATTCCCTCGGCGGTAATCATTGAACTGGTTGTGGTGGCCAAAATTACCTGAATTGAAGCCTGTACGGAAGCCAGCATTAAAGTTGCCAAAATCACCATTTCCCATTCCAGGAGCATTTGGATTGAAATTATCTTGGCCGATGTTCCATGATTGTTGTCCGTTCCAGTCATTGCCGCCTCCATTGAACCCATTCATGCCCATGTTCATGTTCATGCCGTTCATGCCCATGCCCTGCGCACCAAAACCACCATTCATCATCATATTCTGCATCGCCATGGGATCCATCATTCCTTGTTTTATAAAGTTAGCTATCAAGCCGTGATACTTGGGAGGGCAATTCTTACCCATCATAGGAAAAGAGCTAAAAGCGGCTGGGTTCATTCCGTTTTGCATGGCCATCATCATCTGCATTTGGTTTAAATCTCCATTGCCGAAGCTCATATTAAAACTTCCATTCATAGAGTCGAAGCTAGAACCCATACCGGGCTGCACTAACTGGTCCTTGCCATCGCCATCCTCGTCTGCTTCTTGGACTTCTTCTACAGCTGCTCCATCCTGGCCTTCCTGGTCGCGGGGGACGACGGCTTCGGACTCTTCCCCTGTAGGCTGCTCTTGGGCTGGCTCGTTTGCGGACTCATCCTAAATTTTTGTTAGCTATACTTTCTCATGACGGAAAAGTCTCAAGAACCTACCTCTTTAGGCTGAGCATCAATGTCCGGTTTCGGCTCGGCGACTGAGGGCCCCTCGGAGTCAACTGCGCCAGGAGCTGGCACGGAATCCGTAGATTTAAGCTCTGTACTAGCTTGCCCATCGGAAACATTATTCGTAGGAAGTTGCTCGGTGGGAGTGCGTGTCTGAGTTGGAGTCGGTGTATCCTGCGCAGGAGTAGTCGGAGTAGATCCGTTGGTTTTCGGTCGGGCGGCTTCTCGTTTCTTTTCCTCTGTCTTCAAGAAGACTCTAATGGTTGTTCTAAGAGACTTGTAGATGGTACAATCGGAGGCGGAAACGGGAGAATGCTCGCAGACTGGGCAAACTGAGGGCAGAGTGGATTGACCTGGTTATCATTAGAATCTTTACCCAAGAACCGAAACAAAGAGGACGAATAGAACGTACACTTCTCGCATATAGCAGTCTCGCAACAAGGTAACCTGAAAGCGTTGACAGCCAGTTTACTGCACACGGCGCATCGTAGCTTAGTAGGCAACTCGGCCGGAGTGAGAGAGCTGAAATGGTTAGCTTTCTAAATTCCAACGAGTTAATCTGGAATGTCACGTACTTGGCTAGCTCAATCTGAGCCGATGTCAGCGCCGCCATGTTGAACACAGAAGGCGTTGTAGGTGCGCAGTCTCGTGCACATGTGGTAGTGATCTGGGAAAGATGCAAAGAGAGCGCTAGGTAAACAGTATTTCGTATTTCGTATTTCGTATTTTGTATGAAGAGGTTAGAAATCAGTTAGCTTGACGGGACGTGAAGACCACTAGGGAATGAAACCCGTCGGGTGTCGCGCTTCGCAACAGATCGAACGACAACCGGTTGTCAATACAAGTCGAATAGATACTGGCGACGAAATGGGCGGGAGGTTGTAGATGTTTAGTCCTCAGCAAAATTGCACACCTACGCGCAAACGCCTGATATGGGAAACCTGGTACTTTAGAGTTTAGATTAGTGGGTCTAAGACACTCTTGCTCTTATCAGTTCTTATTCAGATCTATTATGGGGCTATCTTTTATGCTACTAATACAATTTATGCATGTGTAGGATAGTTACAAAGCGAGTATTACCAGTAACTCCCGCTCCAGCGCTTCAGCATACCTACCTAGGTAGGATGCTAGGTAAGCGGAAGCAACAGTCAGAAACAGCACTATAAATTCTGAAAGTGACTCTTTCATTAGCTTTATATTGTAGACTATTCATATCACCCATAACAATGCGTGCCAAACTATCCCATTGTTTTAGATAAACACTAAATTTTATGCTTTTTATTCAAGCGAGAATTAAACATCAACGGTCTGTTGTTACAAGGAGATCGGTTCAATTAGATGAAGTATCTAACACCGCATACATTTGTATCCCCCCCACATAACAGATAGATGCGTTAGGTACCTAAGGTAAATATATCTTATTTCACCCGAGACGGCACAGCATAATCGTGTTATATTGTAATGTATTACACGCGACAATAAATTCTACCAGTGCATATATGGAAAAACGTACATAGTCTGATGCTACGAGAATGCGTAGGGGGAAAAGGGATCGCACCCGACTCGCATGCTACTCTAAAGGCTGGACGTATTATTCGTCAAAGGAGTCTGTCTGCTTCAGGGCCTTTGCTATATAGGTCCTGTGCCGTATCTTGCTCGCAAATGACAAAGAAAAAGGAAAAATACTCATCGCAAAGAGTCCTGATACCAAGTCCCAATGAACCATCGCTCCATATTACAAGGTGAAATGTAATCATGATCGTAAGGAAACTTTCACCAATACTTCCCACCACCAAGCCTACGGCGCAACTAGCATGCGCATCCTTCCTTTGCTGCTTCTCGGGGTCCATTTAGATTTACCCTCTGCTCGTCCCCACCTCGGTTGACTGTGGTAGAAGCTCCTGGACCCCTCGTGCTCTTCAGTGACGTTTCAGGGATGGCATTAGCAATCGCGGTGAAAACTTCCGAAACATTGTGGCCCGTCTTCGCACTTGTTTCGAAGAATAACAAGCTCTCTTCCTCGGCATAAGTCTTAGCTTCTTCTGTGGAGATTTTTCGGGCATCCCCGGATTCCTCCCCGTCGGCTCCTTCGTTGTCGGCCTGTCCGGATTCGCTATCGTTTGTAAGATCCAGTTTGTTACCAACAAGAGCGATCACGATTCCTGGCGATGCTTGTCTTTGCAGCTCCGCTACCCAGTGCTTGGCTTTGATGAGCGACGTTGGCTTCGTGAGATCGTAGACGACGAGCGCAGCTTGGGCATTTCGGTAGTACATAGGCGCCAACGAAGCGAAACGCTCCTGGCCTGCCGTATCCCAAATTTCGAACTTGATCGTTCTCGTAGGTAGATTGCATTTTTGCGTTAAAAAGGCGGCTGTACGGTATTAGCCTGGATCTGATAGAAGCGGAGGCTCGGAAGACTACTGGTTACTTACCACCAATAGTGGGCTCTTTATTTTCTTGGAAATCGTTGTTGACGAACCGTAGGACAAGGGAGGACTGTAAGTCATTTAGTAAATTGTTTGTATGCTATGCGGCCTCCTGAAGAAGTAGTACCTTTCCTACGGCGGCCTCGCCAAGCAACACCAGCTTGACACTACTGCTCGGCTTCGGAGCGTTTGAATCGGCCATTTTGTTGGAATATCTATGCGGAATTGAATGGGTTGCGTCAAAATCGGGTTTCTTTTCGGTTCGAAGGGTTCTGTAGATGATAAAAGGAATACCGAGTGAGTATAGATTACTTCGCAATTTGAAAGGGAGCAATCGCAATAGTTGTAGGTGGGTTAGTTGTTTAAGGTAAGTAAAGTAAGGTAAAGCAGGCAGATGGATTTAAAGTATCGAATCAGGAATGACGACGCATCAGAGGAGTTCCCCGTCTGCCCGTCAAGCCGCAGGCGTTAGTGAGAAACGCCACTAATACAAAGTTGGGTTAGTGCAAACCTATGGATACCTATGGATACCTCCTCAATGTTGGATACGATATAGTACACGGAACATCAGCGGACCGACACCGCCAAAAAGTTGAGACCCCTCCTACTCTTTTTAGAACCGGCAGAAAAAAAAAGTTGCTTCTATTTTATTTTGCAGCTGTCGCAGTCTGGAGCTTTTTAGTGTTTTCCTGCAGCGGATTCACGTTGCGTCGCAGTTGCAGTTGCAGTCGCAGTCGCAAATTAACAACCACCTTCAACAAAAATTTTATTCGGTCAAAACATAAAGACAAACTTCCTCCGAAGCTTGTTCCAATTTACGATTTCAAGATGGCGGCTTCTAATAGCCAAAAGAAAGTTTTGTTTGATGACAGCGACGACGAATCGGATGGAGGTGTTAAGCTGCAAATCAACTCGGAATACGCCAAAAGATTTGAGCATAATAAAAAACGAGAAGAATTACAAAGACGTGAGTTTGGGTTTTTTTCTCTACACCCCTACTTTGACTTAACCTATTAACAACTTCTAACTTAAACATCTTCAGTGGAGGAAAAATATAAGTCTAAACAGGCCAATGGAGACAAATCAAAAAATGGTGATGATGATGACGATTCCTCCTCGGACGAAGAAGAAGATGAAAACGGTTTCTTAGCGACGGAAGACCTCGATGCTGAGATCTCCGCCACGCTTCAGGCAATCAAGAATAAAGATCCTCGTGTATACGATGGCAAGACTAGGTTCTACAGGCCAATTGACGAAACTGCTGCCACGACAGACGCTACGGTTAAGGAGAAGAAAGAAAAACCTATTTTCCTACAAGATTACCATCGGGAAAAAATTTTACGTGGAGATACCGGAGCCGATTTTGACGAGGAACAAAAGCCCCCGCGAACTTATGCGCAAGAGCAGGACGACTTAAAGCAGTCTATCAAAGATGAGATCAAGGCACAACTAGGCGCAGAAGACGACGCAGAAGATAGCGATAGTGAAGAGGATTTCATCAAGGCTAAAAAAGGGGCCGAAACTGCTCCCGAGCAAGGCGTACACCCATCCAGGGCTGCCAAGATCAAGGCCCCGAAACCTGACATTTCGGAAGCGGACAAGGACCCAGAGCTTTTTCTGTCAAACTTCATGGCCGCCCGCGCTTGGGTTGAAGAAGACGGAACTAATTGGGAGGCGTTCGAGTCTGACGAAGGCGAAGATGACAAAGCAGATGAGTGGGAGGCGGCGTATAATCTGCGCTTCGAAGACCCTAACAAGAGTAACGAAGTTTTGAAGTCATATGCTCGTGATGTAGTCGCAGCGCGCTCAGTCCGACGAGAAGAAAAGAGCGCGCGTAAGCGTCAACGAGAAATAGAGCGTGAGAAGAAGGAAGAGGAGAAGCAGAAGAGGAAAGAGGAAAGAGCGCGATTACGTCGCCTCAAACTCGACGAAGCCGAAGAAAAATTGAAAAGGATCAAGAAAGCTGCGGGCTTGTCCGGCAAGACGCTGAAGGATGAGGAATGGCAGAAGCTACTTGAGGATGCCTGGGAAGACGACAAATGGGAAGAGCAACTGAAGAAAACCTTCGACGACCAGTATTACGCTGCGGCCGAGGAAGGTGCATCTGACGACGAAGACAACGCTGAAGGGAAGAAATCAAAGAAGATTAAGAAGCCTAAGTGGGACGATGATATCGACATCAAGGATCTCGTTCCCGACTTCGAGGACGAGGAACGCCCCAACGTTACTCTTACCGATGATGAGAAGCACAACGAGGAAGAAGACATAGACGAAGCCGAAGACGACGAGGATGCGCCATCAGCTAAGCGACAGAAGACCAGCAAACAGCGTAAGCGAGAAAAGCTCGAGAGTCAAAAGACAGTACGGCAAGAGCGAGCCAAACTCGAGGCGTTCGTCGACGCAAAGATGGATATCGATGACCCGGAGATCCTCGCCGGCAGCCCGTCGTCGTCGTCGAAGAGCAAAGGGCCAGCGCGCTTCGCCTACCGCGAGACGCGACCGGAGTCCTTCGGGCTCACGACGCGCGACATCCTCATGGCGTCCGACGCGGACCTCAACGAGTTCGCGGGCCTGAAGAAGCTCGCGCACTTCCGGCCCGAGGACAAGCAGCAGAAGGACCGCAAGCGGCTCGGCAAGAAGGCCCGTCTGCGGCAGTGGCGCAAGGAGACCTTCGGCCCCGAGTTCGAGAGGGAACCGCCCGCGTTCAACCCCGGGGGCTTCGTGGACGGCGGCGACGGGAAGCCGAGGAAATTCGAGGCGGAGGACGGAAATGGTGGTAGCAGTAATATAATCGAGGGCGGCTCCAAGAAGAAGCGTAAGCGGTCCAGGGCCAAGAAGAGTGCGAAGCAAGGGGAGGCAGACGAGGCGGCGGAGGATGTGGCTGCCGCAGCGTAGACGCGATGTATAATACCAGCCCCTATCCGTAAAAAGTCTTTGTATGGTTCGATTTGGTGTTCGTCTCTTCGGCAGAGAATCTCGGTAGATAATAGTAGATTGATACCCTAGATCTAAAAATTGTCGCGCGAAGCAAGGAAAAACAAAAAAAGTTACTAGCAAAAAAAAGCTCATCTTGATCGATCTCACATGCTACTACTACTAGTTAGTTAGAAGACAGGTCAAGGCCCAAGGGGAAGCGAAGCGCCCTTACCTACAACGTATGCAAGTCCCGCTCCCGTATTCCGAGCTAAGCGGGATCTGCTGGCGCTTTTGCTCCGCTGGGCCTAGTTGCCGTGTCGAATGTGGCCCGATGGAGTTCCAGACATCGTACCACCTGCATGGCGCAGGGCCCCGACCCGGCAAGGATATAGGTAGTAAGTGCCGTTACCTTATATAACTAAGGTATATACAAACTTACGATGATCTCTCATGGTTTGTTTCTACGTGGGGAAAGGAAAAGGGATCTAACCTTGCGTGGTTGTTCGGGTAGTTACCTATATCATTTATTGTTTAAGAAACCAAAAAGCTTTTCTTTTTAAAATCTTTCTTGATTTTTCTCTTTTTCTTTTCCCTATCTTCTACCTATATTCTCTCTCTCGCTCTCTCTCTTTCGCGTTATGCCGCCTCAAGATAATCTTCCCATCATGCTCATATCAGGTGATATCATAATCCATCTCGAACGATAATAGCACTTTGCCCACATTCTGGCTCTTGAGCTCTCTGGCTACATATATGACATACATGTGTAATCACAAATTGAGTTCTCCCACGCTGGGGCATTTCAAGATTTCTGGCCGCCCTAATACTTTCCAAGAATCCATGTCGTAACAAAGGTATAAAAGCACATATAGACAACAGCGAGTACAAAGCCAACAAGCCACGAGAACGAGATATGCCGGTGCTTCTCCGGGTTTGGAAGTCGCTTGCAACCCGTCCTTCCAAGAAAGAGATTACCTTTCAACTCCGTTACACCGTTCCGGTCCGTCCTTTACAAGATATCATTCGCTCATAAGGACACAATCCTGGTCCTTTACATGCTTTCCGAAATATACAAAAAAGATACGTATGCGTCATCCATCAAAGGGATATGAAGCCGCCGGTACCCTATCGCTTCTTCGCCCTCCAAACGTAAGAATTTATACTACAATAACGTAGGTAAGTGAGTAGGTAGGTATATATATCAACCAAATATCAAAGGAAGAATAAGACCGGATATTTAGTATCGTGACGCATCGCAACATGTGTGTCAAATCTTACGAAGGCAGGATTTCGAGATATGACGAGACGTCGCAGCGATATCAAGATAACCCGGTCGTCTTATCGGCCTCCTCTCCGGAGGCCTAATCCAGCGCCAGGAGTGTGTACGCCAGGGCTGAAAAGTCCAAATCCATCAACACCGCCTAAGCCACCCAAATCTTGGCTCAGTTCTGGCGGCTCCATGTTGAATGGCATGAACCATGCAGAAGATGGTTCGGCAACAAATCCTCCGGGCAAACTTTCATGGTGGTTACCCGAACCATCACCAGAGCCAGCATGAGATCCGTTTGCATTATGTCCTCTGTTTGAGTTACTTCCGTTACCAGCCAACGCGTCCCAGTCCATAATAGCCTCAGGTCCGCTGATTGCTGAAGGGTCTAATTGACCATAGGCGTTGAAGACAAGCTGGCGGTCCAGCTGTGGGAGTATGCCAGCAGCGTTGCTTGAAAGGGACAGCGAAAGCAGATCCTGGTTATAGAAAGCGGGGTGCTGATGTCCATGGCCATGCTGGAATCCGCCGACAGTGACAGGGCTAATGGGTGATAGTGCATGGTAGTTCGCTGCTGCATTTTGTAAGCGTGCGTGTGCGAAGTTGGAGTTGAAGGAGGTCGGCCCACTGGTTTGCCCGCCTAAACGAGAATAGTTACGTTGTGCCTGGGCTCTCTGTTGTTGCGCGTGTTGGATGCGCTGGATCTGTTCGGGTATACTAGCGCCGTTGAGATCGGTAAGAAGGGGTTCGAGTTGTTGCTGTTCGCTACGCGAAGAGATGCTGCCTTTCTTTGCTATCGACTTCCGTTTCATTAAGGGCGGCCTGCTGGATCCGTTGTTCTCACGTCCCTCACCTGTGCTTGGCGGCGGCGAGAGCTGGGTGAAGAATTCTTCAACGGTGTGAAGTTCAGGCTTCTGCTCGAGTACGGCATCCTCGCCCGTCTCCTTCTTTTTGAAAGAAGCCGGCTCAACAAATTCTGGCTGAGATACGCCATGCGGGTATCGATCGAACCAATCTCCGTATTGAAATATGGGCGAGGATGCCGAGTTATCGCCTGCTGGAGTACCTTGGCGAGCAGCATCAGCACACGTCTTATATTGCTCGCGGAGGTTTTCTGCCATGAAGTGGAACATTCCCCAATAGCGCTTCATCTTCGAGAGGAACTTCACATTGATGGCCAGGTTCTTCTTTGCGGCTGTCTCCACAGAAGAATTACCAGAGAAAATGCCGAATATATGAACGGTGCTCGACAGGAATGCACAGTAACCCACAAAAGGTGCCGCAATCATGTAGTGCTCCGCATCTTTTAGTAGTTCGGATATTCTATTCGCAGCAGCAAACGCTTTTGATCCTGCCTGTGTGATGAAAGTATTGGGGACATCTGCTTTCGATAAACCAGCTGGCGAAGACACGGCGAATCGGTTCATGAACAAGACATTTTGCTGGATGGAGATATGTAAAAATAAAAATTGATTGGCCATCCCTTCCGTTTGGTGTAAGTGGAGGTTCTCGGCACTGTATTTCAACCCATCTGGTAGCTTTTCGGCAAAGTCTTCTGCCTGTTTAAGTAGCATAGCGTACTCGGAATCACTCTCCCATATCGAACGCTCATCCGATTCCATTCCCCCTTGGTTCAAGAAGCTTATTATTCTTCCCCATAGGGCGATTGCGCGAACCATGTACGCTGCTACGCCCATGTTATCCTTCGCATCGGAGAGCTGTCCCTCATCCGTCGGAACTGGATGAGGAACCTGACCCTGAAGATCCTCGGTAGGTCCTGGCATATCGAGCTGGAATAGTTTCTCTTTGATTGGTAGTTGGATCTTGACCGTCTCCTCTTTTATGAACATAGGGCGGTCCGTCCCGGAAGAATTGAAGCGATCCATCAAGAAACAAGCCCACATTGTTCGTCTTCGAATCTCGCGATCGATAAAACTAAGCTGCTTCGCTGGATTAAGGCGCATTGGATCGTACTCTAAGTCCTTATGCAGCTGCAACGCAAATGCCATTCTCGTAGCCTGACCACCTAGCGCCCAACTCCTCCCTCCATGACATGTACCGAATTCGTGCAAGCCGAGAAGTAGGAGGCACGTAAGGATCGTAATGTTAGGCCATTCATAACGCCTCGTCACAATATCCCGAGCCGGGGCCGCCCATTCTTCTCCCCGAAGAAAATTGTTCGTCATCGCGAACTTCGGATGAGTAGAAAAGCGAGCAGAAATTGCACAGACCGAGAGCACTAGAACTGGGGGTAATGTGCCGGCTCTATTATAATGGTCAGTGTTGAGGTATGATTCTAGGGTAATAAAAAGACGTACTTAAGCTTCCTCATGAAGCTCGGTTTGTGAAGTAGATGGTAGGCCTGGCCATAGATATTTTCGAAGTAGACATCTGCCAGATGTTCTTGTAGATCTTTTGGTGGTAACGCCTCGGCACCTTCATATAGCAGTTTACTTTCCTCGGCTTCTTGTACTTGCAATGAAGTGGGCTTACCGGAACCCTCTAGCCTAGCTTTAGGGCCACTTCTAGCCCAATGATCCAATTCCGTGCCGAAAGCCTCGTCTGCTCCTCTTTTCTTTGCTGTTTGCTTCCCTGTGGTAAGGGTTCCGGGAATGGCGGGTTTTACCACGCCCCGGACAACGTTGGTGACCGAGGTATCTTGCTCTGATTTAGGTACAAGCTTGATAATCCGGTCCTCCATCCTCTTTAATCGCTTGTCTAGCATAGCCATGTAGTCCGTCCTTGGGGCTGCCTTCCGCGTAGTAACTTTATATACGCAAGGGATCCGGGACCGAAGACAATGCTTACAAGCCGGTTTCTCTCCCGAACAACGTATCTTTTTCCTCCGGCAGGCAATACATGCCAGGGGCAATCTTTTTCTTTCCTTCCCCGCTTTGGTCTTTAGTTCACTCCAGGCCGGTGCAGGATCGGATTTGTTTTCCTTGAGCTTTCCTCCTAAGTCAGTACCGTCGCCAGGCCCACCTGTCGCTAGTCCGAACTCATCTGACATGTTGTCTTCCAACGAATTAGCACCGACATGGACACTTTCCTGGCTCCCATCATCAGACGCATCTATGCTACGCCGTCTGTTCTGCTGCGAATGATCAACCATAGTATAAGTAGCGCTGTGAGGACCTGAGGCGGTCGAATCCTTGCGGTCGCCCATCGACGAAATTGAGCCGTGTCCGGGCGTAGCAAATAGATCGTTCGGATGATCTTCCATGGCGATCATCTGGCTGGCTTCGGGCATGTCTTGAAAGGGGAAGTGAAAGTCTGAAAACTGAGAAGTGTCGATCAGACCGTGCGAGTTTGTGTCATTCGAAAGGCCATCGTGGTGGTTATCTAAGGAAAAGCCATTGAGGTCGGCCGGTTCAATCGAGCTGAGCTGAGCTTCTGATTTAACAACGGGTTGGGAGCCATCAATATTCCCGGATGGGAAGGATTGAGAGTCATGGTGAGATTGACTGGGTGACATTTCGGGGGCTGGATGGCCCTTCACGGCCGCGCAAAGAGGGAAAGATCAACGACGGCCAACGTTACTCTTAGCAATCGAAGAATATGTTGTTAATATTTTCTCTTTGTTTTTCTTTGTCTCTTTTTTTTTTCTCTATTTTCCTACGGAAGCTCAGCGCGAGCGACAAGAGGCTCTTACAGCCCCGCGCGACCGGTTATTTTAACGTCGCCCTCGGCGGGCCCTGGTGTCAGAAAACAGAAATACCAGCGCCGTGTGCGAATGTATCATGACAGACTTGACAGACTTGACAGACAGACAAATAGACAGGAAAGGCAATGCGAAGGAGGATGCCTCCGTAGATTGAAAGTGGAGGTAAGTCTGTATACATACGACAGCGAGTAGAGAACAGCGCTGGGAATATGGTAGGTTATTGGTTAGGCAGTGTAACGGGATGCGCAACCGGTTAGATAAACGTCTTGTCATCAAAAAAAAAAAGAAGAACTGCAGATTCACTCGATTGAGAGAGATTGAAAGATTGGAAACCGCTCTCCTTGCAAACCTTCAGTGGGTCTTGATATGTGGGTCTCCATGCGTGTTCGGGCTAGCATTGTGGGGTAATGAAGCTAACCAGTACGGTTTAAGCTGATGGAGCATTCATGTGGGTGGGACCTCCAGAAATGCCATGGGTGCATGTAGAGGGTACTTAACATACCTCAGGTACCTTAAGTACCATTAGGAGGTGTTGTACCTACCTGAGTACCTAAGATATAGTCAGCGGAGCGGTATCTCTACAAGTACCTAGGTAACCTCTAAGCCCGTAGAAAAGTGTACCTCTCACAGTAGATGAAAGTAATCACATACGGTTAACACACGCATCCATTTTCTGAGAAACGGATGGATAGCCCGCACAGTGCTTGGAAGAAAAAAACGGAAGGTAAAAAGCAGCACTTCAATCTTCAGCAATAGCTTTAGGTATGTTAGATACTATACCGACTTATCACTTGACGTCGTAAATACATTAATACCAACATGTGGCGGTTGATAGAAAGTCAATATAGACCCTCCTATTGGCGAACAGCGGTCAGTTTATCCTAAGGACCCTAGCCTCCATCCAGCAAATGATAAACCAGACCCTTCTGGCCAATGCTAACAGCAGAGTACCTGTCTTGCCTGTTCCACCTGTCAGCCAGCCAGCTAGCCACTAAGCCCTGCTGAGGATCTGTTGAACAAGACAAACTTTAAGTGGGCCTTGGTAAAGACGGTAACTTATGTTACGCACATAGTTACATGCACAGGTAGCTCTATCAGTTAGGTGAAGTAACCTTGAAAGTAATATCTATGTCTAGTTATATGTATACCTAACTCTGCTACCTCTTAGGTTGCGATAGGTGAACACGGAGAAGAAGGATTGCAGCAATTGAATAGCTTCAAGTGCGTGCGTGCGTGACCTACTAAGTTTAAAGACTTTATCTGTTAGCTTGCGATCCCGAGTTTCCCCCGCTCGAGTAGTTGAAGTAAGGTATCGACTACTAGCATAGATACATCTGATCTATGATTGGTGTTGGGAAGTTGTTCATCTTTCAGAGCTCTAGGGTTTACATACAAGTGGAGTCTACGGCCCGGCTCCCTATGCAATCTACGAGGCGTCTCAGTTGGGATAGGTACCTTATATTATAAGAGATCACGTAGTTATTTATATGAACGTCATATAATATATGCTTTAGTTATTCTTAGCTGTGGTTAGAGCTCATTTATCAATACCTTGAGTCTCAGTTTCATATTCACTAGAAGATTGGGTACCAGAGTTTACAGATCCGACTTGTTACTTAAAGTCTATACATATTGGTATGCTAGCAGATGCTATATTCATATACGAAACCATAATAGTAGAGTTTCTTTAACTACGGTCTAAGACAAGGCTATTCCTCAACCTTGTTCGACTTTACATTAAACCAGACCTGCTTAGTCCTCCCTTACTTATAGCTTCAAATGGTCTCGTGCCATATCAGAGTTACCGACCAAACGACCTCTTGGCGAGTAGAAACGAGCAGCACGATCACAACCCGCGATACTTGTCCGGCGATTTCAATGTGACCGAAGGGAAAGCATCCCTCGGAGTCGTTGCGATCACGGTATAGACTGGATCTATATCCATACCTATGTCGTCACGCCACATTATTACTTGTTCTCAACTCTTCTTATACATACCTGGGTCATAAAGTAAATCTCGTTCCCTCCATTCGAAGCGATATTTAGAAACGATATTTAGAAACGATATCGATGAGCAATCGATGTTGGACGCAATGGTTTGAACTTTGGAATATGTATTTACTTGAATATATTGGAACTAACCCATTCGATTGCTAAATAAGAGTGGATCTTGAAGTACTCCCCGCCTCGTACCTACAGGCTACAAGCATTGGAGCCTCCGGGGTATCATTAGCGTGTGGAGACAAAATATATTCTTGGCACAGTCAAGATCCCCTGTTGGCTTACCAGGATTGCTAAGCCAGGTCAGCACGCACGACTTGCAGGATTGTCGGCGCAAGCTCTCCTAGTTGCTTCTACATCCTCGGGGTAAGAACGCGTTATTTACTGGATGCATGATACATTAGATGTGTTGCCTAGGGTATCTGGGAGTATGCTATAAATTTGGAGAAATCCAAGCGCCATCCTGGACATCCCTAGTTTATATTATTCATGTCATAGACTTAGAAGTAATAAAGTCTAATATCCGCTATGAAGTCAATCGGATATTTTTAATCCATGACATTGCCTTGAGTAGGTAAATCACTAAAGATTTGGTTAGTACATCGCTATACTTGGCTAAGCTTGTCTGCAGTGGAGCTTAGGAACATGGAAGATTCAGGGATTGGGGAAAAGGATAAGTGAGCTCAACAGCTTGAAATTTGACTAATTCTGATTGGTTATACGATATACATACTACTATGTATTGTACTTGCTTTCGGCCATAAAGTGTTCAAAAAATGGCCGACCGTCAATTACATAACGTCCCTACCTGCGTTTGCGTTGCAGCGCCGTGCATTTTCGGCCGGGAAGTTGTACCTATGAGGTAAGTATCTTCCCTTCAATTGCATTATTCAAGCATATTTGTATATTATGCATGTTTTAATGAATCAAGTCTAGGTTCAACTTTTTTTGTGACTGCCCCTTCGTCATTCTCTCTTTACTAGTCCCTAAATGATTTTAGGTAGCACTTGAAATAAATATATTCCATGTTATCGCAATGTCAATAAAAACTACACTTTAACACTTCAATACTTCAACGCTACCACACTCCTTACCCTGATTCGGGTCGTTGGTAGCTCTCGAAGATCCCTCCAATGCAGGATCATGTCCAACATCCATATCCGACAACCATGTCGTCTGACATGCCTCAGATGGCTATAGCCGTGAGAAAACCTTACAAGACGTTGCTACTCAACTATCAAAACAACATACCCTTTCAAAAGATCCATACAAGTCTCCGTTACCCAATGTTACTCGAAAGCTTAGATAGGTCGACAGGCAAATACCTTGACGTAAATCATGACGGCTAACGTAGTAATGGACTGATTCAGAGATTACAAAAGCTTATTCCTATGTTATTTCATGGGTGAAACAGGTTAGGTTAGGTAGCTATCCGGCCTGATGGAAGATCAATTATTATCTACTTTACCTACCTAAGGTATGTATATGAAACCCGCTTAGCTACCTTGGACTCATCTTATACGATAGACGGAAATGAAGCGAAAGCAGGTTCATAAAGCAGGTTCATGACACTGGCATAAGTGCGTCTTTTTATTGCCCCCCCAACAAAACAAAGGTTTTCTCTTTAACCTCTTTACCAAAACCGAAATTTATTTCATTTCTTATTTGGAGAGCTACCTTCCGATACTTACCTCTCCTGCTCATATGTTTACTCCAGTTTTGCTCATCTTGAGTAATTTCCGGACAAAAAATCTGCATCATGGCTTAGCTGCATGAAAGGTTACGCAAACCCGCAGGACAGATAGTCCCGCGTCCATATTAACCCCAGCAAAAAAATACTGTTGCATCCGCAAGAGCGAGCAAGTCCCAAGGCACCCCTATTTCTCTCACTATCAAATACTCGTGCGCCAACTTTACTTGCATGTCGATCAGCTTTATCAACGGGTCACTCTCAGTATGGGGGCGGCACCATGTATATCTCGGAATGTTACCATACATCTTCTTAACTTGGCTTGGCCACTCCTAGACCCGCTGGAAATCTACGTAGTATATCCAATTCAGGGGTGGCGAAATCGGCCTCTCTTTCCTGCCTGTCATTCACATATCATACACTCAAAACTATCCATCCCTACCAGCTCCGTCCTACCAGAGAGCTAGAATCCCCCCTGATATTACAAAACGGAATACAAAGCTACGATTACGTTGCTTGAATTCTCCTGGCACATGTCTTCTGAGACTCCGGGTGCGGAAGCCAGCAGAGTATCTCGTTGGGCGCCCGATCATTTAACTCCAATAGATCCGCTTGCCCAAGCTTGTTACGTAGCTATCTTACCCCCCCAACAGCGTTGATGAAGCTACATAATATACTTACTACATATATTGACAAGTATCCTGCTTTACCTTACTCTATAGGGACGCAATCGAAGCCTGGAGTCTCGATGATTAAGCTTCCTGACGTGTCCCAGAGCGAGGCGAGATGCGCCCTGTGGTAAGGTCTCACTGCATCATGTATCTCTTGTCTTGATGCCGAGACTTATCCACGAACCGACGTTACAGATAGTCTCGTGGCACAGCCATCTACAGTAATGAACGCGGCCGAAAGCAATGCGAAGAAAGTAAAGTAAAATAGGAAAAGGAAAGAAAAGATGGGACCGAGACATCATCATACATACATCGACTCGGTCCTTTCGAGAAGAAGCAACTCCAGCCAAAGCTTGAAAACACCGAAAAGGGGAGGGGAACCCCTGCACATTCCGCTTAATGTGGGCAATACGTATTTTGCCGCCGTTCACCCCTCCATCCAGCTGCGCAGAATGGTCATGGAATACTTCGAAATTTCCGACGTCTCAACATATTGCGGATGCGAACTTCGGTAGCGAATTGGATAAGATGGGATAATAAAAGCCCCCAGCATGCTTGGCGATGCTAGCCGTCTACTATTTTGGTTCCGTTGCGCGACCTGCATTTTCAGGCGTCCCAGCCTTGCTACCTATTGAAGGCGGGTGAACAACCGCAGAGGCCCCCAATTCAGCAGGAGGGCATTATTTAAGTTACTTGCGTGACTTGCAGGACTTACGCTACCTATCCACCTTAAGTGATACATCGTTAAGGTACCCTACCTATATATTTACCTTGGGTAGTATGCGATGCTTCCCCATGGGGATATATTACTCCGTATCGGAGCTCCTCTAACGACTACTAACCCAGGGTCGGAGAACTATTGGCCTTCAATGCATATTTACCTAGCATACCTAGGTACCAAGATGATCGACTTCGGAAGCAGAAAAGGGATATAGTTACTTTGCTGAAGAATAAGCGGTTTATATCATTTTATTACATGTCTAGTATCATGTATCAATCCTCAAGTCGCATACCAGAGTGCCACACGATATAGGTGTGATCTTATAGCAACTATAGTAGCTATTTATCTGCGGTAGCAGTCATATAATCTATTCTACGTCGAAGGGTTGATCGAATCACGCAAGGCCTTGCTTTCCCCAGACTACCAAGATTCTACGTATAGAGGAAAGAAAGAGTTAGATGGCAAAGTATGCAGCACATTTCCGCAGAGAAAGAAAAGAAGAAAAAAATTATGTCGTATCCTAATTTCTACTACCTTATTTCTATCTTATACGGTTGCGATCAACTTGATGCTACGTGGACCCTCAAGATCTGCACTAGGCTACGAGGCGATCTCTGTGGCACGTTCGTCCACCGCCCCTGAATGCGCGCTTCTGTTGCCCAACTATACCTTCCTATAGAGAAGGAGAATACCACACTAAGAGGTAACAGAGCGGTTTTTGATCTAACTCCCTGTTGTGCAGAAATCAAACGACGTCGCCGTGCGATTCAATCTTCACTCACCTCAACCTTCATCCAGCAATTTAAGCAAGATCTAGGGTGAATCGATATGCCTAGTACTGACTACTGCGTGTAGGTGAGGAGGGAGTTACTCGACGGCTATGCTGTGGCATGGTAGCTGTGCAATAGAGCACAGCCGTTCACATCCACGATTGACAGGAGTTCGAAGAGGGTGTCACTACTCCCCCCCGGCCGAACCACCCACTGCCTAGCAGCAGAGATGATGCGTCCCATCCAGATCAGGGCTAGAATTCTAGAGGATATCACCTTGAAATGTGCGAAGAGTGGAAAGGCGAAAAAAAAAAAAAAAAAAAAAAAAAAACTAGACTTGGGATAACATCTCGTGTTGCCCATGCCCCCCTTTTGGTACCTGAATTAGATCTTGCAGTATTCGACGGGGTACGCAACATAAATGGCTGAACAAGCAATATTCAATTCTTACACAACAGCGCACGCTCGCACGCAAACACATTATGACGATCATATTACGAACCGCATCCTCTGCCCCTTAGTATTTCAGTTTGATCTCTTGTCGAGAGTCCTGGTAAGATTGTCCTTGCCCATCGTCTCCGTCCCCGTTCCCCTCCCACTATTCGGCCCATTAGCAGACAGCTATTCGCCACGTGTATTACGATAACCTTCCTGAATCCACAGGACGGACGGGCCTAGGCTTAAGCAATGGTATTACACGGAATCGCAATGCTCTTATACTGCAGGATACGTGTCGCCAATAAGTACATAAGGTAGGAAGAACGCGTAATGAGTTCAATACAGATACCTAAAGTAAGAAGGAAACTTCTCGTAGTTGATCTTGAGCCTATAGCAACAACGGGATTTCCCGAGAACTCGTCGCTTAGAAAACGCGTACCGGAGGAGAGGCCCTGACTAGGACCTGCAACACTTCGATGGACTGGGGATCGAGATGATACTCTGCAAACATGAGGAAAGGAGCTCGTCCAATTTACCACCAACTTCTACAGTTGCTCTTTTTAGACTCGTCGTGCTCACCGACATGTCAGTTCAGGGGGATAAGACGGGGACGGTCTATTGGCCCCTATACTTGGTGTTACTACTACTCTCCATACATGACTTATTCCCCTAGATTAGGCACCTAGAAGCCTAGACACTTCCAATGCACGCAGCCAGCCAGGTTAGATTAGCTGCATGTCTATAGTCACGACAAGACTCGATTCCGTAGCACTGGGCTTGATACTTAGCATATCAGGTACCTAAGATATTCTATTAAGTCTCCTACCAATACCTACCTCCTGTAGTCATTATTCGAATATGCAAGAGGCTAGCTAGGTACATTGGTGTATAAAGTTATTACATGTACCTACCTTACAAATGCAAATTAATCTACAAGTGCCGTTGCAGAAAACCATGAAGCTCTCGGCATGGTAGTGAGCAGTGTTCCCAAAACAATAAATTCTAATAACAGCATATATCACAAAAATGTCACTACTAACACGCTATACCTAACCTACAGCACCAATTCGTTTGTTCTGAGGAATCATTAGCTTAACATTATACATAATACTCTGAAAAGAAGAAGCAAGTTTAGAGAATTATCCTGGCTTTCAACACGCCAGGTAGGTAGGTTAGGTAGGTAGCCCCCAACGCCGCAAATAAACGACATCAACACAACAAGAACAAGAAACAAAGGTATCTAGAGCTCTAATCTATCCACCTTCAATCCAAAACGCCACATGAAAATGCCGCTGCCCTGTCTGAATCTGAATCCGATCCCTCGAGCGAAGTCTTCTCTGCTCTGTTCTAAAGAGCAGCCGCTTCTTTCTCCCTTACCCCTATCTATCTATGTTCATCCATCACACCCTTAGGTAGGGACACAGGCGGTAGCATCCCCCATATCAACGATCACTGATATATACCGGGATACCGTAGACGCACACCGCCGCGGCCGTCAGGTATCTAAAGCGACACGCATCCCTCGCCTTAGCAACAGCCTCGACGAGACTCGCCTTACCCCAGCCTTCTCCCTCTCCTCTCGGCGGCGCTGCCTTGTTCTTCTTCTCAGCACCTGCCTTATTCCCCCCTCTTACGACTTTCTTGCCCTTCGCCCCCGCTCCCGCCCCCGCTCCCGCGTCCTCGGCGAACGTGCCCTTCGGCAACAACCCCCACTCCTCGAACACCCTGCCCGCGAAGCGATCGATATCGCGATCCGTCACGTCCCACAGCGTGCCCACGACGGCGGGGCACCCTGCGAGCATGTAATTCCAGACGGGGCCGTGGCACTCGAAGCGCCCCGCGTCGGCGAGCGACGCGGAGCTGCAGCCCATGAGCAGCGCGGCGGCGCGGCATTTCTCCATCTTGCGGATCGTCCGCCCGCGTATGTACTGCGCGCCGCTGCCGTGCCCGAAGTACAGCAGCAGGTCCTTGGTCGCGAGCGCCGACTCGAACTCGGCCTCCGTCGGCTCCCGCATCTCGACGCTGTCCCACGCGGGCGGCAGGGACGACAGCGCGCCGCCGAAGGTCGCTTGCGTGTTCTTGAGGTCGGAGCCCGGGTTCAGGATGTACGTGCCCGAGTTGATGGATGCGTAGTGGCCCTGTCGCTGGCTAGAACTGCTGCCAGCCTGATCGCCTTCGTCTGGGCTGCACGGGTTGGCCTCTAGAATCAATCTGCGTAGGCAGTCGAGAGAGGGTACGCGAGATACCGCCAAGTCCTGCAGACACGGTAGAGACTCCCAGGGGAAAGCATGCAAGGACTTGTCGAGGATTAGAATCGTATGTACGGCTTCGCCCGCATCCTTAGCACTCTTGGCAGCGACGTGATACGCGTGTAGGGCGTCGTACGTCTCCACCACCATGTCATCGAAGTTGACTTCGTCGTAAGCATTCCGCTCGCCGTGGAACTGTAGGATGTCAACGACGAAATACAGTAAGTCCGTCAAAGCATCGTCGAGGTCACCCTCACGGGCTATTGGATCCCCAAGGCCGATAAATAAATCATATATCCTAGGGTCGAGGTTGATTTGCGTCGCAGGAGCTGCTTTCGTCTTTTTACCGCGGACTTTGCGCCTCGAGGGGAGGTTTTTGTCAAGGATGCCTTCGAAGCTGTTCTGGAACTGGACAAGTGGATCTTCTCGTCGCCGGTGGTGCGAAAATATGCCCTTGAATCCGCCTAGCCATGATTGCTCGATACAGTCCATAAGATTCTTTAAGCGTTCGTCGAGTTGTTCTCGTTCAGACCACCACGCGGACTTCGCGCCTTTTTGACTCATGTCTCGTGCATCGTGGCAGGTTCGATTAGCCATTTGAATGATCTCGAGTAACTCCGCTCGTCCCTGGCGGAAGCTGAATACTTCGCAGTCGGCATCTCTGGAGCTAGCTCTCTCAAGCGGAAGCCGAATTCCGAATGGGTTATGGCCTGGCTGGAGCTTAGTGACGCAGAGATCGTGCTCGTTATCGCTTAGTGATACCGATACGACGTTCCAGGATTTCGGGATAATATCGACGTAATCCCTTTGGAAGCAATCCATATCCAGGGAAAGGCCGAGGCTGGTACGCCTACCTTGGCTATCGTTGGTCAGTATAGGCCAATCTAATTTGGGTTCTTTTACGGCTTCTAAACGGAGGGTCTTGCGCTCGCGGCGCCAGGTGAGGTTGCGTGCTAGCTCAACTGTGCAAGTTGCATGAGCAGGATGGCTTGCCGCCGGTTTGGACGAGTTTGTATTCGACAAGAGGATAACCACATTTTGTAGCACTGTAGCAATACGATGAACCAAGTCTCCATCACCGTTAAGACTAGCGATAGAATGGGCTGCCAGTAAATGACCCTGTGCTTCGCGCAATTTCTCGACGAAAGACCTCGTGTTCTGTGCATTCTTCGCCGGCCCACGGCCCTTTCGAGGAGCCATTGGTTTTATTGGAGATAACCGATCAGATGCGATCCTATCCTTAAAAGATCCCGCTACTGAAGGGAACGAAAGAGTTGAATCCTGGATGACGGAAAACACAGCGTCTTGGCTTATTTGTTCTAGACTCTGCCCAATCAAAGCCACACCCATTAAGAAGCTGGCTTGTGACACATCTGTAGGCAACTTGGAAAGTTCGTATGCCGTTCGGAGAGTAGATACTGCCGCTGCCCAATCGTTGGCATCAAGCAGGCGTGTCGATCGGATTTGGAGGATCGAGGCGCGTAAGAAGGATAACTGTGTTTCTTCGGGCTTATCTTGTACCGGAGTTTCGGGTGGTGGGAGTGGCTTTTTCGCTGCTGGTTTTTTCGGGATAGTCTTAGTCGGAGCTCTGGGCCGTTTCGTTACCGTAGGGCGGCGCGCCACGGCTTTAATAGTAGGTTTTTCTTCGATTCTCAGCCCTGCCATATCTGATTCTAGTACCTCCACAACCGAGTTATTCGCGTTGTGGGCGCTATTCAAGATCTTGAGCATCGCCTCTGCCCTGCCTATTACTTCCTCTTGCGCCTCTTCATCGTTGATTTCTCCATAGACCGAACTTAGGCGACACAGGACTTTTGCGTTCTGGTAGGTGGGCTCCAAGCCTAGAGTTATAGACTTGATTTCGGCTGCTATCTCTACCGCCTTGTCCAGCTTGCCAGCCATAAGCCATACTCGTGCCAGCCAAGCAAGAGATTGAGAAACATACACAGCTGATTCCATGCTCTTCGCTACTTTCTGCGCTTGTTCGGCATAATACAGAGTTTCCTGATACATACCAACGTGTGAGTAAGTGGAAGACAATTGTAAGAGAAATCGAAACAGCTGATAAGCCAATGTCCAAAACTCCGGGCCAGCGCTGGTACGGGGTACATCAGAACGCTCCATATGAGAATTATTGAGGCTTGTGTCCTTGTCCGAAGCATCCGATTGCGAAGACTCCTCTATGGAAATATCGTGGGCGGCGGTTCTCATCTCGTCCAGTCTAGACCAATCATGAAAGAGTTTCCTGACAGCAGTTTTGGCAAAGCGAAGTGCGTGGAAGCAGTCGCCGCGTTCGAGCTCGAGATTTGAGTATAGGAAATACGCGTATGCCGTGGTTATCCTTCGGTTCGTGCTCTTTCCTCTCCTTTGTTCTGACTCAGACGATAGGCCCATCTCAGCATTCCGAGCATTACTCAAATGCTGCTCGGCCTTGTCCAGTGCCCCCAGGGACAGGTGATACTCTGCGGCAGATAAGTGAAATCTCACAATGAGTTCTCTAGTAATATCTGGTTGAGAAATTACTTCTTGGCTATCAACGAGGAACTTCTCAGCTTTGGATGACCAGCCATTGCTCAAATGCTGTAGACAGAGTGTGATGCCCTGACTTATCGATGCTTCGGGACTGCAATTTCCTGAAAGTTTAGAGAGGCTCATCGAGAGTTCGAGGATTTCCGTTTGGAGGGTTTCTAGACCCTTGATTCTGGCAAAATCGACGAGAGACTGCAGGTTCGTGAGTAACTGAGAAGGATTGTCTACGTGAGCTAATAACTGTTCAGTTGATTGGCATTGGGAGACAATCTGTTTCCATCTAAGCAAGGCTTCCTTGACTTGGGGTGAATCTATGTTCGAGTCGATCAACCCCAATATGCACGTCGCAGAAGCTCGAAGGTGAGGGATATAGCGAATTAAGCCAGAATCATCCCCTAAGGTTTCTTCGTTGATCATTTTGAGAACCTCTTCCACCTCAGCCCGCAAGTCGGCAAGCCCCTCTTGTGATCCCATGTGGATAGTGAGAAGCTGCAGCAAGGTCCTCAATCTGCGAATCGGATGTTTCTCAATAGAATAAAATTCTAGTAGAGTCTTTATCATGGGGCTTGACAAATCCGATTCGTAGCGGAACTTCTGATCTCTACAAACAATGGCGTAGAGATCGTGTTCGAGAGCTGTTGCTTTATCTTGCCCAGTAAGCAGCCAAGTCCAATCATTATGTTTCCGATCAAGCTTCGCGAGGTTGCAGACCGTTCTTGAAAGTAATTCGACATCGGAGTTCTGCTTCCATGCTATCCACCAGGGTTCTGTTGCAAGGCTGGCGGTTATATTTGACACGACTTCTTGCCGAACAAGATGGTCTCTAATGGAGCGGAGAGCATCAGTAGCATCCTCCAACCTGCCCGAGGCTCTGCATAATTCGGCAAACCTTTCCCACTTGACCAATAGCTGGGCTCGGGTCTGCTCCCCTCTGGACCGATTTTTCACGCTCTCGATAGACTTTCGAAGCGCTTTGAGAGATATAATTTCTGTCTCCTTTGAGGGAGGTTTTCGTAGAGCAAGGTGCTGTTGGTAGTATAAGTGAGATATTTTGATATGATAGGAGGGAGATGGGTTGCTCTTAGTTTCTAATCGAGCTAAATCTTCAATATTTTCTAGAAGAGCCAATATATCCTGGAGGGTAGAATCCAGAACATCCCAGGCTATTCGGCTATTGTCTAACAGCAACTTTGCAAGCATCAGGGCTGAGTCAAGAATGTGTGGTAAATATGTTGACAACAGCCCTCGACGCTGGTCGAATCGAATAAAATCCTTGGCAGAGTTGGTCGAACTCGGTGGCTTACCCAGCCATCTCAGACAGAACCGTGGCAGTTGAAAGATGAAAGTATCGAGTAGTTCGCTGATTCCGGGGGAAGGTGAGGTAGAGCTGTTTTTCTTTTCCATGATTATATTCACCACAGACTTTCGTAAGAGGCACACACTGTCTAACAGGTCGTCCATTTCTGCACTCGTGCCACCAAGCGATCCTCGTAACCCGTCTAAGACATCCATAAGTGCTCTCTCATCAACCTGAGAGGATTGCTTGAGAGAGAGTGCTAATAGTCTAGCAGTGACAGCACTACATCTTGCAGCAGAATCTTCGCTTGGGTTGGTTAAGGATTTGATCTTGGTCAACCACTTCTTCGCCTCGTTGGTATTTCCCGATTCTTGAGATGCAGTGGCGAGTACTTGGTATATTGTGGCCGAGGGAGATCTAGATGATTCCGTTGGCCTGAGCCCTAACTTTTCGACACGTTTCCAGACCTGGGAGAAAGCGGTAACAGCCATTGAAAATCGGTTAGGGGTTGCCCTTCTAATGAAAGCAGTTAGACACTTGGAGAGAGGGGATAAGATATCTTTATCAACATCCCCCCTGTGTCCAGATACACTCCATGACTGTAGACGGGTAGCCAAACCGAGAGCTTGTACTTCCAATGCCACTTCGGGGCTTGGGGACAGCTTTGGCTCTACTGCAAAGTCGTCATCCTTGGCCGCTACACTAGGGGTTAAAGAAAGCAGAGTTTGAGATAAACTCTCCAGTTGTCTCGCGCATTTGGTCTGATCTGGGTTGGCGTCCTTTAGGGACGCTAGGAGTAGATTTATCGGCGAAGAAGGACAGCTTTCTCTTAATAAGGGCAGGACACTCTCAAGATGTGATGACTTTTTAAGACCATGCATGATCCGAAGAGTTTGAAGTTGAGTGGTGATAATCAACCCAAGCAATGATCCAGACGCAGAGATCGTAGTGAAATCTAGTAATTCGGCAAAGGTTTTCGATATTGTATTCGGTTCCGATTTCGAACGTACCGTTACGTTTTTAGCCTCTTCATGATTTGTACGTCCTAACCGTCGCTTTAATACCCTAAGCTCTCTTAATGCTATATCAAACTGATTCAACGCGATGAGCTTGCTGACAAATGATGATATTCCTGCCTCTAGTTGTAGTTCAGGAAGATGGATAGCTTTTGATGATTCTAGATGTGTCAATGCCGAGAAAGCCGCTCGTGCGCATTCTATTAGGGACAGACATCCCATCGAAGAAGTAGCTGGTATGGGTGATCGAGATGCTTTCGAAACGACAGGCGACGTCACAACTCTGTTCAGAGACCGGGCTGACAACGGCTTCGCGGGGGCTGAAATCGATCTTCGGAGGCCATTTCGGGATGCGGGTTTAGCGGGATCGTTCTTGGTCGGTTCGCGCGCATCCGGGTTTGAATTTGTCGTAGATTTCGCCGCCTCTCCCAAAGCTTTAAGACTGGCGGTGACGATCTGGGTGGCCAGGACAGCCTTTTCTTTAGCCGATAAGCCTCCTCCATTGCCTTGTGTACGCGATCCTCCTGATATAGTATTTGATCTACTTGGTGCTCTTGTTAGCTTTGTCGATCGTGCTTTCGAAGCTGGTTTTGAGGCATCATTGTTCGCGTCGTTTTCTTGAAGAAGTTCTTTAACGGTAGCTGAGATTGTAGCAGTGCATGTTGAAACCGAAGTGACAGCATTTCGCACAGAGTCGACGCGGGTTTGTACGGATTCCATGAGGGGTGAATTGCTATATTTGCCAACTTTTACTCATATCGTCATAAAGCCGAAAAGAATGAAGGACTTGGGACAGCGATTATTAGTTAAAGTACGCAAAATCGTATCTCATGCCAGCTAAAAGAAAAAAAAAAGAGCAAAGAAATTCTGATAGAATGGCAACGCCAAGGCTTAGAGGAAATGTGTATAATACTTCTACGTCGTAAGCTGAAACTTGTAGACTTTGATGATATGTTTAATTCACGGCGAAGACTTGTGAATACAGGGAAAGTGGATGTGTATTCCCTGAATCCATGTTGAACCCATGCTAGAGCGGAGGCTGTTTAGCTAAACTTAGAGTGAAAACATTACTAAAACTGTTGACCAGGCAACCCCAGCAATAAGTATCCATGTACCCAAAACTGCACTTATCCAGAGGCCCGTGCATTATTATCCCCAGCCGATAATAGGTACGTACCTAGATACTTTACATGTACTCACTCCAATGATTCTACTATGTACTTCACTAACACCAAAAACCTTCTTTTTCTTTCTTTTTTTCCTTCCAACTCACCTGGCAACAAGTCTCCCAACATGGACAAATTTATATGGCGCAAAGCAGCGACAGCTACGGCATCTTTCCAGCCTGTAGCGCCGCGGCTAATGTCTCTCAATCAGCCTCTCTTCATCCGTCATGCTAGCACGCTTCCGTCAATAATGCAGACATCGTTCTGGAAGAACATGGTACCGAAGCCTTTTAGACGCTCAGAACGATCCATAGGCCGGCGTGGTAGGCTCAAGCGATTTATGTCAAAGGAGTGGAATCCAGCAACATTCTACATCATCATATTCCTCTTCATCGGATCCATGGCTATACAGATGATTATGTTGAAGAAGGATTTTGAAGCATTTATGAGGCGGTCCGAAATTCGCATCGGGACACTACGCGAGGTGGTAGAGAAGCTACAGAAAGGTGAAGAAGTTGATGTCGAGAAAGCGTTAGGCACCGGGGATGCTGAAAAGGAGAAAGAATGGGAGGAAGTATTAAGAGAAATTGAGCGAGATGATATCCTCAAGAATACGAAGAAATCTGAAAAGATGAAACAACCTGCAACGGATTCGATAAAGACAGAATCTAGTAGTCCTGGTCTTACGGAAGTTAGGGAACAACCAAAGACAAAGGCTGGAGGCTATTCGAATTTTTTCTAGCCTCTAGTATAGCAGGTTATATGCCTATATACAACAAGACTACCAGGTATGCTATTACGACATCATATCTTTGAAAACTGCGGCGCCATGCTGTTCAGGCCTATGGTCATGTTCCTCTACAGCAGCCTTTATGCTAGAAGACTGTCTCAATTGTTCTACAAGAGCAGGTAACAGTTCATCGGTAGACAACTCTATCCTTGCTCCTTGGTTCCCCTTTTGAGACGGATCGAGGTCAGCAAAAAAGGTCTCCTCCCCTCTTACCCCTCCAAGGTTAACGATCGCAATGGGGATGCCCCGATCCTTAGCCCTCTTGGCCAGTCGCCATGCGGAATAGGTCGCAAGGGATGTGCCTAAGACCAACAAGCTTCCGGCATTTTCGATGGCTTGCTCCGCCGCAGCTTTGACGGGTACACGAATGTTCTCTCCAAACATAATAACAGCCGGTTTTAAAATTCCAGCTGTGCTAGTTGGTATCCATGCGCCATCTGTATCAACTTCGACCTTTGCTACACTGCCATCTGCCACGGCGGGTGGAGATGTAAGACATCTTGGGCACGCGGGATAGCGGAATGTCGTATAAGGCGCATCTGGCAGATCAACATCACCGTCAGGATTCGTCTTCAAACCCCTGGCTCGCCTTTCGTCTGGATTTTCCGTATCCAAGGCACCGGATGCTAAGATTTCTTGTAGGAAAGTGTCCCAGGCAGGGTTTAACCTAGCTAGCTCATGTTGAAATGTCTCTCGCGACAGTTCTTCGTGGCATGATGTACATATGCATGATCTTAAGTAGCCATGTAGCTCAATCGTGGGAAGTTGAGGATGAGCTTTTGGATGAAACGAATCCACATTTTGCGTAATCACATTCTTAACTAGTCCTAAGTCGCCTAAGTGTTTCACAGCATAGTGGCCAGCATTAGGTTTTCCCTTCAGTAGAGTGGTCCAGCCAAGAAAGCTCCTAGCCCAGTACCGTTTCCTAGCTTCGTGGTTCTGAATAAACTCGCTGTAGTAGATGGGCCGATATGTCTTGTTCACTCGATATGTACCATTAGGCCCTCGATAATCCGCCAGTCCGCTAGCTACAGATATACCAGCCCCAGTAAGAACGACGGTAGAAGAGGTGCCTTTTGCTGATGATGCACCAAAAAACTCTTGTAAAGCTGCAATTGCGCCTGATAGAGTAGTGGCAGTTCGCGGGATAGTGGTGGGTGATGGTAAGATGTCCGTATACGGAATACGCATATACGGTTTGCGCATTCTGAAGGGGGTATGATGAGATAGGAATATTTGTACTAAAGTACTATATGTATATTTTCAGTAAATTCCAGTTAGTAATTGATCATGTAAGAAGGTTATATAAATCCTTGTTCTATTCAGAGGTTGTGTTTGGAATATTGTGCGAAGTGAAGTCATAACTTATTCGACATTTTACCTACGTCAAGCCACCAAAGGAGGCGATGAGGTAAGCTGCTACAAATGTAAAGTTTGCTTATGAGGTAACGGCGGGTCGACCCGTAGGCAGGTAAGCTGCATTGGTCCCCTCCCTATTAGACGGTGCAGGTGCGTTACGCCTTCTTATGAGGTACCTAGCATATGGATATAGAGGGCGATACCGCTATAACGATGAATCTTAGCTTGGAAACCCCCCCTGAAGCGCGGGGTCGTTTAGGGGTTTTCCCAGTTCCATTATTCCAAGCTACGGCAGCAGCTGACGCAGCTCTAAGTCTAGGGTCTTTTTTTTTTTTTTCTCTTTTAATCAGCTAACCTAGAAACTTCAAATCAGATAAGTTCCAATTGGCTTCTAATTGGGACTATTCACCCACGCCGGCCCATCCGATGTCGTCGCAGTTCAAGGAACACGCACGCATCGCAAGTATTTTTTTTTATTCTTTGCATACTACAACGGCGATTCTTGTTTTAGATACCTATACATAATATTTTTATTTGACTTGCCCATCCCAGACAGTAACGCGCGTCACTCGGTTAGATCATCAGATCTAGGTCCCCAGTATACGGCGTCCATTACACCTTCCCACACTATTACACAGTCGGCGTACTTTCCCTCTTCAGATGTTTCCCCAAGGCCAATTAAGCTGGCCGTGCTTAGGCCGCCTGCCCAGCATGCGCCAGGCTGTCGCAGCTGGGTCTGAGCTTACAACATCAACTAACCGATTAAGCCCAAGCTTTATCCGACGGCAACAACATTTTAACAATCATCTTTATTGGACACATAACCCAGTCCAAACACAACCACGTCGCATCTTTCAAACTGCTTCTTATCCTTCTTCACAAGTCCAATCTTTGCACTCTTTTTCTTTCGTTCATTCTTCACGTTTTATTCACCGGCAATACACCCGCATTTTCCCCATCATGGCAACGCTTTCTCAGACGCGTAGCCATAGCGGCCACAAGCACGGCCATGGACATCATCACCATCATGATAATGTCTACCTTACCTCACAGAATAAAAATGACGCCGGCGTTCGCATTACCCGAATTGGCCTATATTCGAATCTTGGCATGGCAATTGCAAAAGGAGCTGGCGGTTACTTGTTTAATTCCAAAGCTATGATGGCCGACGCAATTCATAGTTTAACAGATCTTGCATCTGATATTTTGACTCTGGCCACCATATCTTGGAGTTTGAGGCCCCCGACGGATAATTTTCCTGCTGGGTTTGGAAAAGTTGAAAGTTTAGGATCGTTGGGTGTCTCAAGCATGCTTCTTATAGGAGGTCTTTATATGGGCTATGGTAGTCTCTTGACGCTCTATGGCCACTTTTTCCTTGACCCAACCACTGCAGCGGAGTTACTAGCACATGCGCATACACACAGTCACAGCCATGGCCATGAACATGGTGCCGACGTAGTACCCAGTCTGCATGCTGCATGGTTAGCTGCGGGCACGGTTGCTGTTAAGGAGTGGTTGTATCATGCAAGTAAGTCTTCCAACCAATACGCCAGCCTTCCGTAATAAAATAAAATAAGCTGTTAACCAATCGCTCTCTACAGCTATGAAAGTCGCCCGCGAACGAAAGTCATCGGTCCTGGCCTCGAATGCTGTCCACCATCGAGTCGATAGTCTCACTGGTATTGTTACGTTGGCCGTGGTCCTAGGCGCGAACTTCATGCAAAATGCAGCATGGTTAGACCCCATCGGAGGTCTTCTAATATCCCTGATGGTTGTGAAGGCAGGCGCGGAAAACACCAAGGAAGCAATTCTTGAATTGACAGATAGGGCTATTGACGGTGAAGTGCAAGCTTCAGTCCGAAAACATGCCCAGAGGGTCTTCTCGGATATTCCTCAGGGGCATGAGATAGAGCTCCGTGGTGTCTCAGGTGTCAAGTCTGGTCAGAATTACTTAGTCGACTTGGAAGTAGCTGTGCCGGGAAGTTGGACGGTAGAAGCTCTCAATGAGACTGAAGGCCAAATTAGAAGTGCGGTCGGCAGCAAGGTCCGAGGTGTTCGCAGGGTTCGTGTCCGTTTCCTGCCTAAAGACACTGTCCCTCCCAAGTTTGACGAATTCATTCCTGGTGATGTGAGCCCTCGATCGAGCCCGGAGCCCGAGGACGATCATCATCATGACCACACCCACGACCATGACGGCAATGGAGACCAAAAGTCGAAGTAACACCATGATATAAAAGAAATAATCATTTTGGGCGTTGAGGCGTTTGCTACATTCTAGGCATTTCGGACGGTCGACATTTGATGATACCAAAACATCACAGAGTATAAAAGGCGAGGTTCTCAAGGCAGAGCTTGAGTGTACTATATCTTCGGCCCACACCATCGGATAGATGGTATTGAGAAAAACTTGGCACTTGATGTTGCTAACAATAGCATCTTGCATGTTGATGAACATAGCAAAAGCAAGGAGGGGGGATATCGATAAAGCTTAGGAAATATAAGGCCCTGAGTTTAGCTACGCGCTTGCTGGATATAGCAAATACCGTGGCATTGAAGATAGCAATATAGATGCGAGTTCGGAGCTATTTGCACTTATCATGATCTTGGCGCGGAGGACGTGATTCTTAGGTAAGGCACCTAAGGTGCAATACATTAGAGCGTCGAAGCCTTCCAAGGTTCCAATGGAAGCTCTGCATGTACAGTAACAAGTTACTTAGGTACATGCAAGACATCCCTGAACTTTTCCGGTCTTCTAGAGCTCATTCGGCTTCCAGACCGTCAGCATAGGCACTAATGACGTTTTAGCCTAAATTGATGGAGGGACTTCATTGCCCCGCGATACCGAGAGCTGGGTCACTAGTGTCATATTAGCAGTACCTATGAGACCTATGAGACGTACGATCCGTAAATCTTGCATCAACAGCTTTCATAAAGTTAATAAATAATTCTGAGCGACTTTCTTAAGAGTTCCAAATCCAAATTTGCTAGACTAGTCCTCTGTTTTAGAGCGTCATTTCTACCCATGCATAGAGCTTAGAGTTTTACTAATTCCGGTATACGTTTGTATTGATTTACTGATTTACTAGCAAAGCAATTATGAGCATGGGGCCGTTATACCTTGGGTTTGATCTTTCAACCCAGCAATTAAAAGGTAAGCAAGCCAATAGCATTCCTCGCTGTTTACTAGAAGAGTTTTGCTAACTTGGTATTAGCAATTGTAATTGCTTCAGATCTCAAGGTCGTCTCCGAGGCCAAAGTCGATTTCGACACCGATTTTGCCGCCAAGTATAAAATCAACAAGGGCGTACGAACAAACGAGGATGAAGGTGAAGTGTATGCGCCAGTGGCCATGTGGGTTGAGGCCGTTGACCTCGTCCTATCTCGGCTGAAGGAGAAGGGGTGTCCTGTTGAGCATATCAAAGGCATTAGCGGCTCTGGTCAACAGCATTCGAGTGTTTACTGGAGTGAACATGCCGAGTCCACCTTGAAGACACTTGATAGCGAGAAGCCCCTAATCGACCAGCTACACAATGCCTTCGCCTACGAATTTGCCCCCAATTGGCAGGACCACAGTACCCAGACTGAATGCGACCACTTTGATGCTCACCTCGGTTCTAAACAAAAGTTGGCTGATGCTACAGGGAGTGCTGCTCACCATGTAAGTCACTTTGTAATATAGCCGAGTCAAGCGCAACTAACAAGAAGTACCTAGCGCTTCACAGGCACACAAATCCTAAGAATGCGAAGACGGCGCCCTGAAGTCTATAACAAAACTGCTCGCATTTCGCTAGCCTCTTCATTCCTAGCTTCTCTGTTTCTCGGTACAATTGCGCCGATAGATATAAGCGACGTCACCGGTATGAATCTATGGGACATCGCCGGCGAGAAGTGGAACGAGTCACTCCTAGAGTTGACGGCAACCAAGGAGGGCGTTCCCGAGCTGCGGAAGAAGCTTGGTGACGTGCCACTAGACGGCGGCGGTAGTCTGGGGGGGATTTCCTCGTATTTCGTAAAACGATACGGATTCAGCCCCGACTGCCAGATCGCGCCTTTCACAGGCGATAACCCCGCGACGATCTTATCCTTACCTCTGCGCCCACACGACGCGATCGTCTCCCTAGGCACATCTAGCACGTTCCTCATGAACACGCCGAGCTACAAGCCGGACCCCTCGTACCACTTCATGAACCATCCCACTACGAAGGGTCACTTCATGTTCATGCTGTGCTACAAGAACGGCGGCCTGGCCCGCGAGAAGGTCCGCGACAAGCTCCCCAAGCCGTCGGGCTCGGACCCTTGGGAGAATTTCAACAAGAAGGTGCTGGAGACGCCGCCGCTAGACGTGAAAAAAGAGGGCGACAGGGCCAAGCTGGGCCTGTACTTCCCGCTGCCGGAGATCGTGCCCAATATCAAGGCCGGCACATGGCGGTATACGTGCAACAGCGCAGACGGCTCGGACCTGAAGGAGAGTCCGGCCTGGGGCGCGGAGGCAGACGCGCGCATCATCGTCGAATCCCAGGCCCTGTCGATGCGCCTGCGCTCGCAGAAGCTCGTCTCGAAACCGAGCGACAGGCCGCAGCTGCCGGCGCAGCCGCGGCGGATCTATCTGGTGGGAGGGGGGTCGCTGAACCCGGCGATCGCGCGGGTGTTCGGGGACGTGCTGGGCGGGGTGGACGGGGTGTACCGGCTGGACGTGGGGGGCAACGCGTGCGCGCTCGGGGGCGCGTACAAAGCGCTGTGGGCGCTCGAGCGGCGCGACGCGGACGAGAGCTTCGACGACCTGCTGGGCAAGCGCTGGAGGGAGGAGGACGAGATCCAGAAGGTCGACGACGGGTTCCGCGACGCCGAGTTCGCGCGCTACGGCAGGGTCCTGCGCGCGTTCGAGGAGCTCGAGAATAAGATCCTCGAGGTCGCGCATAATTAACTTACCTACCTAACCTGTGTAGTCTTACCTGAAGCTCATTACTGAATGCAGCAGGTGGTATCCTTCACGTGGGGTTCTCATATACTGGTGTGCGTAGTAAGCTAATGCGACCAAGATAAATAAGATGTAGCATAGATCTAAGTTATTACCTAGGTGGTAGTTTATACTATTGGCAGATAGGTATACTTCCAATAATATAAAGCTCTTATATGTTATTACTCAAACTAACACCTTTGTTTGACTTTAGAGCCTGAATGGCTATAAGTTTCATACAATTTCCTACGCAGTTGTAGCTCTATATATGTGTTAACAAGCCATCTAGTTGAAGGTCGTCACGATATTTAATTATGTGACAGCATGGGGAGTCATGATGCGCGAACTGACCCCTTTCGTAATCCGGAGGCATGTGAGAGTGTGGCTCAGTCTCCCATTAAACATGAGCCCACAATCTTCGACGACGTCATCGGTTCGCAACTAAATTACTACGTGAATTCGCAAGTCCCTAGCGCGCAACGAGAAACACGCGACTAATATCGAGCAGACCGTGGTGTCATTATCAATCCATTCATGTCATTGCTCTCGGGAGACGCGCACGTGGTTTTGGTCGCATTGGATTGTTTACCGCTTCTTCTACCTAGGTATCTTATTGTGAGACAGATATATGTACCACGGGGCATCCTTTTTAATTCCTTCCCCTTTTTTTTCCTCTGAAGGTGATGGATGGTTAGATACGTTTGTATAGGTAGTTACGCTTTTTTTTTTTTTTTTTTTTTCGGGATAATGATTCTAGGTCCTGTCTCGTACGTGGACTGCATTGTTTTCTGTGCATTTCTGACACCGCAGTTGATCATACACGTCGGGTTGCTCGAGACTGTGTTGGTGGGCTTACAATGCTTGCCGTTTTTATGTAAGTTTGGAGGACGAAATCAATCGAACCGAAGACCTCGGCGTAACTCACGAGGGGTATATGAAAATAAATATTAATGCATCTAATCTACAGTATTGAGACTGCCTTTCGAGTTTATCCGCGAACGCTACTTTGTCAGGCATGAGCAGCAAACACCATTCGTGCAGAAGGCATCCCCCTTCGAAGACTTCGTTATCCGATGTGTTCGCTACGCGTTTGCAAATATACCTCCCAAGGTTGGGCGGGTGTTCTTCTCCAAACCGGTTGCCCTGCCATTCCTAAAGTTTAGAATGCTTCGGCATGGCTATTTAAGATCTCCCATCTACTGGCATGAACATAAAGATGTAAGGGATTTTCTTGACTCCAGCAAGTATGAAAATATTGGGGGGTACTTACTAATACTTTTGCAGAAGCGTTTTAAGGGAATATGGATCATTGAAGATCCAACAACTAAACCTGACGTTTGTATATTCTACGCGCATGGTACGAGATAATGTGTAAAATCTAGCATGAGATCTAGGAGTAACTAACAACAATCCAGGGGGTGGATTCTCGATGGGCTCGGCATACTTTTACCTCGAGTTTCTGCTCACATGGTTGAGCCTGTTGCATGACAGTGGGTATAGAAACCCAGCTATTTTCGCCCTGGATTATTCGCTAGTTCCCGACGCCCAATTTCCAACACAGCTCGAGGAAGCCATTGCCGGCTACGAGCATGTGCTTTCAACCGTGCGGGATGCCAACAGGATTTGTGTTAGCGGGGATTCAGCTGGTGCTACTATTGTGCTCAGCTTGCTGCTTCATCTGGCCAACATCGACCGCCACCTTGAAAAGATGAACAGAACTACTGGTGCATGGCAACTGGCAAAACCCGGAATGGCAGTGCTTATTTCGCCTTGGGTAACGCTGGTCTCTAGCAAGCATCAAAATACTGCGAGTGACTACCTTAACACCGAAAACTTGCATCGATATGCGCAACAGTACGCTGGGGAGAAAGTATCCGTCAATGATCCGCTTTTATCTCCAGGGAATTGCAGAGACGTTTTGTGGTGGAAGCACGCAACACCCTCAAAAGGTATATATGTGGCTTATGGTGCCGAAGAGGTTTTTGCGTCCGAAATCTCGTCTCTCATCAAGTTCCTTGAAAACAACAATATCAAAATTCATAGTAGAGAAGAAAAAGGAGGAATTCATGCTTGGCCAGTTGCCTGCCTATTTCTGAGTAGTTCACCGAGCGACAGGAAAAAGGGACTAAAGTCTTTGGTGGAGGAAATCCAAAGTAATATTCCATTAGAGCTAGACTATACCTAATAGCAGCGACGCAGCCACTTGGCATAAGATTCATGTGAGTTTTGTAATCTGTAGCGTGCCGATGTCATGTCAGATTAGATCAAGTAATGCCATCATCAACCTAACACCAGGAGAGGAACCATAGCGCATACATAATACACACTCGGCTTCTAAACTGGCGTTATTACTGAAGTCTCTGGACAAAGCTCTTTGCATAACTATCATCATTCATGACACGCCAAGGCGTTTCTCGCGCCAGCAGTAGTTACCAGAAGTAGTTAATCCTCCAAGTAACGACGCGTAACTAGGCTGTATACTAAGTGGACACTGAGGGAAAGGTAATAAGAGATGATAAAAAAAAGGTATGAGCCAATGCCATATGAATCTTGGATAATTCTATTGAAAGAAAAATTCAATATAAGGCTGAGAAAGAGTCATTTACCTTACAAAGTCGCCTCCTGGTTTCTGCAGCCTAGAGATCTGCGGAAGCCTTGATGAGACCGGCTTATGCGTGACACAAAAAAATAATAATACTCGATCCTCTTAGTGTCGATGGCGACACACGTGCTAAATTCATTTGTAACAAGATCATTGTGAATAAATGATTGAATAGATGACCACGATAATTCATGTGTGTTGAGATAGTTAACATGTAATTTGTATAAATCTGCACATTTGTGTAGATGGAAGAATACGAGTGGTATCCTTTGTCATCAAAGAGATATGACGGGTATTCCTATAGGGTGCTCGGTGAGTTATGTATTGTACAAGGAGGATGATGATGTTACATTGAAATTTTGGGTAGGCAGGTCAAGGCTACATGTACGTCGTGAATTTTTTTTCTCCAGTCCTTCTTTTTTTTAATGCTGTGGCGGTGCTAATCGCGATTACTGGGAACCCCTGATCTGATTTCGCCGTTTTGGTGGTCGTTGCGGATATAAAACCAGTGCTCCTTCGCCGCCCCGTGCTGCAGTTTGGCGCTGAATTCTGAACCCGCTGCGTTGGTTCTAACTGACCCGTCACCCGAGGCTTCCCTTGCCCACCAAATAAAAAAAACATACAAAAAAATACCTCCCTAATTACCAATCGCGTACCGTGTACAGACCTTATCATCAACACCCCACCTTCACCGCCCGGCAATTTACAAAGCTAAGACGTAGCTTTCACCTTATTATTGTCGTTTTTCATTCTCCGTGTACCGACTCACGGCAAGACGCGCAAAGTTGAAACGGTCAGGTTTTGGATTGACATTTGGACTGCACTGTACAATTCAATTCAATTCAACTCAATTCATCACGGGTCCTTTATTTACCTCCCAGTCGACACTAGGCTATTAGGTTCCTAGCAGTCACAAGTTTCCTTGTGTCTTTATGGGAGATTCCCTCCTGATTCATTCAGTACTCAGTACAATACGGTTTACGGTTCGGGTACGAACAACCAAAAAGTAACGACCTGCAGGCCATTGAATCTTTTTTAGGCCTACTAGGTACTAACTAAAGGCATACAACGCAAACACACACCTCAGATCTGCATCATCCTGTGCGTATGATCATTGGGTGGTTGCCTCCTGCATTAGTCCCACCCTTACCTCCTGCTGCCTGCGTACCTACCTCCTAGGTACTTTGTATACTGTACATTGTATACCCGTTAGGTACCTCTTTCCATATAACTATTGGTCACGACTAGATAAAAAGAGGTTACCCTTGCTCTCCTAGCGACTTTGATCCAGCCTAGACCAGCCACACACACTGCATCTATCCAAATATTTCACCACAAAAAAACAACGGCTGCATTGCAACAGAGTCTCAAAAGAGCTGCCCCGCCATTCCAAGCTTCCCGTCCCCAGTTTTCTACGGTCTGTCCGTTGCGAAATTTTATCATTTAACTTCCAGACCATGTCAACCCAAGACAGCTCGTATGCGCCAAAGTCGCCTGACCTCTCTTCTTTTTATTCCAGCTCAACATCTGACATTCCTCAGGACCACAACGTTCCAGGCGGTTATTCCTTTCAACCTGGAATTGGGGCTGGTCCAGGTGTTGGTTCAGGAGCTCCTTTAAGATATAATCAGCCACAGCCCCACCAATTCAGCACTTATCAATCGTCCGTACCGCCTACAAGCGCTCCTGCATACGGTGGTAGTGGCAGTAGGGATCACAACAACACCGCTTTCAGCACCTATCCGCCCCAAGGCAGCGCCGGACAACAAGGACAACAAGGACAATACCTTTCTCCCCTACAACAGACGCAACAATTCGCCCAAACAAACCAATCACCTTACCTTCTACAACCGCCGAATCATCCCACGTCCTACTACCCGTCCTACTCCGAGTCCGCATCACCGGCTGCCTACCGTCAACTACAAGCGCAGTTGCAAACGCAGCCTTCCCAACCCCAGACCTCACAACCACCTACCACTCCTATTCAATTCAACCCTTCGGGACCCCAGAACAATATGCCGCCACGAAAGATCGCTCCGGCAGCAAAGCAGAATGAGATAGAACCTTCTCCAGTTAAAACTAAGTTTCCTACGGCGCGCATCAAGCGTATAATGCAAGCCGACGAAGAAGTCGGCAAGGTCGCCCAGCAAACTCCCATCGCGGTTGGAAAAGCGCTAGAGCTGTTTATGGTACAGCTTGTCCGCAAGAGCGCAGAGGTGGCCAGGGAGAAGAATTCCAAGAGGATCACGGCGCCGATGCTCAAGCAGGCAATAGGCTCAGCTAACGAATGGGACTTTCTACAAGACATCGTCGCCAAGGTAGGCGAAGAAAAAGAAGGCGGCAAGAGCTCAGGCAGAACTAAAGCCGAGAGCGATAGTGACGACGAGGGGGAAATGGGAGAGATTAAAAAGAAGGGAAGAGGTGGACGTAAGAAGAAAGCACCGGCGTAGCCATTGGCTACCTAAGGAACGTGTCATCTTGGTTCTCTTTCTACGGGCTACACGACAGCAATGAGGTCACGATGAATGATTTAGGCCACTGGCGTTCATACCTAGGGGCATTATACCGGCGTTGGGAGGTTTAGGGGCTACCCCGAATTTATGATTGGAAGACGGATTTGGATGGCTTGCGAGATGCTTTGCGACACGAATACCAACCACAACTGTACAAATAATTAGGCAAGGAATACAGCCGATATGCGCCTGACCACAGCAATAAGAAGGTCTTTGTTGTTCGTATCGTGACATGACTTTTCTCTCAGTGATTACCTTTCTCTTTACCTATTCTTTGTTCTCGTTATTTTACGGAGTCCTTGAGAACTGAGTCAGTATGCTTAACTTGGTAATAGAGATGAATATTATCTGAGTTGAGAG
Organism: Daldinia bambusicola; assembly: GCA_022478815.1. NCBI lineage: Eukaryota > Fungi > Ascomycota > Sordariomycetes > Xylariales > Hypoxylaceae > Daldinia > Daldinia bambusicola. Next base: position 373,168 of record MU284071.1, read on the forward strand.
TGTAAACAGTAATTATATCTGAGTTGGTGTTACCTATAAAGAGGTTGGTTGTTGAGAAGTTAAATTCTATTTATATGGATTTATAGTAGTCTACTAGATGTAGGTAGCCATGAGACATGCTGGGACGTGTTTACTTTAAAGTACCTGGTATTCATTTGTAAATATGAACCTTTACCTCGAGCGTCATATATATAAGGTGAGCTGTGCTACCCAAAATTCAATCTAATACGCGAATTATTAAAGTTGATCGAAGCTCTCGGTAGATTCGGGAGCTCTTACCGTCCAAATAACCAAATAACCAGACAGGTCGCAGGTCAACCCAATGTCTTCCCTACCCATCATCCCAACCTCTAACCCAAAAGGGCAAGGCGCAAGTGTTAGCGCACATTGGGCTGAGGTTACCCTGGTTGACATAATATTCATATATTTTCATAAAATAATTAATTAAAAATTAATTCTTAATTAATTTCGAATTAATTTTTAATTAATTAAATATTTTAAAATATAAAAAATTTAATTAATTTTTAATTAATTAAAAATCCATTAAGAATTGATTAAAAATTAATTACATAAAAAATAAAAATTTTAATAACTAAAATACGCTGTAATTATAGCGCATCTAGTGACTTTTACTCGCTATAATTACAGCGTGCTTAGCGGACATTACAGCGCATCTATCGATTTAGAGCCTTAAAACTCACCCCAATGTTAGAAATTACTCAGGTCTTGGCTGCGCAGATTCTTACCCAATCGGGTTAGAGGTTGGGATGATGGGCAGGGAAGACATTGGGTTGACCTGTAGACTCATAACAGACAGGTACGTACGCCAGGAAACCGGTAGGAGTATAGGCTAGGAGGTACTGGACATAAACCGACACTTTGCTGGTGTAATAATTGGCACGCTAAGAAAGCATCAACCAATCAAAAAAGCGTCAAGCTCTAAAAGAGTGGGTGCCACAAGTACATGTACCTGCCAAGAAGGCCAGAAAGGGACATTTATTCCTCGATTCCTCGATTCCTCGAACGCTTGTGTCGTATTGACTTATGAGAAGCAGCGCGCCGACACCAAACCGTCAAATCTTCGGCCAAGCAACTTGGACACCTTCACCACCCTATCCCTCATGCCTTGCTGCATCCGACAGCCATGACAGCTTATCTTTCTTATTCGGTACAATCATTTAATGTCGAACATAGGTGAGGCATCGGGCCTCACGATCTCTTCTATTCAAAAAGACAGCTCGCTATGTCGTGGGATCTACTCCAGCGCCTTATCCAGAGTGATGTCTTCAACCAGGACCCCTTCCTCTCTGTTTCCTATCTATCGTAAGCGAATCCCCTCCTGCACAGCCTTGATATTTATCGCCGCATCGCCGCAACCTTTTTTTTGACCCATTTTATACAGTCGATATGCAGACCATGTCGGAATCCACTACGTTCTGTGCTCCAAGCTCCGCCAATTTCCTTACGAGGACATCGAATTCTTCCTACCTCAACTATGTCACCTTATAATAAGCGTCGACAATGACTCCATGGCATTGGAGGAGTTTCTGCTGGACCTTTGCGAAGAATCTGTAACTGCTGCTCTACTGGTATGCACCCATACCGAAACCATCCTATCTTTTTTAAAGAACAGCTTGCTGAATAATACTATATAGACATTTTGGCTCTTCCAAACTTACCTTCACGATCTCGCTTCGACGCCTCAGTCTCAGGCCTTCAAGACGTGCCGTAGAGTCTATAACAAGGTGCAGCATATTGTATTTGGACTCTCAGACAGCGCAAGACATGAGAAGATTAAAGAGAATATTTTACCTGTTACAGTACTAGCGAGTTTTGTTTTGGCCAGTATCGGCCTTCCGATCCTTCCACAATGGGCAGGCCCATTGGCCGTCGCGCAGGCGAGGAGGTCGCAACCATCATCCGATGCTATATCGGAAACAAGCCTACCGACTCAACCAAGCCAGCCAAGCCAGATGTCTAAGGTCACCAGAAGCCAGACTGTGACCGGAAATACAACGAGATCACGCCGACCTCGTGATTTGGCCCGAGGAGGAAGTGGTTCTGATTCTAAACAGTCTGTATCATCATCAAGAAGGCCACCGCATATTGTGACTCATATATCGACGAGCCCCGAACATGGAGATTCCACCGCCGAGTCGCGAAAACCGACCTATTTCGACAGCACCTTGTTGGATGCTCGTTTAAGCTCATCATCCCTTCCTCTCCCCGAAGTGAGGTCTCCGAGGGCGATGACAGGGCCAGTGACACCACTATCTGCCGGCCTTTCGCGACCAACAGATATGATCTCGCGCAGGCACTCTCACCACGTGAAGACTCTAGCAAGTTTAGCAGAAATGACTGAAACCCAGAAGGCGAGGTTGCTCCGACAGAACTACTTCCACTGCCAAACCGCATTTCTAACGGCGCTGGAGGATATATCCAATCGACTAGTTATAGTGCCGAAACCGGCTCGTCTTAGTGCTTTGCGCGCCGAGCTTGCGCTAATTGCTAGAGACCTCCCGGCTGAGCTGGATATACCTATCATATGTCCGCCTACTCTAGTGGACGGTTCACCCTCAAAGAGCCGTCATCACCGTATTGTCAGGGTCAATCCTGCCGAAGCTACCGTTTTGAATAGTGCTGAAAAGGTACCGTACTTGCTCATGATTGAAATCCTTCGCGATGACTTTACCTTCGATCCTAGCGCCGGGGAGAACCAAAGGTTACTTAGTAACCTCGTAGCTGAGCAAGGCACTCGCAAGCGAATCTTCGATTTATCAGATGCGCCGGGAACACCTGCTACCGAACGGATATCCGAGCCTATGTTGGAGACTATAGATAGTGTCTTTGAACCAACTTCGGGGGACCTGGGAACATCACCAATGCTCAAGCCCTTCGATGATAATGGGTCTTTCAGTAAAAGAAATGGGAAACAGCCTAGTTCTCGAAAGGGTCTGTCTAATGGCCTGGCAATCGCATCTACGGCTGACCTGACTCCCCCGCGTACGTCGGCAACGTCAACGTCGAGATCAAGCAGTCCTCCTGGCCCGTTGAGGAGAGTGACATTGCCGAGCCAACGCAATACGTCTGGCGAGCAACCCGATTTTTCAGCTCTAGCAACACATATGAGGACGGCGTCACAGATGCTAGCCCAGCTTGATGCTACCAGTGGCAAACGCCCGAAACAAGAAGTTGCTGCTATTAGATCAAGAATCATTGCAAGCATGCAAAGTCTTGAGGAACAGAGCTTCGACCTTGATGATGGCCAAGGCCCCACGTTTGACTTAATCATGGCGAAAGCAAGCGCGGCCGCCCAGGCTTCCGAAAGTGCTGACTTGGACGAAGATGTTGACCCAACAAGTGATCCGAATGCCGGCGCAGCTCGAATGGAAAACGACGCAATGACAGGAGGCGTACAAAGGAAAGGTGACCGCGATGATCCCAGTGCCGCAGTATTTGGGGAGGCGTGGCATATCAAAAAGGAGCGGATACGAAAAACGTCACCGTACGGATGGATGAAAAACTGGGATTTGGTCAGCGTTATCGTCAAAACGGGGGATGATCTTCGGCAAGAAGCGTTCGCGTGCCAACTCATTCAAGTCTGCCATAAGATTTGGGTCGATGCTGGCGTCCCCGTCTGGGTGAAGCTTATGCGAATCTTAGTTACTGGAGAGTCCTCGGGACTTGTCGAAACGATTACGAATGGCGTTTCTCTGCATTCGCTCAAGCGGAGTTTGACTTTAGCATCGATTGAGTCAGGCGTTAACCCTCGACGTCGCCTTGCTACGCTCAAGGACCACTGGGTTAAAACATTTGGCAAGCCTGGAAGCGAGCCTTACAAAGCAGCTGTGGATGCGTTCAAGCGTTCTCTTGCGGCATATAGCATGATATCGTATATATTACAGTTAAAGGACCGACACAATGGCAATGTGCTCATTGATAACGAAGGGCACATTATCCACATTGATTTTGGATTCATGCTTTCTAACTCACCCGGTTCTGTTGGATTCGAAGCAGCTCCGTTCAAACTCACTTGGGAGTACGTGGACGTATTGGGCGGAGTTGATTCTCCCGATTTTGAAGACTTCAAAACGCTATGCAAGCAAGCTTTCCAAGGTAAGTCTAACCCGACTCTAAGAATTGAGGGAACATTTATTTCTAACACTTTTCAGCTCTACGCCGTTCCGCAGATAAAATTGTCGATCTAGTCAGTATGATGGGTCTGGACTCGAAAATGCCATGTTATGCGGCTGGCGTCACGCAAGCCACGGCAACATTAAAGCAACGATTCCAGCTACACCTAAGTGCCGATGAAGCCGAAAATTTCGTAGAGACTGATCTCATTACGAAGTCTCTTGGTAGTTACTATACACGACTGTAATGCTCACCCTTCCCTTCCTACTCCTAATCGAGACCAGTGATGTACTAACAATGCATAGTTATGATACTTTCCAATACCGCACCCAGGGTATATATTAGGCGCTTAGACATAGAAGCCTGTCCGTTGAAACTTACTGGGGTTGATTGCTCGCATCATGGCATTTGGGCGGCGTTGTAGGCTATAAATTCAGCAGCTTGGACTAATCTCTGCCTAGAACAGTTATATATATCCGAATGACTATATCACAGTGGCGGAGCGATACCAAATTTAGCCTCGTAAATAGACATGAATCGTTGATGACCCGGTCGACTATTGACGCCACTCATTGATTTGGGAGGAGTGCGAGAACGAGATAGATATTCTCTAACCCGCAATCTCGAGCGCTAGGACGCATCCATTCCTTGCTCTTAGGTGAATTGGATAACATCTAGTCTCTAGAAGTACGATACATGATATCTCAACTATCGAGGTTAAGTTAGATACTTTATATTCGCCATCTCATATGTGAATAGGAAACACGGTTGCAGCCTTAGCGTCCAGCAGCATTTCCCTACACGCAACTTCGAGCTGATCCGAAGGGTGAACCAGTCTACTATCTATGCGGAAGTCGACATCTACTTCAAGTTACGACCGAATATGCACTTATATATGGGGGTTATATTATATCATATACCAAATCTACTTAACCTTAGGTAGCTTAACACCTGATCGATAAGTTTCCGCAGACGCTTCTAGCCTGGTTTTATCGCCAATGCTGTATTCCTCGTATGCCTTCTAAAGATTTCAAGTTCCCGCCGTTGAGGTACCCTCCTCTTCATATGTCAATTGCCGAAGGGACCTAGTAAACCCCTAGTAAACCCCTAATCAATGGACAGGGTCACTGGTGCAATGCAGAATGCCGAGATGGATACCTTGATGGACACCGTACACCGAGTATTTGGGGGACTCATCTGCATATAAACTTACACTACCTGCTTGTATAACAGAGTACAGTATGTTTTATTTTCGTCAAGTTTCTTCCGACAAGTACAAGCAAGTAAAATATCAACATGTTTAGTTACAATTGACAAGTGCAATTGAAGCGAAGTTCTTGCTTGCCAAGACAGCTTCATCCATTGACCATATACATATTATCCCCCAGCTCGATCCTAGTATCTTTTCTCTTCCTTTTTTTTTTTCTCTCTCTCCCTTTTTCTTTCTGTCATCCGACCTTCTCAATATTTTCACTTAAGCGCACCGGTCTTCTTGGCCGTAAACGCAGCAATAAGATCCATCAGCGTCGGCGAGAGGCAATCGTACGTCTCGAGCCCGACGCCGCGCAACTTCTCGCGCACCTCGCCCATCTTCGCCGGGTCGAAGCCCTGCTCGATAATGCTCGACACGAACGCCGCGAACTGCGGCTCCTGCCACCCCTCCTTGCCCTTCCCCTTGCTCAGCTCCACGTGCACGAAGTCGAGGCCCTTGAACGGGTGCTCGGCCTCGATGCGCCCGAACAGGTGCACGCCGCAGCTGGTGCACGCGTGCCGCTGGATCGCGGCGCTGGGGTCCACGATGTGGAGCTTCGACTCGTTGGCTGTTACCGACAGGTTGTCCCGCGGGACGACGCCGACGATGCTGAAGAGCGCGCCAGACGGCTTCCAGCACTTGGAGCACCCGCAGGCGTGGTTGTGCGCGACGTTGGAGGTAAGGGTTACGGCGACCGGGTCCGTTGCGCATTGGCAGTAGAGGACACCGCCGGGGAAGGAGGGGTCGCCTTTTGTGATGCCGTTGTCGAGGAGGGGGTGCAGGGAGACCATGGTTGCTATTTTCTCGCTTTACTTTGGGAAATATATGAGATATGAGGTATGTATGTATGTATATATAGTTGAGGCTAAGGTAAGAGGGGGTTGCTTTCTGTATCGACACAGATCTCACGGGCAGCTTTCTTTTCGATGCAATATATAACCACCTACCTAACATATCTACCTCGGGGAGCATATTTATAGGAACGCAGATACACAGATACATATGGCTGCTGGGAAAACTGAGGGGAATACTCCAAAACTTTCACCAATCTACGGCACCGAGCCATCGCATCTCCGAGATAGGCTGTGAAGCTCAGCTGAGGGGAGATGAGGAGATAACGCGGATCACAGTGGCATATTACGTATACCTATCTATCTACGTGTCAGCTACAAGATGGCGTGCTATGCGATGTTGGAGGGGCTTGTTGAAGGAGGGACCCCGAAATCGATATAGCCGATATCAGTCAAGACGGCTCTAACACCATGTTCCACAGGGGCACGGCAGATGTGATTGTCTGTTCTGTCTGTGTGTGCAGATAGGACAAGTATGTTCGTCGGAGATGAGTCGGAATCCCGGAGAGAGGTGAGCCGGGGCGTCACCTTGGCGCTTCCCGACCGGTAAATTTCTTATTGGAGGCTGTGAGCTCTTGGTTATCTATAAGGGCCAAATTCACCGTTGACCAATCACAGTAATAGGATGTGACGAGTTTAGTTGTCGCAATAGATAATATATTGATACGCCCTTTGTGAGATACGCATTCCGATCTTACTTCCGTGCTTCCCCAGTACGTCAGGTAAAAACTCGAATACTTCCGAGCAACACGATATCTCTCTCCAGACAGTGCAGTTCAACCTAGAATTATGCTTAAACTTGCACAGGCGAACCTCCTAATGCGGGCGACATGGTGCAGTAGAGTATCCCTCGCTCAAGAGTTCGGCTACCCTCATGGCCCGGGCAGGAATGGTTCTGATATAAGTTTATGATGGGACTACACACTCTTGAAAGCTGCGTCCTAGGTACACTTAAAATCAACAGCTTGATATACTTAATCCCACCCCGTAGCACATTAAAAATACAGAGGCAGCAAAGGTGACAGAACCAAAAATATAATATAATTAAACGAACGGGTAGATATTTCCATTACATTTCAGACCATCAGTTTCCTGTCAAACATTCATACGGATTCATCCATAGGCAACTTACTCGTACAACGTACCAACCGACCAGCAGAGCAGGTACACGTAAAAAAAGACAACAGACAGCACTGAAAACCTCCCCTTAGGAAAGAAGCCCCCTAAAAGCGACAATCTAACCCCTTATCCCCATCCTCTTTCGCTTATTCCCTCCCAAGCCTCGCTCCTTGACTCCCTATTTCCGTCTCTGTCTCTGTCTCTGTCTCCGTTTCCTCTGTTTAAGTTTACAGAAAAGGGGGTCGATAGCGGCTAAAGCCTCAACGCTTTTTTCTAACCTACCGTACCTCAACCATTCCCGTATTAGGTACCTACCTACCTAGGTACCTATCTGTAACATATCCCCTTCCCTTCCCATTCTTCTCCTCAAATCGCCCCCACTCCCACTCCCACTTCCTCCCCCTCCCCCTCCCCATCATTCCGATCCTCAACCTCGACCTCGAACCGCGGAATCCCCCTCCCGCCGCAGAACCGCGTCAGGTCGTCCTCCTGGTACAGCTCCATGTTCAGGTCGTACTCCTCGTCGTGCAGGTTCCGGATGCTCGCGCGCCGGAGCCGCACGGTTCCGTGCCACTTGCCGCTGCTCTTGCTGTTCCCGTTACAGTTGTGACTGTGGTTGTTCTTGTTACTGTTGAGCGGTGACTTGGAGCTGGACCCGGACCCGTCCCGGCCCCGGTCGAACGCCGACGCGTACCGCGTCACGTACGTCACCGCCGTGCTCTTGAGCGCCTGCACGCTGGCCCTGCAGCTCGCGAGCACCCGCGCCTCGCCGTGGCCCAGCCACCGGATCGTCAGCGCGATGTCGTACAAGCGCGTGTTGGCTGCTGCGACTGCTGCTGCTGTTACGGGGGGGCCGCGCGGCTGTGGCGGCGGAGGCGGTGGTGGTGCCATCATGGGCGGGAAGTTATTACTATTGTTGTTGCTGTTGGCTTGTTGGCGAGGAGGAGGAGGAGGTATGCTACGCGGGTGGGCGGATGGGTAATTCACCGGAGGGGCGGATACGCCGCACGAGGCTGGGGGCCAGGAAGGGCCAGGGATAGGGCCAGGGACAGGAATAGAGGCGGGTTGGGGCCTGGGGGCCGGAGTGGTTGAGCTGTATGTGGGCGGCGGGGGCGGCGGTGGTGGTGGCGGGCCGGAGCCACGGGAGAAATACATGGATAGGGGGCCGTTCATAAATTCCCTCACTATCTCCTCTGCTGGAGGGAGCATGTGGAGAGGTTTGAAATTGGGGAAATTTGATGCTTCTGGAGACTGCCGACCTGGAGGAGGAGGTGGCGGCGGCAGATTGGTACGGTGCTTGCCAATATTGTTACTCCTCTCGTCCCCGACCTCGCGGCCATGGGTAATGGGAACCGTAGACGAGATAGGCGTCATTTTGACCTCACCATCCGAGCTGCTCTTGTAAGACATGGCAGCTGTTGGTAGTGCAGGACGATCAGATAGGAGATTAGAGAAGATGGATGCTATATCATCATCATCGTTCCCGTCTTCCTCATCCTCATCCTCGTCGTTATCATCATCATCATCATCATTATCATCGTCGTCGTCGTCGTCGAACCTGGTCTTCTTTAGGTCTGGAGGATATGAGAACCCGTTGGTGTTGATGAAGTGTTGGACGGCTTCGCATGACTTAGCGTGCAGCGATTCAATAGCAAGCAGAGGGGTGGAACGAGATGCGGAGGAGAGGAGAGCTTCCCGGGAGCTCTGGTTGGACCGAATTGCATACGCTTTAAAGTCTCCTAGAACATGCTTGACGGTAACTACGGACACAACGTCATGCTTGGCCAAGAAGAATTCACAATTATCTAGATATATGTGTTAGTGAATGATCTAGCTAGTTAGATAGTAATGATATGCACGGTACTTACCTATTATTTGGCCCCTATAATCGAAGACCATGGTCGCAGGTGCCATGTTGGATTTTGACTGACGATAAGAAGATGACCGGGAGCCCTGGAAGACTTGATCGCAGGAGCGTATAAGCATTGATGTGAATTTAAGAACCGTAAGCTTGAAGTTGAGAAGTTTCGATCGATCTACAGATGTGCCGTCTTATATACACACAGCGTGCGGCGAAAGAGAAGCTCCTCGTGCAACCGTCCATCTTAACACTTAAGCTAAAACTCAGTCTCATGTAGCATCTTACCAAAAAGAAGTGAGGCAAACTATGTGGCAGTGGATCTATCGACTAATTGCCTTGACCCCGAGGGAAGGAGTCTCAGCCCAAGCAGGGTCCGTATGACATAGGTAACATCACGAAGAACGATACATCCCGACGCGCATCTTGGGAACCAGTAAGACGCAGGGAAATGTATGCTTCGCTGATACGTCAATGGCTGCAGAGGCTGACTAAACGGTGGTAATAACAATAATAATAATAATATAGTAAAGCTGCACACGGAAATCTAGGTCTCGGTGATACTAGGCGAGCCATTCCCGGCGGCATCTTGGAGAGAGGGTTGCACGGGACATACCTTTCCTCTCTGCCGGCAGAGATGGGTACCGGCCCCCAGGTCATACGAATGAGATGCACGACTTAGACGCAAACACCCCGTGTTGATCAATTTAAGGAAAGACTTTTAAGGGAAGACCCTAGGGATTGGGCAGGATTTTCGCCACTGTAAGCTGTCCATCTATTCTGAAAACGTACCCCAAAGATGACGATTATCATCGCCCCGAGACACACCTATGCGAAAAGCTGCAGAGGTATGGCGTCTGGAAGGCCCCTCGGGTCGGACGCCGAGTCGCAATGGGCGGGATATGGAATAATACCGGGCCATCTTATGAGACATTCATGGCCAATAAAAAACAGGGCGGACAATTGGCGGGCGGGCGGTTCAAATCTTGGAACTGTTGGGAATTTTTAGCAACATTCTACAAGGACTAACTATTATGAAAGACAGCTACGTATCTGTACCTAGGTAGGCAGATGGGGTAACTATTGCGACGTATTCAGCTCGTGTGCTATGAAAAACATTGGAGGACGAGAAAAGAATTCTCCCCCAAGGTGGATGGGCTCACTCGGGTTATATAACGTGCGACCAGGTAAGAGAGAGCTGCAGCTTCTAAGCGGTAAGAAATAGAACCAGTCTCATAGGTAATTCACTTTCCGTCGTTTGTCCGTAAGGCATAATCCGAGGCTAGCTAGCTAGATCGAAAGAGGCCTGGATTCTTAGCTATCGAGTGACTTATCTTGGGACTAACTACCCGTCTGGACGCTGTATGACAAGGCTACAGATGGATTGATGTTTTGGGCGTTTGCTATTGGACGCAACGTGCCGAAAAGATTCGTCCTCCGTAGTGGAACGGTTGCGGCGAGAGGAAGAAATGATCAGCATTAATACTTCTGCTTATATTCCTGCTTCGACCTTGCTTGACCCCCAATTGGGCTCTGGTGATGCTGCTTCAAGACGTCACAAGTGAGTAACGGTAAGATTCGCCAAGGGACCGCCACGACAACGATAATGCTGATTATATCCTAGTTCGTGAAACCCGCCACAAGCCACAATCAACTTGTCCAATCGCCCTACTTCTTAGCTCAACACATATTAAGATGGAACAGAGGTAGTATAGGTAGTATTACATTTAATACATTGTCCTTGCTGCCTTGGTGGGGGATACCCTTTGACGGGATGCATCCCGGCGCGCCACACCTGCTTGTCGAGCATCTCCCTACCCTGCAATTGATAGTCGCTCAAGCCGTGATTTCACAGCATCTACTAACGCCGTCTCACGCTCGATGAGCCCCTTTACTTGGTTGATCTTTGCCTTTCGGAGCTCCGATGGTATGCGCAGATCTGTTGTTGACGCGCTTAAGCCCTCCTCTCTTTCTTCGGTCGACGCGCCTAGTTTCTCTGCTTCCTCCACAAGCTCTTCCTTTAATCGCGTCACTTCTTCATACCTCTTCTTAGTCATCTTCAGCCGAGATGGCCCAGGTGCTGTTGTAGACCCGAACAAGGTGCCATCCAAGACATTGACCTCATTAATCCAAGCCTTCTCCTTATCACTCAATTCTCGGCTAGTCCCCTTACTGACTAGCTTTCGCATCTTTTCTAGCCTTCGGCTAAGGGCTTCCCCTTTCTCCCTTGCATTTTGTATCCGCCTCACCATTGCAGCGTTGCTTGATTCTGGATTGCTTTCATCTTGATCCTCCCCAGTGATAGCCTCAACCCTAGCCTTTACTTCGCTTGCCTTGATAACTTGCTGCTTAAGATCTGCCTGTAGCTGAACACATCGCCGGAATACCTCGGCAGCTGCTACGCCCAGCTTATAGGTTTCATCGCTAAGTATTTGATGTGCTTCTGTAAAAATCTGTAGGGTGGCGGGGGAAAGTCGGACTTCTTGATTGACTATGGTCTTCTGACGACCCGTTCGTAGCTGGCTCAGTAGCTTTGGTAGCGCCGAACCCATGTCGAAGGAGTGTGATGGCTGGAAGACAGGGCGAGGCTCGTAGAACTCTAGGGGTTGCACCTCTGCATCCTTGTCAAAGGAAGGCGAGGCGGACCGGATGGGGGCGAGGTCGTCTTCTGGTGTATCAAATATTAAGGCAACTGGATCGAATGGCGTTGCGGACAATAAGAAGTAGCCAAGATCAGGGTCACGAATAGCGACCGAAGCGGTTAGTGGAAACTGAGCATCGCCTTGGATTGTACTCGTATAGAGACGTTCTCTAGTTGAACTTTGCCCGTTAACAAGTAGGTCGATTCTGAACTCGGACCCGGCTTGCGAATCACCTTGCAATTCGCTTTCCAGGCGGAAAACCCATGGGGATAGAGAAACATGTGTGATGCTAGAAGGATGGGTGACATAGAAGGAATATCTGGAAGTAACGTCCGGGCTGAATGTTGGCCAGGCGTCCTCAGTGACTTCCAGAGAATTCAATATATCCATGCTCTGAAATGTTAGTAGAGACGGGGATCCGGCTAGACGCCCCATAGCCTTGGATTTATTCCGAGGGGGGAGCCACTGAGCTTGGACGCCATCCAGGTCTAGGCATACTCGTAGCTGACCACTAGACGAGAGTAAGCATATGACGGAGAGTGATAGGCCTTCCCCTTCGACATCTTCCATATCTAGCTCGTCCTCCTCTCCCATCATTAACTCGTCGGTGTCGAGCTTTTGCCCAATGACGAAGATATCCGTCAGCTCTGTATCCAAGTCGTCTTCACTTTCCGGACTCAGCTCAAGGTCGAAGGGCCCCTGCAAGCGAGGAACTACACCAGGTCGTGCAGGTCGAGTATAGATCTCCGTTGGCGGTTCTCCTGGGGGGCCCTCGATAATTCTAGGTTCTTGATTATCAAGGTCCGACATCCAATCTAGCTGTTGCTGAGCGAGCAACTTCGCTTGTCCAGACACGTTTGGATCGTCCTCGATTGCAGCAAGATTCCCGACGATCGAGATGGAGAGGGAAGGGATCAGTGTAGGCGGCGGGGCCCACTGGGTTGGTAGTAGAGGGCATAGGGCGTATACATCTCCCTCACGCATCGCAATCCAGAGGGTCATTGGCGACCAACCACCAGAGCCTCTGCCGGCGAAACATGCTGCCGCTACATCCATCTCGAAAGAATCCGGGGAAAATCCCTTATTTGTAACATCAGGAGAGGCGGCAAAGTTTTGATCTAACGAAGTGCCATCCGCAAGTTTCTGCAGATCAATAGTGAGGGTGGGAGAGTCAAAGGACCATCGGTCTTTTTGAGAAAGTTCCCAAACTCTCACAACAGCATCTTTTGTAACCGTTACCAGCGCAGAGCCGTTAACCCCTAATGGGTGCCATAGGGTTGAAGCAATTGGTGAACGGTTCATAACGTGTGTTGTTGGTCCCAGGGTCCATGACTTTGGCTTAATAGCGTCAAGGCCAGGTGCTGTAAGGTGGGACGAGTCGGGTAAGAGGATTATACGGACAGTATGAGTAGTGACAACTGCCATGAAGTTCGCGTACGGTGAGATAACGAGCTGTTGGATGTCGCTACCAACAGAGGTCGTGATGGTCTGAAAAAGTTAGCTTCTTGGTGATCTGTCTCGGTGATATGCAAAATGCGACATGGTATCACTTACCCGGAAACCTTCGGCACATCCACCCTCTATTGACTCCCTTAACGCATCGTCATCATCATCGAAGCTATCCGAGTCCTCGCGCTTGATTCGGATGCCGCCATGGGCCTTAGCTTGTTTCTCTTCCCATCGTTCTTTTAGGTAAAGCAAATCCGCCCATCTGATTTCCTTTCCAACAGCGATGAAAACTTCGGTGCCACGACGAGCAATTGTTCGTCGAGGACCATCTTTCGAGATGGCCTTAGAGATATAAGCGGAAGCATCTTGGGTTTCGCTGGCATTAGGTACGAAGAGGTCGTGGCCAGGCGAAGGTGCCGACAGCCAGGCTGGGGTATAACTCTTGATCTTAGGCATTTTTTTTTTTTTTCGCGGCTGGTTGTGTAAGAGATGCTGTCGTTAGCAGAATCGCATTTCTGCCTGTGATGCAGGATAAATTATCGAAGGCTTCCCGCTGACTGGAGCTATTCCGGCAATTAGAGAAGAAGAGCTCAGTGTGAAGTAAACATCCAATGTGAACTGTTAAGCAAGTTACCTAGGATGTAGTAGTGGTAACGTTTGTTGGCCCTGCCAAGCTGATTGTGGTAAGCTCTAGCAAAGCTTAGGTACATGTATGGTAAATGATGTATGTACAATACATGGAAAGATTCAAGATTGAGGTACTCTAAGAATGGTTGCTATGGAATATTTGGTGGCGGGAAAATTAGTTGTACATGCCCCAGTACCTCTAGAGTCTAGGGAGCCTGCAGGTGGTACCGGGTACGGCTGTATTGTGCAATACCTGTATCGAGCATAGCAGCATGACAGCTAAAAGCCCAAGCGCGATCCGACACGGTAGGTACGGTCTAGAAACGCGCATAGGTGCATGTTTCCTTGCACAATTCAGCAAATCAGAAACACCGTATCAATTAAATAGTGGATCTGGAGCTTCAGCCTTCCTCAAATCGTCGTTCCTGACGTTCACTTTCAATTCAGCCTTCTCTTATGCATTTATTTCATTTTCATCTGTTCACATGCGAGTTTTAGGTACTTAACACCATAACCTACCCTAGGCAGATTACCTTTTGATACCATAACAATTATTCATCCCAGAATGGCTTCCGCAGTTCGTTCGACCGTTGATAGATTAGATCGCCCTAGCGCATATTATAACAGTCGGGTAAGCTCTCTCTTATTATTCATGGTTTTAGCTTATAGCGAAGCTATCGTGCCTGGCAATGCTGACAATTTTCGAATTGGGAATAGACTAAACGGAGACGCCCCGACCATGGACGGGAGAATAAAGATGGTGAAGCCGAAGCCAATCCCCCAGTGGAAGAGGCTCAGGAAGATCCTCTGAGGAATGCCACAACTCTATACGTCGGAAACCTGTAAGCAAGCTCATTGCACTACCGCCTTCCTTTTCTCCGGGACCGAACATTAACACTATTACTCAAGTTCTTTCTACACAACCGAAGAGCAAGTCTACGAGCTGTTCTCGAAATGCGGCGAGATCAAGCGTCTAGTAATGGGATTGGACCGATTTAACAAGACCCCCTGCGGCTTTTGTTTTGTCGAGTACTATACCCATCAGGACGCATTGGATTGTATGAAGTACATAGGTGGCACCAAGCTCGACGAGCGCATAATTCGAACCGATCTAGACCCCGGTTTCGAAGAAGGCCGCCAGTATGGCCGGGGCAAGTCCGGCGGTCAAGTGCGAGACGAGTACAGAGATGACTACGATGAGGGCAGAGGTGGCTTAGGTAGAGCAATCCAGAGCGAGCGAGAACGCGAGGGACAACGAAATAGGGAACGGGATCAGCACATTGAAGAAGACTACGGACGCCTAAGATAAGGCTACCTACTGATTCGTGCTGATTGTTGATACCCCAAATGATAATAGGTTAAGAGATATATATGATTAATAGGCGGTCATCGGCAATTTGCGACACGATTGGGGCTCACTATGGTTAAGTGACCAGTTTCATTTGTTTCATTGCATGTCCGGTATAGGTTGGTATATAGAGAAGTATATCTGCTTCCCTTGTTTAAGTACAATAATGTACAATTCGTCGGAGTATGATCTGCAGCCTCAACTCATCGCATGAAGATATGCCTTCCAATGGATTCCCATTGCTTAATAGCCCGATAACATACGCACATAAAGTGATATATGGGCGTGGAATTCTCTTGATCGCTGGAATGTGACGAATGCGTTTAATAACCAGGCGGGTTCACTCTTTGCGACACTCTCGTCCACTTTGGAAGCTCTGTTCCCGGTCGTTAGCAAGTTCCCTATACTTACGTACAATTCTCAAGTTAAAAACAGTTATCAACATACTATGAATGCCCTTCCTATATCGCTTTTCTTTCCTGTCGAACATTGTGTATTTGTCTTTGGGCAGCATCTCGGCCTCGGTGGGCATCGTCTCCTTCCACGTATCAAGAGCCTTCAGCGTTTCGCCCTGCTTTGCCAGCGCATTTCCTATCGTTTCTACTACCGAATCAACGGCACGGAGTCTCTTTCGCTGCCGTGCTTTCTGAAATTTGGATAGGCGCCATGGGGTCTTCCTATATAATCCGTAGGGTTAGCATACCGCTGCCAAACTTGTCTGTATCCTAAGTTACCTAGCTAAGAATTGGCTATTCTCTCACGTACCATAACAGACCGCCGCATAGCGGACTCGTCACTCTGAATGCGCCGAACATGGTGTATGATATAATTGCTCGACGACTCAGAACAGCTTCGGAGCAAATCGCGATTAGAAAAGTTGAATTGATAGGTAGCGCACGAGCCACACCGAATGATCGGGAGCCTCCACAATTCCGTATTGCTTGCTGGCATGTACCCAAGTACCTATTCAAATGCATCCCCACTAAAGGCACGGCGTTCTAACACCTGAACCATGTACCTAATTGAAGCTGTCGGACACTCCTAAAGCTTTGCTTCCGTTAAAGCAGCGCAACTCTTCAACCTCGTCGCAAATGGTCGACAGATAAAACCACCCAAACATGTCGTACTATTTCGCCATCGTCGGCACGCAAGATAACCCGCTGTTCGAGTATGAATTCGGGACGTCGAAGCAGGGCGGCGACGGCCAGCCGCACTTCAGCGAGCAGGCCCGCCATATGAACCAATTCATTGTGCACAGCAGCCTCGATATCGTCGAGGAGGTCCAATGGGGAGGCGGTCAGATGTAAGCCGTTATTACAGACTAATACATACGCCCAGTACTAATTGCGCACTTTTTTTTCCGGTACTATCAAGGTACCTCAAGTGCGTCGACAAGTTCTTCAACAACTACGTGTCCTGCTTCATAACCGGCGGCAACGTCAAGTTCCTCCTGCTGCACCAGCCGACCATGCCCGTCTCCACGACGTCCACCCGATCTTCTACGTCGATAGGCGCCAACCCGACCAGTCCCCAGACCGAGGAGGCCATCAAGAACTTCATGCTCGAGGTCTACGAGAATTGGGTCAAGGCTATCATGAGCCCATTCTACAGAGTAAATATGGAGGTCCGCAGCCCGGTATTTAGACAAAGGGTGGCAGCGGCTGGAAGGAAGTATTTATGATTCAGCAAAACAGGGTGGACGTAAGACGGACGATTGTAATGTAATCATGCATGGCGTTGGGTGTTTAGATCGCAGCCTTAGGTTAGGTACTCTGTAGATCTGCCTTAAACTTAACAGATGCTTGGAATAGGGACTGTTTCAGTTGTTCTATAATATTTAAGATCACACAAATCATCAAGACATTAAAAAGTTGGTTTACGGCAAAGCATAATGCAATGCAAGTATATTCAGCATGCCGTAGCACGATCGTAGGCTATCTTGTCCTTAAGACGCCAATTCTCAAAAGTCATCGCGCGACCATGAACCGTAACATAAAAACCACCAACGCCGATGTCAGAATGTGTATCATGCCAATAATCCTTAACGTAGTAACACAAATCCCCGAACTTCCATTACGCGACATGTCCTGCTCCGTTGTGCATGTTGTGTTGTGCCGTGCCGTGTCTGTGTCCACTTAAACTTGCATTGGCGAAAAAAATTACTATGGACAGGCAGGCAGGCCAATCACCAAAAAAAGCGTAAAGCATACAGAACACAGAACACACGCTTAACCACCGAAACCGTACAGGGTGCGGCCCTGTCGCTTCAAGGCGTAGACGACGTCCAGGGAGGTGACGGTCTTGCGCTTGGCGTGCTCGGTGTAGGTGACGGCGTCACGGATGACACCCTCAAGGAAGGACTTGAGGACACCACGGGTCTCTTCGTAGATCACTGCGTAAGCTGTTAGTATAACCATTCTTTACCTAATCTTCATGTAAGACGATGACTTACTGGCTGAGATACGCTTGACACCACCACGACGGGCGAGACGTCGGATAGCGGGCTTGGTAATACCCTGAATGTTGTCACGAAGAATCTTACGGTGGCGCTTGGCACCGCCCTTTCCAAGACCCTTGCCGCCCTTGCCGCCTATTGATTAAAATGTTAGTATAGGTAAACATTTGAAGCGTTGGATATATTTAATTGAAATCAAGTCGCGTTGGGGTACCAGGTTTTAATTGAGACGCGTCTAGGATGCGATGGCTTCGCCAGACCCGCCCAACCAAAAGGGGTACCCCTCCCCTCTGCAGCACTTCCAGGATGCGACAGGAAGGTCAAGACTAATTAAAAACGTGATGCACTTACGTCCAGTCATCTTGAATGAGGTTAAGGTATAATTTGGTTATGTTTTAGTGATGGAAAGGGTATGAAATGTGAATGGTATTGATGGCAAATCGCGATGGTATAGATGCGTTATTGTTGATGATGGATAAATCAGGAAACGGGGAAAAAAGAACTGGGAAGAAACAGGAGAGAGGAGGTAGGCTTTTATGTGGATGGAGGAGGGGTGTTACTGATTCAAATTGTAGGAAGTAACTAGTCTAATTTGGGGCAACGCGGTATTAGCTTGGGGGAACTTTAAAAAATAAAAATAAAAAAATAAAAATAAAAATAAAAATGCGGCTTGTTACAGCTGATTATTTTCTCTTATTTGGGGTGCCTTGAAAATGCGTTATTCCGCGCTGCTTTGGCGCTTGGTTGTCAATTTCCCTTTTAGGCCGGATTTCTCTGATTTAATGGACCCTTGCATCTGGACCGTGCGTTGTTCTTTCCAGAACAACACGCAAGTGGGGCACACCGCTCAAAGACATCCATGATCCTGTCAAGGACATTCACAGTATCCACGTGATTCACTTTATACCTAGAGTGTTAGGTGCGGTTCCATGAATGTGGAAAGTGGATCAAACATTCTTCATAGTAATAATGTGTATTGATACTTATACCATCTCATATTATAACATACCAGTCATACTCGAACTATATAGACCTCCAAAGCTCAATATCATTTATACGCGTCTTTGGATATTGGTATATATATACCTAATATATAAAAAGAGCACTTATACGTATCTTGAAAGTTGAAAGTTGCGTATTGTCTACCCCTACACCAACTAACCCTCGAAAACTCGAAATTAGTCTGTTCGTGAAGTCTTTCGTATCATTGAAGAAGTAGGACGAGCATCTAGTGGATCTAGCCACTCACCCCGTACGTATTACTATACACCTTTTTTTTATCGCCATGCAAGCCATTGCTACCTATACACAAGACCACCGTAGTTTCCAGGCAGTGGTAGACGCAAAGTACCACTAGAATTCCCCAAACGCCGATGCATATGCCTCTCCAGACCTCGTAATGTCAAATACCCGTAAGGCCGACACTTATAAGGCCGTGCCGCATTCGATGTCGAACCTCCCCAAAGACGTTCCACGCAATGCCTGGGAAATACTCGACTCTAACCGAACCTCCCCTATGCCGCTATAACCATGGCATTTAAAAGAAACTCCGCTTAATAAACATAAATGCTTCCGCCGTGTCTTATTGTCATGCCATCATAGAATCATCAAAGCTGTCATCATCTTCAAGGCTTTCGATGGCTTCTTTGATTTGTTGACTTGCCTAATTCCTTCTCGTTAGAATATCCACACATGCAACAAGGGGCAATTTTAGACGAACCTTGGGATCTAAATTCAGAGCAATCGTGAAATGCCGCACGGCGGCACCCTTGTCGTTCAAGGTCTTATATAGTTTCCCGAGGAGGAAATGCACAGTAGCCTCGTCGGGGGCCAGTGTCTTCAGAATATCGAGTTCCTTATGCGCTTCATCTAGTTGATTGAGAGCCAGCAGAGCCCTAGCTTTCTTGTACCGAGTTTGAGCGGCGTGTGGAGCAAGTTCGGTGGCCTTGGTAAAAAATTGGAGTGCCTTGACAATCTGTCGCTGCTTCTCAAGGACATTGCCAATACAACATATTAGGACAGCATTGGTAGGATTTATAATGGATGCCGAGTGGAAATGTATATAGGCCTTGTTATAGTTGCCAAGTTTTTCATAAACCCTACCAATACCATAATATGCGTTGTAATGCCGACGGTCGGCTGATATCGCTTGACGATACGCCGTGAGCGCCTTCTCATACTCCTCATTTGAAACGTGTTCGTGGCCCTGTAAAGTAAACGCATAAGCAAACTTGGGGTTTAGTTGGGTAGCTCGCTTGAAGCATCTTAATGCTTGTTCATGGTCTCGAGCGAGTGACCAAGCGTTGCCAAGTGCACACCAGGCCTGGGGGGAATGCCATGACATATCGACAAGTTCATGAGCAAGGAACGATAAATCCGTCTCTCTTTTGAGGAACCATAAAATGGTCGAGTAGACTTCCATATCTTCGAAGCGAGTAGGAGCCAGTATCCGTAATCTTCTATAAAACTTCTCTGCCTCCGCGTATGCTGCCTGCTCGTAGTATGCCCTTCCGATTTGCGAAAGCACCCACGGCGTTTCTTGATGCGTCCGTGGTAGCGACGTATAGAAGGCTAAAGCTTCGCCGCACCGGTATCGTGATAGTGCTAAATAGCCAGAGCCGAATTTCCTTAATAAGTCCAGTAGGAACTTTAACGTTTCCTCAACTTTGATAGATTCCGGCTCTGCGGATTTCGTAACAGGAGGAGGATAATGGACCTCTTTGATCCGTGGCACCTCCGCCGGGTCTACGTCCATACTATTCTCTTCCAACGGTTTCCTGTTACCACTAATAGCTCTACCGACATTGGAACCGCTCGAATTGGGACGTACGATTCTTGAGATAGGGGGTCTAGCCTTTTTCAATTCTCGTGTTGGGCCAACAGTTGACGCAGAGTTAGCTTTTGCATTAGCACCTCCGAACGGATTTAATCTTGCGCTCCGCCGTTGGGGAGCGCCAGGTTCATCCGGCCGTTGCCTTGGTTGCACGAGGTGACCAGATACAGTCCTCTTCCTCTCTACACCAGACGCACTAGAGGCAGTCGGCCTAAGGAGAGTAGAATTGTGCTCTGGAGGGAAGTCTTCTTGAGACCTATCTTGTAACTTCTGAGCTCTCTTAGTACCTATTCGATAACCTATCTTTGAAGGCATATCCATTTGATTATGCTCGATAGGCTGTGCGTTTCTCGTCTTTCTGGCAGGAGCTTGAGGGGGCTCAGGTGGGTGATTAATCCTTGGTATGCTCGAGTCGGTATGGTTTGTTGTTGGCGTCTCCACGCTTTCAAAGCCAGTTTCGGCGGTAGTAACCATCCTAGAGCGAGCCGCGTTGATTTTAGACACAAAGTCATTCTCGCCCGAGAGGAAATTAACGCCAAGGAGCATCTCATTTCCAGTTGTCGACCTTTGTGAATCGAATGGGTCACCCATCGTATCGTAAACCGCAGAACGGGACACTGCCTTCTTAGGTTGAGATTCCGCTATATTAGGTGCAGTACTATCCTTCTGTTCTGAGAGAACCCCATTTAGCTGGGCCGTATTCGAGCTATCGATTAGCATGTCGTTCAGCTTGAAAATATTTGCTGTCCTAACGTCGGCACCCATATCACATAGAGCCGTGAATGCATCCCACATGAACGGATTTAACTTGAGCGCTTCTTCAAAGTGAATTATGGCCTTATTTTTGTCATCGTAGGCCCGGTAGAGCCTACCAAGCAAGCATGCAGTACTTGCTGAGTCCGGATACTGCGCTCTATTCGTTGCGTTGTGCTTGCCCAGACTCGACTTCCTAGACCACGAGCTTCTCGACTTTTCCAATGCTGTGATCCCATCTTTATATTGCCCAATTATGAGGCAGCACTGTGCAAATATATATGAACAGGAGATATTGTTTCCACGGCATCCGGCGGCTTTGCTGATTTCGTAAGCTGAGTGGTAGTCCCCGAGTCGGAAATGGCAGAGTGCAAGGAGATATGGCGATTCACTCGAACGAGGATCGTGGGCGGCCAATCTCTCAGCAAAGAACAGTGCACTTTCATAGGACATATTGTCGAGATGGTAGTAAACAATTTGCTTCAACTGGCCCGTAACGGCCGAGTTTGTAGGGGCCATCTTGGTGTAAAGAGTGTAAAGAATGTAAAGATGGTACGATCGATAGTATTCGGATAACTGACTCTATGCGCGAATGGCCATATGGTCGCGTCGAGGAAGACGATGGAGCTGGGTTGTCGACTTTGGAAGGATGTCGGGGGTCAAAGCAAGGAGCGGTAGACCAGGATAAGGAGCACTCGACTAGAGAATAGCTGGTTTGCGTGCCTTCAAAGACAGTAGCCCTCAGCCTTGACAATGATTAGTGTTAATAATGGATTAAATTCAGAATAACCGAAGCGTAAGAATCGTTATGAAGAGACCGAAAAACTACCCCTCGGAGGTGAAGAAATGGAAATAGGTTTCGACTTGATCCTGGTTTTTCGTAGCAGGCATCTCTAATCACTGGTTGGTTAATTTGGAACTTTTGGGACTGGAAGCGTGAATAGACTCGTTAGAATCTGTCCCATCAACACGCCGTCACGAGGAAGGCGAATGTTAAAAGGTGGCGAGACGACGATATTGCCTGGTAGGCTACCCAGCTCCTAGCCCAAAAAGCAATATACCCCGGCAGTACCATTCAATGGTATTTAAATTTATCTTATTTCGCAGTATGGTAGTGGGATGAAGAAAATCATCAGGTAGCGGTTTTCCGCCTTGTCGCAGTCCAAGCTGTCCGCGATTTGGATTTGGCATGTTATGGTGGATAATGATGGATAATGGTGGATAATGGATAATGGTGGCTAAGACGTTGTCAGGGGGTTGAACTGGATTTGATTGGTTGCATTGGTCATACGCAACCGGACAGTACCTGCGACCTGACCTGCCAGAGCAACCATTGGGCGCTAAATAAATAAAAGGCGTACGAACAGTGAAGTAAACAGCTGCAGCCAACCACCCCCCACCTGCCTCTCTTTTGACTTCCACTGACAGCCGCCCTATTATTTCCAGCCTCGTAGATAAAGCCACATCCTTTTTTTTTTTTTTTTTTTTTTTTTTTCAACAAGTGCATCTACATGTTGTACACGTGAGTCTCGATTCGAGACATCTGACAAAAACTCACTACCTATACGTTTCCCTTTCATCGCCCCTGACACAATATTATAGGGTGCATTTCATGTAAATCCTACAAGAAACGCCTCATACCTCTCTTATTCAACCGAAATCTTACAATGGCACAAAAAGCACGAAAAGACACGGCAAAGGCCAACGCAGCAGCGTTAAAAAACCTTCATACCGGTACTCTTATCATCAATACGCTTTTTGTCTTATTCAATTTCATAATCAAAAAGCGATCTATCTTATTATACGTCATCCTCTCAATCCCCAGTTTCATATGCGAGTACTTCTTGGAAGCATCGGGACGGCCTAGATATGATCCTTCAACAAAGGCACTTCAGAGAGCCGGCGAAGACATGTCTGCGCCTGGACTTACCGAGTATATGTTCGACGTTATCTGGGTGACATGGGCATCCGTCGTGCTCGTCATGCTTTTCGGTAACTGGGGTTGGCTCCTCTGGACTGTTGTACCTGCTTACGGGGCCTTTAAGGGGTATGGTCTGCTTGGTGCAGCTCGCGGAATGGCCGGCATGCAAGGACAGCAGCCGAGCAATGCCGTACCAGTGGCAGGTAACAGGAAGCAAAGACGTGCAGCTTAAGCTAGGGTTATACATTTACATCACCTAGCATTGCATCATTAGGAGTCCTTTCATGTTTTTTTGAATTCTAGACTTGAATCAATATAATTGGTCATCTAGTTCAGCAATCTATGACAATCCAGCTCCTCAGTCCACTGATCCAGCGTATCTTTATCAACATCTCTGACGATGATATGAATATCTATAGTATCTAAGTCAGCAATGTTCAGCGTAAGACCTTTACTGCTACGTCCAGGTTATAGGCTGGATTTGAACGATATCATATAAGTGAAGCTATACATACGCTCTAGTGCTCTCACGCTTTGCAGCGCAACCCAGTTCTTGAACCACAAGACTTTTTCATCCCCTTCTGGACCTAGCTTATCTATGAAGAACCTTTTTACAAATCTCTTGACGGTCTCACGGCTCTCAGGGGTCATATCTCCGGTCTCAGGGTCCGTCGGGATGGTGGTTCTTGACCAGACGACTATGTGAGTCATGTTTGGCATCATGCCGTAGGGCCAGTCATTAATCAGGACTCTATAGTCAGATGGATCATCGAATGGAGTAGTAGATGCTGGTTTGAAAGGAGGAGACCCCCAAGCTTTGGGTAGCCGGTGCTCCAGGAGATAATTTGTCATGGATCCATATTCAGCCTTAGTCTCCGCGGTCCATTTCATATATCGTCTCAGATCAGACGGTTTCCGTTTAAGAACGGAAAGGTTATTTTCCTCTAAGCACCAGCTTGAGCCAACTACCAGAGAGAAATAAATGAGAAGTAGACAATGTCCTACCTATAATCTTTTTTACATCTTCCCAGTCGTGATATTGGTATTCTTCATCGGTTAGAGATAAAATCCATTTATCAACATCCGTCAAGGGGAATGGCGCATCTTCAGGGACAACTTTAATCGGGATGTCACTCATGTTGAACCTCAATTTGAAGCCGCAATTGATAGCGAGTCGTAAATTTTGAGTGCTCTTGGTGCCAATAAGAGTTGTTAAGAGTCCCGATCACTCGAGTTCTCCGGCTGAATGATAGAATTGGAATATAGCAGAAGAAAGAGTGCCAACTGTCCTACAGCATTAGGTACCTAACCTAAGGTGAATGATGCGTCGTCAATTGCATGAAGCTTGAGAATAAGCAAGATTACTGCACCTGCCACACATCTGTGTCCCTATACGAAATCCACAGCCACAGACCTTCGTCGACATACCTAACAACAGCCACATTATCTCGGGGTCCTAGGCACCGTATACTGTACTACATGTACCGATGTTCACCGATGTTCATGCAGCTGCATATCACCGTTGCGCGCATCGTGTGGGGTAGATATTCTTATACACGCGTACACGATCGTGTAATTGACGGCCGCATGCATAATTGACAGAAAACCCTAGGACCGAGCGGCCGGTCTAGTCCGCTTTTGCCGGGCGGTAAACCGCAGTAAACTCAACAAATGTTAATTGTGGTGCCACCTTATCAGCGATTCCCCCGAATTTAGGAGATTAAAAAAAAAAAGAGGGCAGATCGAAGCCTGTCAACTCCGACGTCCACAACGATATAAGCTGCAGCTCAGCAGAATTCACCTTCGTTCCCCCCCACCCCCTCTCTTGCGGGAGCAGGTTTGTTTAAGTTGTTAGCAGGCAAGAGATTTTTTAAGGAGCGCAGTTCCGCTACAATTTACATCCCAAATAATAATAAAGGTGGCAACTGAAAGTCACAATGGCGACGCCGGCTCCGTTATCTTCCAAAGCCTACATCGACGGGATATACATCCCTGCCGGTCTACTGGTGCTTGGAACGTTCATTGTTAAGAAGGAATGGACGCCTGCTGCAGCTCTCGTTGCAATTGCTTTAGGATTCCTGAAATACTTCCGCTCGTGTATGTGTATCCTGCAATGCCCTCTCTCTTATCGGCATCCAACTAATTGTACTACGCAGTACCCAAGAAGGTCTTGAAGCCAGATGTTTTCCAGGAATTCGAATTGAAAGAGAAGACAATTATTTCTCACAATGTCGCCATGTTCGTCTTACCTCCCACAGCAGCTTGTTTCTCTCAATTGACCTTTTTTTTTCCTTTTTTTAGCTACCGATTTTCTCTGCCCGCTCCGACTTCCATCCTCGGTCTTCCAATTGGTCAACACATCTCAATTGGTGCTGTTCTCCCGCAACCCGATGGTTCTACTAAAGAGATTGTGCGATCTTACACACCAATCTCTGGTGACCACCAGCCTGGTTACTTCGACCTCCTCATTAAGTCGTACCCGACAGGTAACATCTCGAAGCACATGGCATCACTTGCCGTGGGCCAGACGATCCGTGTAAGGGGACCTAAGGGCGCTTTCGTTTATACTCCTAACATGGTCCGTCATTTTGGAATGGTTGCCGGTGGTACTGGTATCACTCCCATGCTCCAAGTTGTGAGGGCCATTATCCGAGGACGAGCTACGGGTGATCGAACGCAGGTGGACTTGATCTTCGCCAATGTAACCGAACAAGATATTCTACTAAAGGAAGATCTCGATGCTCTAGCCAAGGAGGACTCTGGTTTCCGAGTTCACTATGTTCTCGACAAGCCTCCCGAGGGATGGACCGGTGGCGTTGGATTCGTCACTGCTGAAATGGTTGATGTAAGTTTTCTTGCTAGCGGATAAGCCCAAAGCCATAAGCTAACAACCAATTACTAGAAATGGTTACCGAAGGCGGCTCCCGATGTTAAGCTACTGCTCTGCGGTCCGCCTCCCATGATAGGTGGCTTAAAGAAGGCGGCTGAGAGTCTCGGTTTCCAGAAGGCCCGTCCCGTCAGCAAACTGGAAGACCAAGTCTTTGCTTTCTAGAGTATTAGACACGGCCACTATCTTCTACTGATGATAGTTGCTAGATAATCTGCGTGGTTTATCTGGCTTTCAATTGTCAGGAAGCTCATATTTTAGAAAAGGGGGAAATAAGCGTCTATCTTGATTAGTTCCTCACACTTTTTTTTAGATAAATGAATCCACGGCAAATAACCTGCTTATAAAATAAATAGATGCCACGTGAATATCACCGTATCAGGTTGCGGGATGTTCTGGCATTGATCGTATGACTATCCAGCTTTCAAAGACATGACGTTCAAACTCTTTTTGCTCCGATAGTGATTCTTAATCAGGCCGACCTGGAGAAACAATCCAGACATGGATTATTCGAAACTGACTTTTATTTCTAATTGCTGTGTTCAGTCCAGGTAAGTATCGCTCATGGTTCCTTATTAACCCTACCTTTCGAATATTCAAATACGACTCAAGCTCACAGGCTATCCATTCAGAAAGGTATCCATAGACCGGGGTAACACACGCAAAGACTCTCGGCCTCGCCGTTTACACGTGAAGTGTAGCCACCTAAGAACTCGGATCCCAACCCGGTAAGGGCGGGGATAATAATTCGGTGAGAGGGCCGTTTGCGCATGGACCCCACCAATTATCCCGGATAGGAATCCGGAACATTTGGTCGCGTGTTCCTTCAAGTAAACGGTTTATCAATCGAATTGCTGAGGGTTTGTGACGTGTTAAAGCGTGACGGTGACGACTGCTGGCGGTGAACATAGTAAGGTCTAAGATCAATCTGGGATAGGTAAATGCTCATAAGTAGTAAATGAACAAGCTGAGAGGTTAGAATGGTGAATGCATCAAATCACCGGAGGACATATATTATGAGTGGCCATGCTGTTTTAAATCCTCTTCTAACTTCGGTATGCATCGTGGGGAAGGTTTGGTACGCTTAATACACGCTGGCAGATCAACTTTGCCTAAACCTGGATGAGGATCATCGTGCAGGGAACATAGAAAATCGTGGCCTGTATTTTCTCTTCTCATTGGCTTCCAAGTCCCATCTCTAATTGGACGTATTATGCCCATCGTGGAGAGACGGAACTTTATAGTCGAATTACGGGGTTGCCAACAGTTATAATAGAATTGCACTCGCCTATAATAGACTTTCGTAAGTCCTTCGCGTTCCCATTAGTGTGTTATTTTAACTTAAACATACCTAACCTATACTGCGTTATACAGCACAATGGATCTAGACCATAACAATGTGTTAGTAGTAAGTTGGTAGTTTCCAAAAATATCTGTGATGTATTAATGGAGCAATAATTTCGTATCCAACAAAGTCTGGAGATATCTTATCAACAAGGTCGATCTTAAGATCGGTTGAACGTCGAATGTTGAAGTCATTGCTCTCACTTGATTGGTGCTTTGGCGTATTCTGTACCTAATCCGGGAGCCGGAGCTGCATGTGACGACTGGGGATTTTTGATAAAGAAGAAGTGGGATGCACGTGTACCTCAATAAGGGAAGCCGGACAGGGTTTGCAATAGTGTAGATATAAACACTTGCACAACTTTGTGTTTGTTGATTCAATTACTTATTTAGTAGCAATTCCTTGAATGTTTCCAAACTTCTTACCGTAACCAGTTCATATACACATATACTTTAGGTACCTAACGTGGTGTCTCAGTAAGTGTACTTGTCTTGGCAGTCTTAAAAAAAAGGGTGTTATCATTATCGGTGTTGCTCTAGGTACCCTATACGTTCATGCCCACAGTGACCTGGCAGCTGCCATAGGTACCTATCTACCTTAAAACCTAAGAGCATGCACAGAATCTTCCAGGCCTGGAATTCCGATAAACCAAATTGGCAGTCTGGATAGTTTGGGCAGTCTCGCCAGTTCAACAAGCACAAATCGACCAGGTCTTTCCAAGTTGTCGGAGCACCAATCCTACCAATTCTCCTGTGGCTCTTGGCTCCCACACCTACCATTTTCTCCACACCATTTTCTACATTTCGGTAACTTCTTTCTAGCAAATCATTTTACATTTTACTACAGTCACATCTCGAAAGAGTGCGGCTCCAAGCCACTTGCACAACGAGGCTTATTTACCTAACATAAACTTATCAGCAACCTGATCCTTCGGATTGCACAGCTGTTCCTGCTCTGTGGATAGTTCAATTCCTCGTTGCAGAATAACCAGCGGACAGAATATAACTCCGCACCAACGGAAAAGGCGGAAAAAAATTAGTAACGACGCACGTCGCATCAGTCTACGCTCCTCCCTCATTCCGAAAAGAAGAAGAAGAAAGAAAAAAGAAAAAAGACGAAGCTTTCTGTTGTGCTGTATGCTGATCAGCATCGACAATGCTTATTCTTTGTATCTTGACTGTTTTCGATTAATCATTTTCTGGTGTGCGGCGCAGTTGGCATAATGGATGACACCACGAGTCTCGTATCGGATCTTCTCCAAAAGCTTGCAGAGCTCGATAACAAGGTCAACGAATATCGCCAAGACATGGCCCAGGAATTCCGCCGGTATTCGCATCAGCGATTACAAGACGTACCAGGCCATGTGTCTGCTAAAGTCGAAAAGTTGGTTGCCGAGCAATTCCAGAACTATCCGGCCTTGAGTCCTGCTCTCGATCACTATGTTGGCTTGCAATCGCAATTCAATGCCGATGCTACCTGTTTTACTAGTGCTACTGGTTTGGACGAAAAGCCATGGTCAACTAAACTATTATCGCCGCCACCGGCCTCTCCTCAGAGCCCAGGAACTCCCGTAGAAGATGGCGCTCGAAGCCCGCATGCGCGAGAGCGTGAATTCCATGGCCTGTTTACACCGAGCTATCTTCCCTTGCTTGATGCTGTACAGCGACATACTCCGACACCGCCTGTCTTACGTACCCAAGTACCTGATGTTCAAGAGCCCAATGGCAACCAAAAAACCCTCCTTGCACCGATAAGCAATGACGTATTATTACGGCCAGATCCTGTTCGGCGCTATACTTCAGATACCGTTTCCTCGAGTACTTCAGACGATAGTGCGACGCGACCGAGAAGCGCCCTCCGCCGCTCATCTAGTTCCTCCATTAAAAATCAGAGTCCTAGGCGAGTACGATTCGACGTCGAAGGCAAAGAGGTCCTTCCCACTTCTTCGCCTCCAATCTCACCTCGAATGACCGACTTTCCGTCATCTTCATTAAGCAACCCCACTAATCTTGTAGATGACTCATACAATGCGATTGGCATTAACGAGGAAACCGAGTTGCTAGGTAGCTCTCCGCCAATGCCAAAGAAAGTTACATCGACTGAGCGTCTTAAGGCCCTAGCGCGGAGCTCCACTGAGGACACCTCAAAATGGGAAGTTGTTGGTAGCCTAGACGCTATGGATGACGACGAGGAAGACGAATTAGCCATGGCCGGTCTAAATGGACGGAAAGAGAATGGTACACACCACAGTGTAGTTGAGCAGATAATTTCTGATTCTACAGCACACCGTATGAATGATGCGCGTCTCCCAACTCAACTAGGCGCGCCATTACCAGTAGTGGAGGAAGCAAGCGAAGACGAAGTTGGCGACGAGGCTGAAGATATGGACGATGTTCTTATGATGCCACCATTGAGCTCTTTCAAGAATAAGAAACATTTCTCCCCGCCGCTTGAGACAATTCCGGAACCCGAATCGAGCGTTCCCGACTCGCAACGGACCGATCAAAAGTCCAATAGCAAACAAACGGAACCGCCTAAACATATCGAAGAGCCAGTGCTTGAGGAGGAAGACCTGTTCGAATTCGAGAACAGTCGCGAAGGTGAGCCGGTTACGAAATATATCGATGAAGATGAGGACGAGGACGACCATGCCGATGCGACTCCTATAGCCGAGAATCCAGTCTTATATTCCACATCCCCTGCAATTCCGGTCAGGAAACCGGCTGCACCAGCACCAGCACCAGCACCAGCACCAGCCCCTCCGTCTCCTCGTCATCTGTCCGCATCGGCGGGATCATATCGTGGAAAGCCGTTTTCGATTGGGGTTGTTCGTGATCCAGAGCTGTATAAGAAGGCCGCTGAGATGGGCGACTTCTATACGTTCGTGGGCAGCGTTGACGGGCGAAGCGGGGTTGACGAAACGAGCAGTTATCGGCCTGAATTGACTTACTTTAATGGTACACCGAGAAGTCTCAGTGAGCGCCTGATGAAAGAAGACTTGGACGAAGAGCGTCGAAATACGAATGCAAATGATACATGTTAAGCTCACCTACCTAATGCTTAAAAGTCCACCCATGAACATATTATCATATTCGAATATATATGGAAGAATCTGCAAACGAAATTATAGCTACCACAACATCGGTATTATATCCACTCTTGTTTTATAATGTCTAGCTGCGTTGTATGCCTATCTGCTTAGCATTCGGGTTTACGCGGGGGGAAATCTGCATGCATATTGGCGTTTAAGGGTGGCCTCATTCCAGTTTCATCTCATTCACGGCGGCATAAAACAATTACGGAATATTCCCATACGTGGATATCAGGGTTGGTGGCAATGTATTTTGTTCTGTCATATACATAGTAGGGGGGTGTGGGGCGTGGGAAGCGAATCGGTGTGAAGCCGGGTTGCATTGGACCGGACGTACGGGAAGCTTCTGTTTTCCGCTTTGCACCCGGAAATCTGGAAAGACCAGGTGTGAGGAGTTGTCGGTTTTGTGAAGCTTCCTTGCGATATCATCCGCGAGTTGAGGAGCGCGATGGTGGTTCGTTGTACATCAACTATATTTACAAGCTTACGGCTGGAAAGCCCTGCTGTGAAATAGTGTGAGGCGTGGACGGGCTATAGTACTTCGGCTTCAGGGTCGTTAGTGCTCAAGAGGATATATACCTGATTAATGTCAATATTAGATAGCAGACTAACCTAGAATAATGTCAATATGAGTTGGCTATCAATGATATCGCTCGTAAGGAACGTTAGTATGTAGCATAAAAAGTGAGGCTGAGCTATTTCTGGAACAGAAGCTATTTCATATTCCTAGGTACCTACCTACATTGTGATGGGATAATAGAAGACAGGTTAGGTAGCATGTAGTATCAAATATTAGGTATTTTTTTTTTTTTTTGGTAGATATCGAGAGTACCTTAGGTCAAGTACCTATGTACCTGATGCATTTCTGCAACGGCAAAAGCGGGAAATGTCGATATACCTCGAACAGATGTACCTAATCCGACCTGTAGATATAGGTACTTAGACAGGTATATGTACATCTGTCAGTTTGCTCAAGTCTTGGCGCTGTACCTGAATCTCCACTAAACCCAGACATGAGGTAGAGCTTGGACCTTTGGTACGTACTGCTAAAGCTGATCTATTTTAGATCCGATTTAAAAAGCTAAAATCGTAGGGCAGGTTTTAGATGACCGGTACTATGTTGGTACGTTTCTTTCAATATGGCCCATCAAAAAGTTGTCGGGTCTTAAAGTTTCTAGAAGCAATCAGATATCATGTCACACATACTCCCTACATTGTAAGACAGGTATAAGCCTACAGCTCAGGTAGGTACAATACCGCACCAAGACGAACACAAGATTGAACACAAGCATCAATTTTGTTTTTTCGACCAATGATGATAAGGCAAAAGAGGGAAATTTGAACGAGGCGTTTCGTACCGAATTGGTTCACCGCGGGCGGCGCCGCTAAACCGGATTTCGCTACCGAGGGGCGCTCATCTTAACACTTTGGGACAACCCTCATCCTTCAGGTTCATCTGGTTCATCTGGTTCATCTGGTTCATCTGGCTCATCTTCAGCCTGCTGTCTCATTGTCCGTTTACCGTTGCCAGTTGTTCCGTCTCCCGTCGCAAAGGCGTCCACTTTGCTCTACCATTCTCACACCCCCCCAGTTACTTCTCGGTAGAAAGCCTTTTGGGTCCTTGATAGCTCGAGTGAGCCCGGAATATCCCCCCTCTTATGTGCTACTTTCCTTTTTGCTCCTGTGTGATTGATTGATTCGATTCCGCCAAGTTCGACTTCCAGCTCATCCAAGCTTATCCATCCATTACATTACAATACACATTCAGCCAGCCAGTCGACCAGCCAGCCTTAAATCCAGTTTACTCTCACCCGCCATGCGGTACCGCAGAGTCATGTAGAAGAAAAGAAGAAGGAAAAAAAAAATATCCTACGACGTTTCGTTCTTTATTAACGTTTTACCATCTCTTCTCGCCCTTCCCTCCCATCCTCTCCTCCAGTCGCGATTTTGTTTGGTTGATCTGCACAAGCGTATGCGATCATGGGTGATAGTCCGCCGTTCGTTACGATAAGTGAATGGCAGCCTACGGCTACGGGGGACGGGCATAGCTTCAGCAGTGGTGATTCTGCCGTACGTCGAGATATAAAGACAGCCAGGCCTCAAGCTCGATCTCGTCTAATTGCATCTTCTCAGTATGGTTCTAGCATTGAGGATGAAAAGACGCCAGCAGCCACGCACGACATCAGTCGGGTGAGCTACCACGTCAAGCATCTGCCCGAATTCGCCAAGACACTCGAGGATGTGCGTTCTAACCTTTTCTCCCATTCTATTCTTCTCTATTCAGTCCTTCATATCATATATATATATATATATATATATATATATATGTTACCGTAGTTACTAACAGCCCTACTTGGATAGTCGGCTATGCGAGCTTTCCCCAATCGGGGGGGCTCACAAAGGTACAAGAAAGTACAAGTGCTTCTTCTTCACTGGACCTGCGACGACTTATTCGTCCTGAAAGAGCTCGATGATCTGGATGCTTGCCTGAAGGAGGACTACGGATTCCAAACCGAGACCTTTTCGATACCGTCCGACAATGCACACCTCGAGCTGATGATGAAAATCGGTGCCATGATAAAAGAGCACGAATCAAGTGATACCCTGTTCATCATCTATTATGGCGGTCACGCGAGGATCGACGAGTCGAGGCAAAGTACATGGTGCGGGTGCGTTTCCAAGCCACAGCTTTGTACCCCCCTATTTGATATACTAATCCTTAAGCTAGAACTCGAAGTTCAGATTCTCCATGGCTACAGTAAGCCTATATCATGCTAAGCCCTATATGGATCGCATGTGTGTTATAACTCTAACCTACGTGTAGATGGTCCGCGATTCAAACATTGTTGGAGCGATCTCTGTCGGATGTTCTCATCTTGTTGGATTGTTGCGCAGGCGCTGCAAGTGCTACGTTTCCTAACGGCAATAGTATTACAGAAACGATATCAGCCTCTAGCTGGGATGCTATTGCCCCCGATCCAGGGAGATACTCATTTACCAACACTCTAATCGAAGTGCTTCAAGATTGGAAACGGAGGACTTTTTCGGCGGCGATGCTCCACGCTGAGGTTCTTGCACGTCTCAAGCATCCGAGACCCGAGATGTTGAACGGCAAGCACTTTGAAGCACGTGCTACGCCAGTACATTTTATGATGACCGCCAACCATAAAGCACCAAGTATCGAGATAGCCCAAATGCTCTCGGCAGATGCACGGCCACCTTCGCCTCCTCAGGAGCCGGGATTCGAATCAACTTCTCTCAACGGTCGATCAGCCGGCCCACAAGAAATCATTGGGTCGGAGCCAAATGAGGATGTACCGCATGTAATGATTTCTCTTGCACTTGAGGCAGACCAACGCCTCAATATCAATGATTGGGAACATTGGCTTTCGAGTATTCCAGCACTGGCCAAGTATGTAAAGGTCCAAGGGGTATTCAAAAGCCACTCGACGCTGTTGCTGCTGTCAATGCCGGTAATGGTTTGGGATCTACTTCCAGACAACCATGCTTGCAACTTCGTGGCCTTCATTCGCTCTAACAACTTAGCTGTTCGTGGTCACAATGAACTAAGGCCATTAGAGGAAGAAGTGCCAACGAGTGCCGATAACGATGCCGATTTAAGGTCAATCTATTCAGGTACTACAGCGTATACTTCTAGACCGTTAGAGTCTGGTAGGTTATCAATAATGTCAGCCCTTTCAAGCGAGAGAACATCGATGGATCCGATGTATAGAAGAGCCGATGCCGATGCTACTTCCCGGAGCTACCGTCCTACGATGAACCCGATCTCCAAGAGCCACCAGATATCTAGCGGGGGATGGCAATCGAGGCAACGCACTACTCCAGGTGCTTCACTACATAAGAGCATGTCTTATAACAATATAGCGCAGCACCTAGCCGTTAATAAACCTCGGAACATGCGGAGAACATCACTAGCATCTGTGGCTAGCCAACCTGAGCTCCCACCACACGCTCAGACACGACTGGAGGAATATTTCCAGGGCAATCCATTACCGACTGTTGCCGTCAGGGAATTCCTCGCGTCAACCCTTGGCGTAGAAACTGCGGACATTGACGTAAGTGCTACTTAATGACATTGCACAGTTCTCGGACTTACATAGTTCAGGCTTGGTTCGAAAATCGACGAGAGCAACAAGAAGTTGAGAATCGACTGCAAAGCTTGAAGATAGATGACCAAAGCAGAGAGCCTCTTAATCCCGGGGCTCAGATGATTCTCCCCGGGCACCTTAACAGACTGCTAGAAATATTCCCAGAGGATCAGATTTTGATAATTGATCTCCGCTCACCAGCCGAGTATGCTCAGTCTCACATTCATAGTGCGATTAACTTCAGGGCACCTGCTTCCTTCGTGGCCCGAGCCACTCTGGAAATGATTGAAAGGGCACTTCCGGATGAGAAAAGCCGCGATTCATTCAATAACTGGTACTCAAGCAAATGTGTCGTATTTTACGATAAGGTAGTCGAGTATCCTTGGGAGACACCCGTTGCAGATGCGCTTCTACAGAAGCTTAAGAGCAAAGGTTGGACCGGTCAGTGTTTTGTGCTTAAGGGCCACTTCCGGGAATTCTCGACATCATTCGACAAATATATCGTGGGTAAGAATATGAAAAGCAGTGCTCAGGAGTATCTTGCTAGTCTAGAGGAATCTTCCTATGAGAAGAGGGTAAGTCCAGATGCGAGTCGAAGCAGATATTATACTGACGACATTATTATAGAAGGACAGTCATAAGCAATACGACGAGTGGCTCATGCTTCTTGGGAGGGAAGATAGGGTACAAATGCCTGACCTCGTGCCGGCGGTCAAGAGCGAGCGCATTGAGGCTACGTCGAAACACCAGAGAGAAATCGAACATGAATTCGAAAAGAGAGAGCCGGACCTATACAGGGAGGCGGCGGATCGTGAACCAGACGGGAATTGGACCATCAAAGGTCCTATGGTAGCTCATCTGGAACGTGGTATTGTCAAGATGCAAGAAGCCGGAAAGGGCGCCGGTATGGGCAAATCTGGAACAGATTCCTCCGACTATAAACGAGCTGTAGATAAGCTCTCTATGTCGGAATACGACTTGCTCGAGTCCGAAGACGAGCATCTGAGCCACGACGCAACACCGAAAAAAGGGTCAGGATCGTCCCTTTCTAAATCAAGTTCCGATACGACTGCTCCTGAGAAGAAAACACGATCAGCATTAGGTCCCGGGCGTGGCTTCTTAAACAAGATAATGCGAAGCGCTCGTCCGGATACACCATAATAGAATTGTCCTTGCCCCGATCACTGCCAGTTCTATCGCTGATACGATGGTCGCATTTTGCGCTTCCGATAACAAAGCAACAATATTTTTATGGCATCTATTATCTGGTATATATTTAGGGTGGATAGGGATATATGCGTTGGAACTATGATGATTTCGTTGACGAGAAACCGCCGTAATTTACTAAGTCGTCGGGTATGCGGAAATAAACGGGGTTAAGGAGTGAGGCAACTGGGGGTTATCGGTGGTATATTGCTGAGATTTCTGCTCAGATATACTTATCATATTATATCCATGGTCAGGGAGTCTTGTCGCGGCTCTCTTCTAGACTAGAGCGGGATATTCCGTTTCCAAGTTTCCATGGTGTCTCGGCGTATTTATTTTAAGTAGTGCTCATTTGAAGGGATAAAACGATGGATGAATGATGGAATAGGGGGGGATGGTTGATGGATATTATTATAGCGCTGAGTACCTGATCTATTATACCACGTTGGATACTTATTAATTTATAAGTGTCGTAGCGTGTTGGCATTACGAATCTGGAATTATGTCTACGTCTACTATAGTATCCTGTTATAGATAACCTAATGGACCTAGCTAAGATGTACCTCATATAAACTGGGCAGTTAATAGCCACAGTCCTAGGTACACCTTTGTTACATTAGGTACCTACTTAGGCACCTCGGCGGATGCATTGGTCACTGCGATAAAGCCGTGGTTGCCAATATCGTAGTGTTAACAATATCCTGCTAGCTCCGCGACGTGACTATGTTAAGGACCTTCGGATGGAAGAGTACCTAACCTAAGGTACGACTCGTTTCCGATCAACGAGAATGTGAGCGAAGCCGTCCTTTACAAGGTCGATCCGCTCTTCCTATCTTTCCCCCCATCTGGCCGGGGAGTGGAAGGGGCGCGGGAAGGGAAAGGGAAAGGGAAAGGGAAGCAATATGGAAGAAGCGAGGATACAGAGCACTTACGACGGAGTTGCCCTTGCATACGCGAGGAACCAGGTTCTCTCCCATCTCGGAAAATCCGATTCTCCCGGCCATACCGAGACCACACCGTTTATAACTGATGGCGCTATCCTGGACTTGTTTGCGCATTATGCTGTTCTGCTAGGGGACGGCACGCTTAGATACCATCAATATATCTCATCAAGTCGACAAGCCTGGTAGAATGCCGCCAGAGGGTTGGAGTTAGGGATGGACAAGAACAGGCGAGGGAACAATCATATGCTCTAAGGGGCCAACTAAAAGGGCATTGGAAGCAGCGTCACAGTGGCCTCCGTGTCCATCTCGTTTACGAAGGAACTGCCCTGCCTGTCTCTGACGAACACTGTCTAGGAGACTGATTCCAGACCGGGGCGAGTCCACGCTCACGGTATGTACTGACCCGCACCGAGCAAAGCGTAAATCTCTTTATCTTCCGAAGTCATCACCGACTGCGAGTGGCTAGGCATACCTAGCCCTCGCAGCGGTCGCTAGAAACTAGAGACCTTGTTATCACAAGGATCCTCCTATGGGTTTACTCGACAAGTGAGCAAGCGAAAGAGCTAGATACTGGAAGAGGGATACCGGAAACGGTTGTTACTTCCACCACTATTCTGATGGTAGTCCCTTGGCTTGGTGATGATGGTCGAAGCTAATAACCACTGCCCGGGCTCCTGCTTACTTCAAATTACGGAGGGAGCAGTTCCATTTGTGTCGTTCGTAAAAGGGGTTAACTTGGTCTGTGTGCATGGGTTTAACACGCCCCCGTTTTAAGCGGACATATTAAAGCAGTATTTGTATATTGTTAATACATGCGCCTTTCTAGGTACCAATATATATGCACTTTAATTAAGGAAGCCTCATTCATACAGGTACTCAAATTAGTCCAATATCGATCAGATTGGCCTTTCCATGTCGTATCTAAGGCTTCCATTACCCTCTCATATCTCCTTCATGTGACAAGATCCCAGCGGCACCGTAAAAGCTTGTTGTATATCAGACGACTCTGAATAAGCTATTTACACAGATTGCATAGTAAAATGTGCGCCTTGTATTTATTGTGGGAAGGGTGAATGTAGACTTTGCAGTATCACCATTAATCTTATTAAAGCCCCCTAGTCTGATTACGCCCAAAGTGTCAGGTCATACTTCCATACCTTGGGGAATGTAAAGGTTCGGGAGATAGCTATCAAACCGCTATGCCACCAAAAGGTAGATCGATATCAACTCGAGGGGTTGACGATGCTATCTCCACCTATAAGGACCTCACGGACTGTACCGTGACAGGGAAGAACTTTAGACATTAAATATATGGGCCGAACAAAGTTAAAGTTTGGGGGAATCTAAGGTATTTGGGTTACGTTTACCACTTCAAACGACTAGCTGGTACATAGAGATAGGGTGCCGAAGTATCGTTAATTACGTACCTACCTAGGTATAGGGACTTATAGGTTATTTAATATGTCAAAATTAGCGGGTCGGCGGATTGATAAATAGATAGACTCCCTCTCTAGATATCTTCTTCTACTAGAGGATATTCGATTCTCTGTGTGAGTAGGTACCTATCTAAGGTATATGGTATGATAGAAGGCCATATACATCATTTACCTCGGAAATGGTTGCGAGTACTGGACCTGGTGTTGGCTTAGCATGAAATATACTAATATCTACCAGGTAGTGATTATATTACACTTTCAGTGTGGTTATAACTCGCCAGTATCTAATTCCTTTCTTATCAAAAAGAATGTTTAGGAAATTTGGATGGGCAAATGGAGGCTTAAGCACCTGCATGCATCGAATCTATCTAGAACTACTTGATATTGCTCGACACTCACACTAAGGGGATAAATAAAGTAGCTCATGCCAAACCAATTAAGAAAAACTAAATTGCAATATTTGAACCAATCAATTTCAAAGC
This sequence comes from Daldinia bambusicola, assembly GCA_022478815.1. NCBI lineage: Eukaryota > Fungi > Ascomycota > Sordariomycetes > Xylariales > Hypoxylaceae > Daldinia > Daldinia bambusicola. The sequence continues at coordinate 411,910 of MU284071.1, forward strand.
TGATCAAAACTGTGTCGAGATTATAAGGGTTTGTGACGTCTGTACTGGGTTCGTGCTGACATGAATTCTATCTTATACAGTTCCAATTTTGATATAGCCCCAGAATTACATGTCAGCTAACTCTACCTCTATTTTAGACTCAAGAGTATTGTCCTTATTCAGTCAGTTGCATTGGTATAGCAAGCTAGCTCACATTCCGTATTGCCGTCCAACCTTAAAGTACTATCTGCATCCCATCTCTCAGACTAAACTACTATGGTATTCCCGTGCATCTAACTACCTCTTAGTCTAAAAAAAGCCCATATACTGTACCTATTAGAAGGTCTAGGATGATTGGATATGTCCCTGAGCTGCAGTAGTATGGAGACTAACGCAGCTGTCAACGGGATGTTATCTATAAATCGGGTGGTCTCCTTTGTTATAGGCCAGGAAAGACGTTACTGACATGGCGATGATCACCACATTATACCTAAAGAGGGGATCGCACTCCAATCTCGGGCCTAAATTTCGGCCGCAGTTTGCTCTGAGAAAAATATTAGCTGATGCTAGTACATCATTGGATCTCTGTTGGCGCCAAAAACCAGTTGTAGACAGGAGCCCGAACACCCAAGAACCAAGAGGTTTCACTGAGAGGTATACCTATATTTGCTGATGATATATCGATGACGTCTACGTAGTCTCATATGCTGTAGCAATGGGCTGTTTATACTTGCTTATTTTACGGATATACGTTGGAGTATGAGGGCGAAAGAATAAGCATCATATGATTTGGCGTCTTATTGCCTCGTGCATATGCAAGTTCCAAACTCAGGGTCTCTATGTGTTTTTTTTCATGCTACGATGGCAGCAGTAGTGGTAGTGGCTAACCCATCGCCTAACTTTCCAGGTAGACGCTTCATTCGGGTGAGGTATAACTGCAGCCGGTAAACGTACCTATGTATGCCGTAAGGCCTTACGGTCCAGGCCGGTACCAAGCAGAGTTGGACTCCTACCAAGTCCCCATTACCAGCTCCGCATTACCAATGATTACAACAGGTTAGGAAATGATACAGACATATTCGTCAGCCACACGTGCATGCTGCATGCTACCCATACATGTCTACTTACCATGCGCACTATATCCCAAACTTCTAGCCACTCTCCACGCATCAGCTCTTAGTCACGAAGTGGGTGGCGTAAGCCTGTCGCTTCCCGTCTTGCAGCTATCAAGTTCTAGAAACTGTCGGCTCGGTGTGTCATTGGCGACGATGAGGTCGATCATATAACTCGAGTCGTTCAAAACCAGACGCCCATTGCTACCCACATAGTTCCACTCGGCGCTCACCAACGTGAAATAGCAACTTAAGACGGCGAGGCCAACGACAACGACGTCTCGTTACTTCTTGAGCCCGCGCAAACTCTTGCTGAGCAGACTATCCCGTACTACCAGCGCACGCTCGCCGATTGAACTGCACAGCGAATAGCATTTTGCCTCCTTCAAGCACTCGGCGTTTCCCGGTTCCGACGAATGAGTGGCTGGCGACCCCAGGATCTTACATGCGTGACCCTGCAACGCTGGCAGGTCGAGCCGTTTCAACAACCTTGAACTTCCTGGACTGCTAGATCAACTGCGATAGACCAACCTGCTGTGGCGGCCAATCTTCCCGACCTGAGCTTGGCAGAGTCGAGATGGCGTTTTGACGGGTTCTCTCCGCGCTGCGCCGGACCCAATGAAAGGATTGAGCCTCCCGCGGCTCGCTGCCCCCCCCCTAGACCGCCTCCCCATCCTCCTTCATCGGGTGCGTGTCACTTGTAAGGCTTCCTGAAAATCCACTCGCATACCGCCTGGGCAAGCCCGAAATTAGCAGCCGTGCGGTCCTCGCTCCTCATTTAAAAGCTCTGCGGTAAGCCCCTTCACCGGCCTGGCGGTAGTCAGGTCGCTGAGAGAGGCTCTGTCTCAAATTTGACAGACGGCAAGCTAGCTCCCCTGGTCCCGCGGCAGCCCTACGGGCTACATGCCCAAAACAGGTCAAGAAGCCACCACGCCGTTACAGGACGGACGCGCGGCGTATGCGTTTGATAGGTCATCTGTCACTTAAAGCCGTACCTACCTATCTCGGTAGTTATCGCTGTCGATTACATAGTAATAGTAAGAAAGAGAGAGAGGGAATTTTCATAGTCCCCTCTTCCCCCTTTTTTCCCCCTTCTGGCCTTTTTTTTTTTTTTTTTTTTTTTTCCTTTTCGTGCGTAAAATAAACACCCCCTGGACACGGGCCTAACTGGATACATACCAACATCTTACGATCCTTTTAGTGAGCCTCATTCGCTTAATAACAAGATACGCAAGGTTCTCGGTTCATTCCGTGCGAGCTACTGCTGGCTCGCATGTGTTTCTCCCTCGTATCTTAACAAACGAGGTAAGTCGTTATGTGTGTGTGTGTGCCCCTGGTGCGGTGCGGCGTGCACCATCAACGCCCCCCCTTCCCCCCCGGAGCTTGAAAAAGAACCTACTACCCCTACCGAGTAAGGGGACTGGGGTCAACGGCCCGCGAATGATTGATTTGGTGGATCGTTCCAACGCTAATGCTCGAGGCAGGGATCGGGCCCAGAAATGGCATGTTTTCGGTTTGGTTCAGGCACCCCGTCATTCTGGATTGACATGCCCGTTTTTCTGCCCTGATCCACACGTGTTAGGACTGGGACCCCTCCCATACACGCAATTGCGTGGTAGTGTCTAAGCCAGCTAAGGTAGGTATATGCAATAGTGTATGTATATGAGGTAGATGCTAGTAGGGGAAATGCCTACCACTATAGTGTACATGTATAATAATATCTGAGATATCCGATCTAGATATTGGGCTGCTTGGCTTTATCTTGGATAGCTAGTGTAGGTACTCAAATGTGCAAGCCGTGAGATAAATGCCAAGGATATAAAAGCACTACTCTCCCCTTGGATTCGCATGCTCACTGGTGGAACTTTAGACTTGAGACCTGAGACCTTGCATACGGACGAAGAACCCTACCTTCGCCAACATGATGGAAGAATACTACATAGTACTGTATTGTAATGTATAGTAGCAACGATCTTGGTCGCAACCGGAGGGCTTGGCTTTTGGGGGGTGTCGAAAGGGTGCAGGGCTCTCTTTTACGCGGGGCCCGGAAGGTGTTAAGTAATCTGCGAAGTAGAAGTATTCAACAGCAAGCGAATCAGCGAGAAGAATGGACATACAGGCTTGACAGTTGACAGGGCGTTGACAGGGCGGTAGGGGGTGTCGTAGGCAACCTCTAACAGGGAAAAAGATCCTAAGATGCGATTTGGTCGTCAGAGATGTGACAACTGGGACCCCCTGTAAATACCATCCCATGATTCCCATTTCCCGTTCCAAGGATTTTTCAACTTGACAGGCGCTCGGACCCCTGCTAGGACATGTTCTAAACAAGTTCTATACTGTATCATCATCATCATACTACATTGTATGCCTATCCGCATATGCGTGCAGAGTGTATCTAACATAAATAAGTAATTCGTACTGCGGTTTCAGGAATTGCACTGGGCGATCTAACCTGCCTTTTGACGTCGGCTTTGCTTCTCGATTTGGGCCATCGGGCGTACATACATTACGTCGGTTCGGTCCAACGAGCTTACCTCCCTAGGGCCTAGGCTAGGTAGTTTTTAAGGCCTTGCTGATCGCCATCTTCATTTAGATACGTAAATGATCGTCCACGAGATTTTGACCCGGCGCCGCTGTCGTTTCGTACGAAATCTACCCAGCATACGCTCTCCCATGTCCATGCATACAGTGGTATCGTATCGCCTGTCCGCGGGCCAAGAGCCGGAATAGGAGCACCGGCCCTTTCATCTGTCAGATCCTTGATGACATCCCGGCATCACTCCGCCCAAGATCTGATAACACCAAGATACTATTAACTATAATTCCGGGCCTATGTAGTGTAGTGTATGCGACCATGCCACGCTCGTCGCTCTCGCGCGCGGCAGTAGTAACTCGAAGGTCTCGAACTAGTGCCCAGCCAGGAAAAGTCATCCGCACAAATATCGGTCCTTTTGGGGAAGTTACAGATGCTTGACATATGCTGAGGGACTGTATCAACTACCCGATTTAGAATCGTCGAATAGCCGAAATTGGACTAGCTGGGAGACTAGATATATCACCCTGGCCGTAAGGGAATAAGTCGAGCCAACGTCTGAAGAACTGTGGTTAAGGGTTTGCGTTACTTGTTAAGGAGAATGAGATGAATGGGATTTTCCGAATAACGCCCACATCGAAGGGGGCGCCATGCAGGCATATGGCCATATTTCGAATGGCCTGCGGCGCCCACCGGTGTAGCCCTCACCGAACGCGGCTACGGGTGTTTACAATCTTTAATAAACGGGGTCTCACTCACCGAGTTTGCCTCACTTTCTTCGTAAAGTATGATTAACTAATGTAGAGCAAACCTCGGCCGATAGTCCTGTAGCCATGCTTCCATATATAGACATTTCGTTAATATGGTCAAACACCATAACTCACAATGATTAAAGATGAGCGTTCAATTTGAATAAAATCTTGACGATCAAGTGTTATCTGCAAAATTTTAAGACGTTAGTAAGTTTTCAGATCCGAATTGACTTAAGTTATTGTTCAATAGACCAGCACTGATTCGATGGCTTGTCTTCGCTGCCTGGTGGTGCGTATGATACATAACCTTTAAGCCACATTGATGGCGATGGCTGGATCATGTTACTTCGATACTGTGCGTGTGGGTTCCCAAAGGCAGGCATGTAAGAATGCATTTATTGGTTCTTTGCATTACTTCAGCCACGTTAGCCTCTTCGATTCTTTAAGTGCAAGTAAAGTATTTTGAATATATGGCCCGGGCCGTCTTGATAGGCGGAACGGGAAAAGCCAATTTGGTGCGATCGTCCTGAAGAGGCTTGCTGAAAAGACGAGGTTTACAACACACAACTAGAGTATGGTTACGATACTATAGCATAAGTGACTGATATGTCGAAGATAATCAGGCCAGCCCGTAGCCTCGTGCAGTCACAATTGGTCAACGGTGAGGTAAGTACTATATCTAGCGATGTACTCGGCCAGAAGGGGCAACCCTTCTGCAGCCAGATCATGACTGTGATGAGACATGCTGTATGCATATTTCCGATACGCAGCCTCAGATCTTGGGCTGCCAGTTTTGAAATGACATGTTTCACCGTTTAATAAAACGAGACTTGTGTTGTGCTCGGACCAGAAAAAAAACCCGCCTTTTAGTGGGAAAAAGAGCTAACGTGCTTAAAGGGTGCTGACCAAGGTAATAGTTGTGGATGACGACTACCTACTAATTACATACCTGGACTGATGACGGGAGCTATTTAAGCTTGTGGATAGGTAAAGCTTCCCCGGCCGAGTTAATTAGATATTGTGTATAGGACTGTAGCAGATGACCAACTCGTCATGCCAGGGCAGATTCTGCTCAACGGTTGACGTTCTCGTATTACCAAGGTTTGTCAGAGGCTGATTCTAGTTCGTCGATTATCGGGTTTATACTTTGGCAGACGGGTGTTTCCTTGAGCCACGGACCCCACTGAACTATGCAGACAGCCGTTCGTGCTGCTCAGACTGGCGGTGGAAATGCTGTCTAACGATAAGATCTAGGCCAATTCAGCCCCTTGGCATCATTTGGGTCCAACTAGAAAAGAAAAGCAACTAAGAGTTATTCAGGATAGCTAAGCTCTAAACAATGACACCACTCCGTTTGGATTATAATGCCTTTGTGCATCTTTTGTGTTGTGGTGGTACTTCGCGGATCCCAGTGGCCTGCCTGCGAGATTGGCGATGTCGTGCAAACGGTCCACAACTGTTCCATGCTCGCAAATTGTTAAGCTCTACAGAAAGCAATAACACAGTACCGAGCAAAGGACAAGCTGTCGTTAGGAATTCCCATGAGACTGAATTCCGTCTCCTGAATGATACAGCTATACCAAACACCTTGAACTAATATTTGTCTCCTGTTACCTAGTGTTGTATTCGGGGAACCGTAGGCGTAAATGCCTTGGTCGATTCTTGCTTTGTGGCTTATATTGTAAGTAGACAGGGAACAGATATACTGTACTATTCGTGTATGATTGTGGATGCAAATAGGCATGACACGTATGTTGAAGCGTGGTCATGGTCGTCCAGATAAGCCCGAATCCAGTCGTCGTAAGCAACTAGCATTTACTGTACCGTACTAGGTATCACCAGGGGGTGCGCAAATAGTCGGGTGAAACTCGGCACAGAAGGTCGGGTTGTAGGCACGTCGTTCCAGAAGCAAAGGGAAGGAAGTCAGTGACAGGGACTATCAATATCAAGGGTAGACCCAAGGATGTGGATTCATCCCGGCTCTGTCCACCGCATCTTTGCCTGTTTTAGGAATTGTCGCAAATGAGAGGGCCCCATACCATCCACCGGAGCTGCGGAGCTGTGGATCAGTAAACTGAGGTAGTTAGTGACAACGGCCACGGGGTTAATATTGGTTGAGGCTTAACCGTATAATTGAATTTAGGACCTGGACCACATAGAGCTGTTGAAGAGTTTACCGATAATAGGATATGGCTATGTAATTAAGTCTTTTTTGTACCTAACAATAAATAAATTTTTTTTTTTTTAAAAAAAAACCATGGAAGCGGACTCGTGTCATGAAGAGCGTGTGCTACACGAAGACACGAGGTCGGTTGCATACATATAAGAATATGTATAGTATATGTAATAGTCTATGTATGGTTGAGCCATGCGGCCATATAAGTCGCCGCATCAATAAGCGTATCTGATCGATGTCAGCGAGGCGGAAATCTGTATTATTGGTGGTGAGCGGAAGGATAGGAACATGCTAAGCAGGCTCTTGGGTATGACAGGTGCTTATGAGAGAAGCTTGAATGCATTAGGCCGTTGTGTGGCAGGCGACCAATGGATTGGCAATGGATTGGGAGGGGGTAAAGTTGATTGGCATCGTCATCTTAAGGGACACAGTAACAGATCCACGGATTTAATGGCAACAATTTATTCGGCGTTCTCAGCGTATCATAATCCCGTATCCAATTCGTACTAACCACAACAAATAAGTATATGACCGGATGTTAAATATGATAGCTCTACATACCAGGTGACCGCATAGGTGAATAGAAAAGATGCCTTAAGTAAGTGCTTAAGTATTGGAGAAGATGAGACCTTAAAAGTTCTCATACTCTGTATACCTACCTGTTAACCGTGGGGAATCGCGGGGGGAAGAGAGGGGTGGTGGAGGGGGATAGAGAAGAGACGAAAATGGGTTTGATATCTGACTGATGCTATTGATTATACTTATTATAATGTAGCTACGGCGGCTAAATTATAGAAATCGTAACTGTTTATAGAATACGTAACTTGACATACGTAGCATAATATACGTGTGTGTACTATGTAACGTATAACGTATAACGTATAACGTATAGTAAATACCAAATACCTACCTCCTACCTACATTTATACCTAATACGTGTTGCGCATAATCAATATTGATGTCAAGTATGCAAAGTAATCAGCCGGCTTACTAGCCACGGCCGGACTTCCGTGTTCTTCTCTCCCGACCTTTTTTCTTCATGCCCCCGTACCTCCGCCATTCGTCCGCCACCGAATAGGCAAAGTAGAGTTCCAACTTTAGGTAAATACGCCTCCGGCTATCATTCTAGACTATCCATCCCGCTCTATTTGAAATAAATTTGAGGCTGAAATTTCGAATTCAAACAGAACCATACCTTACTTTAGCTTGGTACCTATCGCTTAATATCTCTTAGGTATTATACCTAGAAATACCTATCAGGAAGCTAACTATAACCAGCTTACCCCAGAGTAGATGGCATACGTGAACACCAAGCTAGAAAATAACCGTTCTGCTCGTTTTTTTTTCTTCTTCTTTTTTTGTATTTGCTAATGTACCGGTAGCTTAATTGTGTCTCGGCAGGATGGTGGTTACCATGTATGCACCGGGTCGAAAAGTTGGCAGGGTTGGGATGTGACAAATGAGCAAGATCAACATTGACGGAACCCGGGAACCAGGTTTGTGGTCATGGATCCGGATTCATTGACCTGCAGCTGTTCCGCTGTCGTTGTCTCTCTCTTGTGCTCCCGGTACCGCCATTGGGCCAGTTATACACCACGCACACCACGCACACCACGTTACGAACACAAGGCGCTTGGGCGGCGCACGGGATCGTTCTGTCACCACCCCAGCTTCTCGGGATTACGAAAGATGCCCCTTGCTTTGATGGGGAAAGAGATCTGCAACCCTTGGCAGTATGTACGGCCAAACTTCAGATCGTACCTAACTTGCACTTGGGACCAACCGGATCAAGATCTCCAAGAGCCTAGACAATTTAAGAATAACACTACTATAAATTACAATTTTAGGATGGAACCACGCACATCCGGCCTCTAACTAATTTTGACCAGGTGTCAGTAATTTTTACTTTTACTACTAGCTATTTTATTACCTGGGTGTAGGTGGGAAAGCATATGCGGTGAAAGTCCGCACAAGTTGACGAGGAAGCTAGGTGGGGGGTGCCGGGGGGGTAAGATATTTCATCCCTAGCGTTAGCATACATCAAGCAGTCTGGCAGTACGAATGAAAATACGAATGCTATCTCTGGCCTGTTCCAGATGAATACCTTACTACTACGGCAACTTTATCTTTCCTCGAATGATAAGCTCCCATCCCATCTTCACATACGCATATCGGCCAGGGCTTCATTAAAGGTTTGTCTGTCATGTTTTGGAGGGATAGCCTGCATGAAGTTCAGCGTATAAAATGCATGGTGTCTACTATGTAGTATAGATCTATGTACTATGGTGTTAGCGACAACACCTAGCGCCTGTATTGAAAGCAGTTTGCCAACCCGTGCTTCCCGGCTGTAGAAAATAGAGTAGAAAATGGAGCATCGGCCTCGAATGGACCCCGAACAAGCCCTACACGCTACTAAGAGGCACTCTTGCTAACTGACTCGGACCCTTACGATCGCGCTGTCCATGCCACAACATATGATCCCTTGGAAAATAAAGCCTCGCTGATAATTACAACTTGTAGGGTCATAGGTATTGTCTTTCCCGAACTGTCCTACAAGGAGGCGAACAGCTTAGCGCGAGATTGACAGTTACTGAGGAGTGCATGGGGAACCAATCGCATCATATGAAATGTATAAAGACATATGACGGCTCGGCACCGATCTGTCTTGAAGCTTTGGATGATGCGGATCGTCTATGAACGGGGTACGGGGATTTTGCCAAAAACATGCTAACCCGACGAGGTTTGACAGCCGGCTAGAGTAACAGAGGGGTTCATCGCGTACCCATCGGGGCGGATGCCACTAGATAAAGGTTACGCATACCGTCATGTATGCCAATACAGTACAGGCTATGCATTCCCGAATGGTCTCCGTGGCCGCTTAGCGGTAATCCACCTAGATACGCGGCAATACTGTGAGGGAGTTTCCGTTTCCGCCACAGTGTTATGACTCGCTACATTGTAGCTAATGGGCATAGCTACCTAGCTATTAAATCAGCGGAAAGCGCCCGAGATTTACATAGTAGTAAGTAACCTGATGCAAGTCATCGTTTGTCAATGGCTAGGAACAGTTCTAGCAATTATCCATAATGTTATGGCATGAATATCAAATAAGAATTTGCCACAACGCTACCTACCTTAAGGTGACCTTTATTAGCATCGTAGCCTTTACCTATTTCTATTGGCGCTCGGTGAAGGCAGAACGCATTGTATGTAAACGGCAGGCCGCTCAGGTTTCGGCTCATGACTCGCCTGAGGCTTGCTGGAAATTTCCGATTCGCTGGTTGCATAGCCTGATTGGCTATAACTTGATGATCATGGCAACGTCTAAATATATTCATATATCGATGTGCTTAACGTCAAAGCTGCGTACTAAGGATAATTCCAGCTGTGTAGACGGAAAATATAGGCTGAGATCGGTTTTATGTACATCATACTATGCCTGAAATTGGAAGGCCGAGCTAGCTATGTGCAATAATGAAGGAAACCTTCTCGTGTCTGATAGCTGAAGCAAAGGATCCAACGGCTCGGAGCAAGAAAGAAAAGGGGGTGGGAGCATTATATCTAAAGTTGCACGGGTGGTATTTAATAACGTTTGGCTTTATCCGGTGTTTACTCAAGTCCTTATCAAAAACTAAAGAGGACGGACTGAATTATTCTCGTAGTTTGTTTACTTTAGACTTTCGTCCCCTTTTCCTTTCCCTCTCTTTTTTTGTGTGTGTTGGTGATAAGATTGATACGCTGACTGAAAAAGAATATCAAGCATTTGAAGTTATTGGCTTATTGGATTATGCCGTTCCAAGTGTGACAGACATGGATATATCCTTGGCAGATTTCCAGATTTTCAGATCCCCCCGGCTCTAGCATTATTAAGGATTACCTCAAGTTCAACCTATTAGATAAGACACAATATAATTGTACAATTGTTATATATGCTATGTGGGCTCATTTCATGAGTACTGCACAAACCCACACTAACATCTAACACGATTCATTACCCCTGATTTATTGTCACGGACCACTCTGTCATCTAGGACTCAAGAAGTCCCGCCGGCCCCATGGGCAAAGACGAAGAACGGCTGACCCAGTAAAATCGGGTCAATAGAGATGGGACTTATTAATATAACTTAACCTTGTGCAATGCAGGGTCGGGGTCTTGATGGGCAGAGTTGGGTCGAATTAGCTAATGCTAACGCCAAATGCAAATACTACATAATATATAAGCATACAACGAGGATATAAGGAGGTATTTTAGTATATCGTCTCTAAGGATTAGCAAGCTTTAAAAAGAAAGGATAAAAAGAGGCGAATGTCAAGGGTGACGACACCCATCCATCGTCATAGCGTCCTACCGAAAGCTAATTCCATACATTATGCATAAAAATTGAAGTTTTCCAACAGCCAGTTTAATCTTTACCAAAAACAAATAAGTTCACGGCTTTCTCCATAAGGGGGGAGAAGAAGGTTAGCCCTTTTCACCAGTGATATCTTTTTCGGGTGTGGCTCTGCGTCATGCCGTATAAGTTAGGTAGCCTATATAGTCTCGAAGGGTGTTCTGTGGCGAACTGCAGGAACCTTCCTCCGGGACGGTAGGATACAGACGGTTATTTTGGTAACAATGGCATTGGGACGGCTGTGTGATGCTTCTTCTTATGTTATTAGTCTTTCTTTAGCTGACCCACGGCTCTGGATATCGGCTTGGAAACCACCTTAAAGTATCAACTAGTTGACCGTCTGATTCACTCTCCTATCTTCGTCACCGTCACTAATAAATAGTATCTGCTTTAACAACGGCTATGCGACCAGGTTATCTTCGAGTCAATATTTGACATGCTTTGACATGCTTGCTGATGGACACGTGCTAGGTTTCCATGTACCTCTCTTTGGTTTATCTGGCTGGGAAACCCTCCCCCTTTTGATAAAAAGCTCAGATTCATCTTGCAAGGCTTACAAGGAGGGGGGAGACTTCGATCCGGTCTTCCAAATGCATCGCGTGCATGCAATGGTACGTGTCTAAGGTCAACCCCGGTAGCGTATTCCTTCTCATCGGGCAATTTCATCTGGCACCAAATCAATAACCGTCGCGGTCCGGGGTCGACCCCTGCCATGCATGTACATCAATACTACTACCAACGCTGGCCCTTCCTACTGTGGTTGTGTCACTTGCTCCTTCACAAGTATTCCAGTACTCCATCGCTATGGAGCCAAGCCTGTTGTCAACCTACTGCGTAAGAAGTCAGACTAGCCAGACCCTTTGAGCCATGTGCACTTCTAGTAACCCAGTAACCTTACATACTACGTATTGTACATGCCATGTAGGCCCTAGGGAAACGTACCACCCCAAAGGCTAGCTTGTCAGTCCTCAGTCCAGCGCCCGCAGAACGCCACACTACCAGTAACCGCCTGTGGGGATGTGGGTACAGATTAGTCCACGGCTATGGTCTTCTACTACTATGTATTCCAACTATGTATTCTTCATACCCTGAACGTTGTCTTAGTATCTATGTACACTATCCTTGTCAATGCCTCGCATCCTGGGCTTATTGCGGTTTAGTCAGTGCGTCGAAACGTACCTCCATACCTCTCCACACCTTCAAAGAACCTCGCATCTTTAACTTACATAGAAGCGACTTCCGCCTCCAAACTGGCGACATGTTCCTGCTTTCTTCCGGTGTTTTGGACCGGATGTATACCCACCTAAGCTTCTACTCAAGATAGGTATAAAACTTACCTAGGTACCTACTTATATTATTCCCTGGAAATAAAATATTACTTCCTTGACGACAATACCTTTTTAGAATATTGATAGGTTCTCCTAAGTGTCTGTGATGCTTCCCGGATAGACATTCCAGGTTCGAGTTGAGATACCTTAGGTAGACATACCATTACACGAAAAAAAAAAAAAAAAAAAGAGAGAGAGAGAGACGAGAATAGGTAAGAAATATCCAATGACTTGGCTATGATTCCCGTCAAACTGATAAAATAAATAGTAGGTGATAGGTCAAGGTGTATACAAACAGCTGTTTCTTTACGCCATGTCTACCATGACAATATATTCGCCCTACAATTCCGGCTTATCTCGGGAGCTTCATCGGGTCGTTCCTCGCCCTGAACCATCTTCTAGGGAAGGCGAGAAAGTTTCTCTGCCCTCTATCAGACAGGTAGATCTTACTGCGGTCGAATCAAGCATGCCGTTAACAAATTATTAGGCCTTTCCCGATTTTGAACGGCAACTACAACAAGACTTTGCAGCTACGACACGGCCTTCCGTACCCAGCCCTGCTCGGAGGTCCTTCAGTGGCGAAATAACGCCTCCAGAGTATACACACTCATCTGTCTATTATAAGAGAAACTTCGAGGATGGAAGGGATACTGGGAGAACAATCTCGGTTCCAAGATTATGCACCAGTTCGAGTATAAGCCCTTATCGATCGGCGTCACCGCCCCCTGGTCCTAGGACAGATATAGAAGCATGGAGTAAGTCAAGTCGAGATCGTTATCCAACTGGCGACGATAATCCCCTACACTGTCTCCCGGAGCCAGGATCTGGTGAACAAGCAGAGCATCAATCGACTTTATGGAAACTAGCCAAGTTGGATATTGTTCGAGATAGACCCGTGGCTAATGCATTCCCATGCTTTGCAAGCAATGGCCATATTCGAGAAACCCACCAAAAAAGGGGAACCCTAGAAAACATTAGCACTAACAACTACGGCATAGAGAGAAGCACACCTACATATCGACCCTCTGGCTACCACCATGGTTACCATCATCCCAATAGAGTACAATCACTTTCTGTAGGGTCTACCCACCCCTTTGACCGGCCGTCGATGTATTCTCCAGTGCACTCGCCCGTAGGGTATGGTCACCAATACCACGATAGCTACATGCCGGTTCGCGATATCGCCATCGGAGGGCACTATGAGGCAAAGCAGCGAAAGCGACGTGGGAATTTACCAAAGGAGACAACCGACAAACTGCGCGCCTGGTTTCACTCACATTTATCGCACCCGTATCCGACAGAGGAGGAAAAGCAACAATTAATGAAGCAAACCGGATTACAAATGAGTAAGTTTGGACAATTGTCGAATTCGCACGCCTCAAGAGCTGTCAGGTGGCCAAGAAAAAAAAAGAAAAAAAGAAAGCACGCAGATAGATACCACCAAAATTTTTGCAAATTGGGCTGTTTCGTATTAACCAGGCATTTATAACAGATCAGATATCTAACTGGTTTATCAACGCGAGAAGACGACAACTACCCAACATGATCTCGAATGCCCGTGCTGAAACGGATGCCATGACTGTGCGCGTTGCAGAAAAAAACCTACTCCCTTCAACCGAACGAAACGATTACGATGCAGACGGCAGACTCTTAAGCGATGAAGATGTTGGTGCACCCCACGACGTCCAATTAGAGTCTTTCAAACGACGCAGAGTCACGGGTATCAACCGAGGCAGTATATGACAAGCCCATGCTCCCTTTGCAAGAGGGCTGTCTTTTTGTATTATTACTAATTTTACGGATCATGGTGGTGTCACATTACAAGGCTCTGCTGCCAACTCTATTCTCAACCTACTCAGTTCTCGGGAACAAATTGGTTGGTACGAGCTGGCCTTGGACACCTCTTCCAGCAGCATTTTGTACATGAAATTTAAGTACTGGTTGGGTTATGTGTAATGGGATGACTACGACGTCAAGGAATAGGAGTATTTGGGGGCATTAGATTCAAGAGAAATGATGATTTGAATACTACAAAGGTTCGAATCCCACAAAACAAAGGGGCAGCTGTATATTAGCTTGGATTGATTAGGAAGTTCACTTATCGAAGCGAAGGATATGGGTCAGCATAGCTGTATGTGTACAATTTAGCCTTAAGTCAACAGTGCATTATCCGGATGATAGAAAGACGTCAAATACTTAATATCGTTTACCGGACCAAAGCATGCATCTGGTTCTACGGATCGTTTCCGAACCAAGGTGAAAACCCCATGGATCTAACCGTAAGCCGGGATCCGTTCCGAATATTATAAGAGATCTACTTTCGTGACCAAGATAGCTGCAGGAGCTCACGCATTGCCATTACAGAGAAAATAAATATATAAGGTATACATGTCTACATCCTACATATTGTCCTGCATACCGCCCTTCCGATCGATAGATTAAATGCAGATGCCCGCGAGCATGGGAGGATGCCTTTCTTGAAATTCGTTGGCTACCAAACTCATCGCGACGGCCACCTAATCTCGCCGCATCGCACAGTTTCATCAGTTAACCCAGATTACCGCCCAGCAGCAGGCATATTTCCATACTGGATTCGGATGACGACAGGCGTTGCAGAACAGCTGACGTACGTTCGGTGTTTTGCTCTGACCCAAAAGAAAAAGTTGTGAACCCGAAAATGGGCTCACTTCTTCTGCTATAAGCAGACGTCGTGCCATCTGCTCGTCGTGCCGGCCCAACTCATGCAGTGGGCCAAAGTACCACTTGGTTGGGAACCAGGGAATGCTGCCATACTCAAGACTGAGCAAATACCCGCTGGCGAGATATATTGACGGGATCTAATCTATTCTAGACGAATGTGACAGGCGCATTCATTCTTCAAACCTAGTACTTTAGGTAGGCTTGGTAGACTTGCATACATGGGTCATCTCATTGATTATGGAGCTTCTGGCCAGATTCATTTGCAAATATTACCGTGAGCCCCGTGATGTTCAGTTACCAACTACGGAGGTTGCCGTCTAATGGGGTCTGCGTGGTGGCACCCATCTACATAGTAGTCAATTATCATAGGCGGAAAAGCCTAGTGTACATTAGTATGACATCTCAAGTGTGTCTTAGTCTGAGATAGTGTCACCCCCTCGCCTTCGTCCATTAGACTACATAGCACCTAAATATACACACAGTGGTACGAAAAGCTACCTACCGACCTGACACTAGGTATCTAAGGTACAGGGTATGGATCTCAGCCACAGCCAGCGCACCTCGGACGAAGTAGGTATTTTTTTTTCCTCTTCTCTTACAAGCCCTTTTTTCCTCAGGTTGTCTACTGAATGTAGTAACCATAGCACGGATCTCCGGCCGGTCTGCTCTTGAACCTGAGACGTAATCGCGCTCTCTTCGGACAAAAAAATAAAAATAAAAAATAAAGTCAATGTCTCTTCGCTTTTGAGGGGCGAGGGATCCCCTCTTTTAGTCATGTCTCGAAGTTTTGCTGATGGGTCTCAGATATTGATGATGACATCTGAAACATCTCACTTGAGCCGCGCTGGAGAAAAGACGGTTATATGTAACGGTTATAATGTCTTGTCGCCGCACCCCCTGGATGTATATTCGCGTAATCTGGAGTCGTAATATCAAGTACTCATTTTCCGACAATTTACCATGCAGACGTCATGTATTAGATCTGTCATTGGCTCCCCTCACTGTTAAGCTGATGTTTATATTCGCAACGACGTACCTAGCTAAGGTTCCAAGAAGGGGGTCGATAAACGTTCTTGAAGAATTTGCCCTCGTCGCTTTCCGGATGAGTAGGACGATCAGACGCTTGAATTCTTGGCTCGAACTATTCTGGCATTGTGCTCAACACAACATGAGACGAGAAAGATACCGTAACTTAGTTTTTACTGGATTACCTAAATGTAACAACTAACAGGAAACTTTGTTGATTCTATGGGGCCAACCTTAGGTACTGACACCTTACGAAGCGAGTCTGCCAACTTAAGAGTTTTTGTGCCTGATAAACTCAATAACATCCAATTCATCACCCGTCCGGTCACAGACGATCGCCTTGATCTGTCACCCTTCCCGTAGGTATCCACTTTACGGCGAGACTGACATGAATAGGTCTCTGCTTCTTAGGCTGTTTTATGGTTTCTACTTATTACACAACACCCGCAATATATTAACATCCCGCCATAGAGCGAGAATATGCGGGGATCGTCAGAACCCGGGCATATTAGGAGGCAAGCCCCCTTTTCTCCTCAATACCGACGACTTTAGTAAACTTCCTTTTATCTCCTCGGCACCACGATATAAGGCGAGCGATTCAGTTAGCGGAAGCACTGTAACGAGTCTATTTTGTTGGGATGGGGGCTAAACTACCCGGCCACAAGAAATTTGTTAGGCATAGTTACTAACTTAGCTCAGCTTTCAAGTCTCTGCTTAACATTTCGTCTCTTTCTTTAAATCCCATTATTATTCCCGTTTAGAATCTCTCACATTTTGACATGCTAGCGTCTAGTGTGTGCTGTAGGCTCAAAAATGACCCGAGTAGTTGGGACAGACGCCGTCTTGTTATCGAACCGGTCGACTAGGTGATACGGGAACAGTCTCACTAAAAAATTTGTCGTCATGACTCGGAAGCAGACGCCCATGTATAGGATGGGATACCCCAGAGGGGATAACAAGTTGTCAAAAAATGCTCTAACTTTTTCTAGTTTCAATACTACTTACGTTAGGTAGTGGGCATTTCCACACCGGGGCCTCTAAGACTCGAACCGCGAGGCTGGGTCTCCGGAGAAATATAAACTAGAATATCCGCCTACGACGGTGATAGAGTCAAGAGTGGATGACAAATTAACGTAAAAACCGCCTCACTGCTAGTATACGTAGTAGCTCCGCCGGCCCAGACGCCGGCTCCTCTTTTTGTTTACTCTAAGGTTCCCAACGAATGCCGATTGTGATCTAAAATGATCTGCACTTGTCACTCCGCCGGTGGAGATGAAATGTCTTCTGCCCTCTAAACTAGCAGCGGAACGGTGGTCTACCGACAACTAAAGAATTTCTAGTCTGTATTAGCCGGCATACGTTAGTACCTACTGTACGGACTATATCCGCTATGTATAGGCGCCAAATCATCTCCAGCTGTCGTACGCACTTGACAGATTAGATGCTCCACGGATCCATAGAATTACAAATGCGGTCCCAGTTCTCGAGTTATCCAGGCGCCCGTATATGGTATCCATTCACGATACTGTATATTTGCCTTTGACGCTGAGATACTCCACTGAGCTTTCTTATTACATCACAGTAGTGCGGGACTGAGTAACAGACGGGCCTACTTACGTACAATAGTATAGGTATGATATGTAGGCGGACGCCAAATTTGTACTGAGTACGTACACCGCGGACGATGTAAAGATCGTATATGATCCATGGATCCATGGACACGTAGTTAGGTATGTGACAGGTCGCTTACTAGTATTACTATGCTTGCTAATTTGTGTTTCGGGAATCTTACGCATGTCAGAAAAACCGGGTTTATACTAGGACTTGCTCCTTCAATAAAGTTGTATCTTGTCAGCCTGGGTACCTGGTAGGTATTATACTTGTGAAATATGATATAGTTATTGACAAAATTATAGGCACCAATTTAGTCAATCTGAACTTCTACCCAGCGTATGGGTTATAGCTCACCAGGGAGTTAAAAAAAAAAGTTTGATATAACAGGGAAAACGGAGGACAAGCAAGCTGAAAATCTCACTGCCTTGATAATACCCGATATTTCTTTAAATGTTGACCTTCCAGCAGCCATACGGTAAACAGCGGGTTTATGCGATAAAACAATTATATGCAGTAAAATAACGCATTATTTAAATGCTTCACCGTTCCGGGTATGATGGACCCCGTGCACCCCGAATCTATCGGGTTTCGGAAAAACCTTGACCCCCGTACCGTTCATGCATGTACTGTCTGACAAAAGGGCACGGATGAATGCCTTGTACCTCCTTTTTTTTTCCCAAGATGGGATGCCTGGATGCATCTTGTTTGGATGCCTGGACGTTTGTTTTATTTATTTCTCATACTGAGAAAAGGCGTACATGCATACCGGTACCCTGATAGATAAGAAGCATTAATATATGCGAGTAAATAGAAGTCGTACTGTTATCTTTAATGAGTTTATCGCGTTTATACGATGGCCGGAGATGGACCCTCCGCTGAGGCTCACGCCGGAGAGATATTGGTGATTTTCATCGTCCCCCCTTATTTTCAAGATATCTATCATACTAATACTATAAGGTGTACTAGTCATGCGTGTCATGCAGGTACTATTGGTTAGCAGCCACTAAATTTTATGCTCTGTAACTCATTTCATGCAGAAATCGGAAGCTCAAGTGTGATCGCACTAAGCCTCGCTGCAACCGCTGCGAGAAAGCTAAGCTTGAATGCGTCTTTCCCGAATCCCGAAGGAAACCAGCCTTCAAGCGCCGGAATGTAAGGGAACTCGAAGCTCGCCTGGGTAATTATTGTGACCCGATGCCGTAAAAAAGACGCGAAACCTGAACTGACGGATACGCGTAGCTCAAGTTGAAGTGCTTCTGAGGGAAACAAACCAGAACCGGTCTCAGCGTCAGGAGGCTGTGCAGCCGGTGCAGCCGGTTAACGATCAAGCCGCCGAGCTCTCAGAAACTGAAAACATTCTCTTTCAAGGGATTGATTTCACAGATTCTATGCCCTTGTTGGATGATGACAACGCATTCGCATTCCAACAAGAGCCGGCAACCACATTCTCGACCGCTAATTTAGACAACAATCATGGCCAAGATAATACCCCTTTTACGGGCGATCTTATGGGCCTTGGTGGGATATTCGAAAGTTTACCCCCTTTTGATATGATGGAGGACCTGTAAGTCATTCATGCCTAAGGAAAGCTATATCCATTTGCTCACGGAAATAGAAACCGAATCTTCTTTGAGCGCCAAGGACATCTAATCCCCATACTTCACCCCTCCCGATACCTGCAGGCCTTTTATTCGGCACCGCATATGAAGCCGCCCATGTGTCTACAGTACGCAATCTGGGCACTTGCTGCGCATGGTAATCCGAAATATGGAGCCTACTGTGATGTTTTTTATCACCGTGCTCGACAGTATGCCGAGTTGGATGAGATGAAAGTAAGTAGCCACATCCAAAAGACCGCAATTTTCGTCCGACCGTACTTATCTCTCGAAGGGCTACGGTGAACATTTCATTACTGTCGCTCATGCCCAGGCGTGGTGTGTCATAGCCACATACGAGGCCAAACTGTTGCTGTTTACCCGAGCGGCCATGAGCGGTTCCAGGGCGGTTAGGCTCGCTCAAATGATGGGTCTGCATCGGCTTGACGGTAGCGCAGAAGAGATATGCCCGACCCTCGTACCCCCAAGAGATTGGATTGAGTTGGAAGAACGGCGGCGGGTTTTCTGGGGAATCTTTTGCATCGACAGTCATTGTTCTATTTCAACTGGCTGGCCGTTTCTTATCGATTCTTCTGAGGTAAGGCAAACAACTAATAAACTAGGACTCACAACTAATGCGTCTCTTAGATTACGACTCTCCTCCCTGCTGTAAGTTGGTGTGCTACCTTCGTAGAGCTATGTGTACAGGAAAACCTCTCAACCCTAAGTCTATATATCCATCTGGAGCTGTTCCCAACTCTTGATTTTGGTCTTGACTAACCAGACGCATTAGCCGGAACATGCGTTTTTGAACGGCGAGGAAGTAGAAACGTGTAGTATACAAGAAGCCTTGAAAGGAAAAACGTATTCTTCCTTTTCAGGAGCTGTCCTAGTTTGTCACATGTCAGAGCTTCGCCACCTCGAATATCCACAATCTGCTAATAGAAATATCAAGATTCAATCAAATCCTCAAGCATATTCATCGACCCAAGTCCACAGATAACCCGGATAATTACGAGTATGGCGAATACTGGCAACGTCACCGTGAGCTTGACAATACGCTTTCAAGCGCTTTTATGTATCTACCTGCGTCTTTCCGGCTACCAGATAACTACCGTGACCCGGTTGCTGTACACACAAATCTTAACTTCCATGCATCAATCATCTGCTTGCACCATGCTGCAATCGAGATGATAGAGGCTCACAAATTACCAGAGAGTGCCAAGAAGATCTGTCACGATCGCCTGAGCACAGCTGCGCAGGAAATCGTTAACATTGTTAGGTTGACTAGCCATGTGAATTCAAGCCCTGTAAGTAATAGGCTGGATTGGCGAATCCTATATTTACCTACTCAATGCTAACGCAATAATAGAAAAGCCCATTAGCCGCGTTATCCCTATATTGCGCAGCCTCAGTCTATGTATACCTGTGTCAAGAAACACAGACACCCACGAATGTTGATAACCTCAATTTTGTCATTGGTGCCATGCAGGCCTTTGGAAAGAATCACTCCATCACGCGGGCCTACCTTCGCCAAGTAGTAATCGATATCGAACGTAATGGAGTTCAAGACATCGTACAACTGTCTTCTCTCGATAGCCTTGGACCGGAGTTCCGAAACCAAATCACGCACAACATACCTTTACTCGCTCGCTCTAAGATATCGCGCCATTCCCAAGTCCAACCACCACTTCCGGGCCGCCTGCCGCTCGGCAAGCCTATGGGGAAAGTGATTATTGAGGATAGTATGGAATGCGAACACGGGACTTGGATCTCGGACGTCACAGAGAACGAGTTGTCCTTGACGGAAGCTCGGTCTTCTAACTATATGAACTATATGAAGAATAACAAACGAAAACGCCCCGCTCCCTCGCACGGTACTAGCACTCTAGATAGCCTTTCCGAGAGTTGCGACTCGCCCTGGGTTACAAACATCCAAGACCGGATGTCGACTAATCCCTCCAACCATTCGTCGCCCGAAGACCCCGTGTCTGTCGGGACATCGTCGGTGCATCCCACGCTCTACCCCTCAGGCTCGGGCATGGCTTTCCAAGGGCCGGGTCCCGATATACCACACAACACCGACCCGCCCCATACGAACGCGAACTCCCACCCGGCGGCATCGCAAAGCCGCAGCAACAACGGGCTGTACCCGGTCAGCCGCTGGAATCTCACGGGCATGTACCGAGAGAGCAGCGGCAGACCCCCCCTCCGAAACGAAGCCAGTCCGTGCAATCCGTCCTCGAACAACGACCACATACCGTGGTTCCTCACGAGCGAAAATCTCAGCGTGGACTGGGGCGGGGCCAAGTTGAATGTAGATCCCGACGGGACCTTAGGGGGGGCTAATCAAGAAGGAAGGAGAATGTGACCTTGGAGAGAAATTATTGTAAAAGAAGCCACTTTTTTTTTTTTTTTTTTTTACATTTATTAGGGATGGACTGTAAGGACCGTGTATTAGAGCTATGATATCCCCTCAGCCTGTATAATGTATTATATTATTTATACTGGTACATACGCTAGGTTAGGTATGTACTACTATTGGACTATAGTTGATTTAATTCGAGACTCAGATTTCAAGGAAAACCGGAACGCTCCTCTCCGTGTATGCTGAACTCTCGTATTGAATATTGAGGCCATCACTAGAATTATTAATGTGGTGAAAGTACGTCACGTACATGAATTCCCGGTTGCTATTTGTTATTCTCTATAGTTCTTCTCATTTCCAATATGCCCACGTAAAAAGGGTTATGCGACATGATATATGCGAGGCAAAGTAACATTCTAATTGGTATAATCGCTTTCTCCTCCATTCTAACGCCAATGCTTAATCTCCATTTCGATCGATATGCTAAGGCTCGTAGGTCGATGCTCACTCTTTGTAAGTTTATATACGAGCTCATATACCGGTATTCAATGTATCGCACCATATAAACGCCAATCCAATGTACCAGTAGACAGACACGTCTTATATTCTCTATTCTTATATCATTTCTTCCGAGTCTTGCAACCACCCTCTTAACTTCCCTCACGTCGGCGCCGTCAACACCGGCATCACAGGCTCGAAGGTCCAGTCGAAGTCGTCCATAAACGTCCAATCTATATTTTGCAGGGCATCAGCGCCCCCCGCCATGATCGCCGGAGTATCACAACCGTTCGCTCCGTTGGTCGTACCCGGTGCCGGGGTGGCACCGGAAGCAGCGGCTGCGCCGGACGCCTGGCACTTGCAGCGGATATTGTTATGGCGGTGGTCGTTCTTCCAGCGGGTGATGCAGTCGAAGGTCACGCTGGCGCTGAGGCGGTGCGAGAACGCCGACACGGGCTCCTCGCTCCACTGCGGCTGCTGCTGCGGTGGACCTCCGGCGGGCTCGCTGCGCGCCAGCAACCAGTCGGACCAGGACTCGAGCAGGTTGCCGAGGCGCATAGGCAGGTCGGACTCCATGACGGTGGCGCGCCTGGCCGCGGTGATGATGTCGGCCGCCGACTGCTCCGCGGCCTTGCGGTCGATGAAGGACATGTAGGAAGAGCGCAGCACGCGGTACACGATGCATCCCGCGGACATGAGGGCGCGAAGGTGGAAGTGCGGTATGTGCCGTAAGAACTGCATCTTGTTGTCCAGCTCGAGGGACTCGCGGATCACCACTTGTGCGGTATTGTACGTCCGCAGGATGTTGCGCTTCAGTGCGTCTGGGTTGTAGCCCGGGAGGGGCATCATGTAGTATGTCTGGATTTCCAGCTGGACTAACAATGCGTTGAATCTATCGAGGTCGCCTAGTTATCAAATTAATACTTTAACTATAAAAACAGTATAATCATGTTTATGCGCCTTTATCAGAACATGTTTCTAGGACGCGAGATACGTACCTGCACGCTCGGAGCAGATAAGCCCCCTGACGGAATTCCACTCGTCCTCCAGGAGCTGGACCAGCTTTGCCGAGACCCCTCGCGCATCTTCGAGGCTAGTGGCCATAGTCTTACTCACATGGTTACAGAATTTCTGGCACTCGAGGAGGATGCGGAAGTTGGAGGGGACTTGGAAAGGTGTCCTGCCATCAATGACGTTTTGAATGGTCTGGTTGAATAGACAGCCTAAAGGCGGGAGCCCTAGAAAAGAACAGACTCTTTGAGCGACGATGTTATACCCAGCCCAAGTAAATGAAGCTTCCTCGTCTGTGAAATTATTCTGGAAGACACCATGACTATATTCTGGGTGTGCTCCTTTTCCACAATGAACTCCGAGTTGGGAGGTTGCAGTCATGCAGATGCTCGAGAATAGTGCGCACGGGTCGTTCACAAACCGTACCTCTGGGAAGATCCAAGTGCAAAGTAAGATGAGGGCGTTTATGGAAGGTAAAGGGAGGGGTGGGCTAGCAATAGCTGCGTAGGCATCACGCTGGACAGACTCTAGCAAAAAGGGGAATACGGTCGAGTTCTTGGCGTAACGCCGCGTGGCTACGTATATTATGGTCCAAAATAACAGCTGGCTAGTATCGTAGCATTTATTTGGATCCCTAAATCGTACGACTGGCATATAAGGATGATAATGCTCAAAGTATCTAGGTTGGGCAATATGCGTCAGAGATACGCGATTTCTCATGGCCTACATGGGAAATTCACTCACTTCTGGAAGTAATAGTCGATATCTTCGCCCGAAAACGGCTGTGATCCAAGCGCTCTAGCAAGTGCTGGCTCAGCCGGTGGGCCTTGAATGAGTGGTATACTAGCGGGAGTATGTACTACAGAAGAGGGAGCGACCGTAGTGCTATTCGCTGTAGTTACAGCAGTAGAAGCTCCCCCTTCTACATCGGCAGAAACGCTTACTGGCGACGGCACCCCTAAGCGTGGTGGGATAGGCTCTTTAAGAGGCGTGAGAACCTCGTTCCGCGGGGAGAACCCCGACGTTTGACTTGGCAAGGTAGTAGATTGTCCACTAACACTTTGCTTGATAGATTGGATTTCCTGAACTAATTCATCTAACTTACTGTTTTTCTATTTAGTAAACAGGTATGCAATACGTACGATGCAAGGAGAAATCGGCTACCTTTTTCGGCTCACCCTCTTGTGAGTCTTGTCCACGATACACGTCAAGTGAAGCTTGGCGCAGCGTTGACACGGTTGGGCTGGATTTTGGCTGGGGTTACAGCGAACCTATAAGGGAGACTAACATTAGAAATTTGAGAGCGCCAAACCAAGCAAGGGCCAAGACATACCTTCGCGTCTCGGCAGCTGGTGCAGGCCGTATTTCGCTTGATTCGGCCAGACATCGCATGGAGCGGCGTTGCTTCCTCACCGGTCTCCGGCATTGGCGCGGGTATTTTTCTCGGCGCTGGTAGCACTAAGAGGTATATCAAATCTACCGGATTCAAATCATTAATTAAAATGGCGTTGTTGTTGGACGAAGAAGCTGAATGAAGCACAAGCTACTGGGTAGCCGATCGGCTACAGCTATACATAAATAAACTAGAGGGCGGATATAAGAGGCTTTAGAGATTTAACGCCAATTCAAGCTTCGGTAACAGTTCGGTACCGATCCTTGCCTCTCTAACCTTAGGGGTCGCTCTAGACATATCCACCCCTTCTAATAGGTACTTACATCTCTTCAGCTTCATAAATTTTTATTAGAAAAAAAAAAAAAAAAAGCAGCCGGCTTACCGAAACGGCCTGTATGGGTTTCTGAGCAGTCTCGACAAGTTATTATATAAATGGAGGTAATATTTATACTTAGAAAGGATGAACGATTTTCTACTCCCATTTCCTTTCCGCAACCCCTACCCACATACCCCATCCAAGAATCTTCCCCACGATAGCCTCAGCGATCTGCTCCCTTGTCGTCGTCGCGGCTAATAAACTAGGATCTAACTGCTCTTTCAATGCTATAACCTCGAAGAAATCTACGAGAGGTCAGTTGAAACAAGTTATGATTGAGTCATGCCAATGCATTCAAGTAACCGAAATTTCCTACTTACATCTATGTGGTCCGTGATTCAACAGTGGCCGAGGCGGGATGTAAACGCTACCATTTCTCGACCGGCCGTAATGAAACCCGCCTTTTAGAAGCGCCTTACTCGGGTCCTCGACCTCGAAGTCGGCTGACTCGACGCTTGTCTTTGTAGGTGGGATACCTACGTAGATACTACCGTGATTCAGTCTCAACGCCTTATTTGGACACTTCCAAAAAATTAAACACATATATTAGTTTGAATTAGGTACTTACCCGTGACAGATAGGAGTCGGTAGCGGCGCGTCTGGATCCTCAGAAACCAATAACCACTCTTTCACCTGGTCTGCAATATGCGGAGGCGCCTCCCATCGCAAAGCAGGGAACTTGCCCGTGCCGTCGTGCGTGTACTCGACGCCGAGTACCGAATTGGTGGGGCCGCACTCCGGGGCCTTGACGACAACTTCCTGCTTTCCCTGCAAGTCGGCAAAGGCAGGCCCTTTGAAAAAGCTTTTTTCATCATGACCCTTTGCATTTTTGAAAAGCCATGATAACGAGACTTCAATAAGGGCCGTCATTCCACCTGTTTTGAGGTACCTTGGGTCCGTGTAACTCTAGACGGCTTTCGAATGTGTTAGTGCGCAACGAATCCAGGCCCTAGTAATATTCCTCCTTAAACTTATCAGAATAAGTCAGATCTTTAAAATTTAGTTTCGTACGAGGTCAGTAAGAAGTCTCATTCTAATAATAGCGAACTGACAAAATGCGCCGGACGTTAGTAGACGATGCTTGATTTTATATAGCATTTAAGCCTGAAAGTTGAATTCGCCAATTAGATGAAGTTCGGAGCCGAGAGCGCTTATGGTATGTCATAGAAACGCCAAGCAATCTTATCAACAAACGTCACTGTTAGAATAATAATAATAATAATAAAAACCAAAAAAACAAGGCTGCCATAAGCTCCTCTGAATTGGTACTTTGTGCATTCGATCAACCGGATAATTACCTTATACCAGCACAGCCAAACACATTTTGAGACCATGGCAGGGGTACTTCTAAACATCGACTGGCGGTCGTTATTGGGCAGAGATGCTTCTTCCCTCGCGGTCGAAAATGAGCCTGAACCTGGGCCCGAATCCGTGCTTGAGCCCTTGTTTGTGCCCGTGGAAGAACCCGCGTTCGAACCCGCGTTGGAGCCCGAATCCGAGCCTGAACCGGTGCCCGTGCCCGAGCCCACGCTTGACATTGCTACGCCTGAGGTCGTTGCGCCTAAGGTCGAGATGAATTTTGAGCCTTCGCATCCTTATTACCCATTAGGTGTGACCATCCCGGGTTACGCGCCTAACGAGGCGTCTGTCCCCGTGCTGCTGGCGTCATTGAGTGGCATGCTGGTATTTGCGCTGGTAGGAGCTTCTGCGCTAGCATATAGGGTGAATCCGAGATTGACAAAAACGAATTTGATTCGATTTTGCTGGTTTGTTCTGTGTAAGTCATTTATTACTTGTTAACTACACGATGTTGTATATAATGGAATTTCAGAATTCCATTTTTTACTGACTTGATTCGAATCTCTAGGCGGGTGTTTACACTGCTTCTTCGAAGGTGAGTTTACTATTATCACGTCAATATACATCATCCAATTCTACTTTATATACGGATGATGGAATGAGCCCATGTATACAAAATGAGAATATTTGCTTTCAAACAGATCATCTAGCTAAATGAATTTTTAAGGATACTTCATATTCAATCACGCTACCGTCGCATCCTCGCAAAATGTATTTGCCCAGCTGTGGAAGGAGTACGCACTATCAGACTCGCGTTACTTGAGGTCCGACTTCTTCATGTTAAGTGTCGAGAGCATCACGGCGGTGAGTACCAACCCAAGCTAGCCAAGTCAAACTTTGGTGCACCAATGCGAGAATATGAAAACGGATGTTGATTATGAATGGCAGTTCATTTTGGGACCGCTCTGCTTCGCCAATGCTGTTGCTATCGTCCGAGGGAGCCCCGCACGACATGCCCTTCGCATCGTCGTATGCGTAGCACACTTATATAGCGTCGCTTTGTATTATGCCACGAGCCTCTGTGACATTTACTTCACGGGCCGCTCCCATAGCCGGCCCGAGGCCCAATACTTTTGGCTTTACTACTTTGCCTTCAACCTTCCATGGGTCATCATCCCAGCAGGTGAGTTTTCCGAAACCAGAGATTTTTCCAACGAGCCAAGTCAACAGCCACGGCTAATCTTACTTGCCAGTCCTCTTATATGATAGTGTCAGGACTATAACCAGGGCCATAGGAGCTTTGGAAAAAGTTGATATCAGGCTAGATTCTTATCACCGCGGACAGAACGGAACAAACGGTGTTTCTGAGACCAAAAAGACAAGATAAAACCGGGTAGTAGTCGGTTTGGAAATGAGAAACGAATTGCTTTATAAAATAATGAACTTTTAGCGTTCAAATTGCTACATTCTTGTAAGATTTCACGGTGGATTTTTATAAAATTTCATGTAACTTTCGTCCAACATATGAGGATTACTTACACCAAATAGTTGTCTCGTTTATAACTTTGTCTATCAAGCTTGTAATATATATTGGCGCTAAATTTAGAAGCTGCGGTTAAATTTTAGGTAAATAAAGTGCGTATTTCTCGGTAATGCTTCAGAGGATGCTGGATAATCATGAACGCCGCTGTTAAGGAAGCCGAATTGTATGCTCAATTGCTATATGATCTAGGATCGCAGTAAATACACCGGACACCAAAATGTATAATTTCTTCTCTTTTACGCTCCCTTTGTCAGGAATGGGGCTCTCTTTAATAATGCGCATCTCTATTAAGGGTTCTCCATGACAATTCGGAGGTAGGGTATCGTCGTATATAATACATCTTTATCGCACGTATTTGTTCATAAACCGCTTGTGGAAATCAGACCGTAGGAGGTCCTATGCATAAGTTAGTATCTGCAACGAAACAACATAATAACATCTCTTTTTAAGGAACTTACGTTGATGAACTCCTTCCTCTTGCCCTTGTCCTCCGTCCCTCTCGCCTGGTTCTTGAAGACGACATCATCATCCCACCTAGCAAACCGGTAAATTAGCACAAAGGCCAAAACATCATCATCATCACTACCTTATGGATATTCGAAACATACCTTCGTTTCATGTTGAAGTTCTTGGGATTTAGCAGCGGGTTGCCTAGAGCGATATCCCGCTCCCGTTCAGCTTCTTCGGCCGCAGCCTTCTCACGCTCCTCCCTCTCGCGCTTCTCCGCCCGTTCGCGTCTGATCTTCTCTAGTTCGCGCTGCAGCTCCGCCTCTTCATCGTCATCGTCGTCGCTATCATCTTCGCTACTGTCGTCGTCGTCGTCGTCGTCGTCGTCTTTTTCCGATTCCGAATCCGCGTCTATGTCGCGCGACTCCTCTAATATGCGCCGCCGCTTCGCCTCCGGATCTTCTGCCTCCTCCCCCTCGCCACCCCGATCTGTCCCAGAGTCCAATGCTAACGGTCGCTTCGAAGCATTGTTTCTCGTGGGCGCCGTCTCGTTGGCAGCGTCGGGGAGCGCGCCGCCGTTTTGCTTCGCGAAGTGGGCGGCTTCGGCGGCGAGAAGCTCGGCTCGTAGATCGCGGACTTCGTCCGCATCACCTCCTTGTCCGGGTTTTCTGAACTTGAGCTGGGTATGGGCGGGGAGGAGCCGTTGGTGGTAGGCCGGTCCTCTGAGAGCCTCCTTTCCACGTGCCTTTTTTATGCTGTTAGACGATTACTAAATATTGATTGATTTGGGGAATCGTAAACGTACCGGATCGAACGTGGGCCTATGTGCTGTAGTCATCTTCGATTATATGACGACACGAGGCCTGCTATGTTTTAATAAGAAGTTATGGATGGTAAATGTGTAAGTGAAGGTGTACGTAAAGCTCTTAAATATTGTTTGTTACAGGTATTGTACCTGAAGTTGAGGCTCCAGTTCTAAACTTTCCAGGTGATGGGTGGATCCACTACACTAAAAGGATTAGCTGCAGGGTCGGCATTTAAGGATGCCAAGACCCGACTTTGCATGGGCTAAGTGCATATTCCACACGAACACCGCCCGGCAGAATTTTACATAGGAATTTTTGAAGCTCTCAGTGATGAATATAATAAATATAGGTATGCACAGCTAAACAACCCCACTGTCCCGCTGAGCTGCTACACTACATTAGAGGTGCTTGGATTAGTACGCGAAGAATGAGGTGAAAACAGACGAGAATACATAATTCTTCTTTTTTTTTTACATTATTCGTCTTTTTTCTCTACCATGCCTCGAGAGGCAGAACCTTCGCTCAATGAGCGCGCTTTCGTAGTGCAGGCACTACAAGAGGGCCTGCGCATCGACGGCCGCACCTTTGACCAATACCGAAAGCTCGAACTCAGGTTCGGCGAGCAATATGGAGTCGCGGATGTAACTCTTGGAAAGACAAGGTAGCTTAAAGTAAACCTTAAGCATACGCTTAATGTATTTAATAAACGTTTAGGTACTGATTTGATGTAACTAGAATACTGGTCAAGGTCTCGGCCGAAGTCACAACGCCCTACACGGATCGACCGTTCGATGGCATCTTTACTATTGCGACAGAGCTCAGCCCCATGGCATCCCCCGCTTTCGAAGTTAATCGACCGACAGAAACGGAAATCTTATTATCGAGACTGCTTGAAAAGACTGTCCGCCGATCGAATGCTCTCGATACCGAGTCGTTATGCCTCGTCGCCGGACAAAAGTGCTGGTCTATAAGAGTTGACGTACACGTGCTCTCTCACGATGGCAATCTGATTGACGTCTCATGCTTCGCCGTTGTTGCAGCGTTGCGCCATTTCAGGAAACCGGACACGAGCATAGAAGGAGGTAACTTAACTGTGTATACTCCCGCCGAACGAGAGCCCGTACCATTAAGCTGGCTGCATTCGCCTTTTTGCGTCACGTTTAGCTTTTACGGAGAAGGGGATATCACGTTGCTGGATGCGAATCTCCTAGAGGAACAATTAAGGGTGTCAAGCTGTACGATCAGTCTTAACAGGCACGGGGAGATATGCCAGATCGCGAAGCTAGGCGGCACACCCGTGGAGGCGGCCACGCTACTCCAATGCGCGAGCGTCGCTCTCAACAAGGCCAAGGAATTCTCGACGCTATTAGATCAGAAGCTAGCCGAGGACGCGAAGCGGCGGGACAAAGGTGGACTCCTGGCAGAATTATCCGCAGAAAACGAGAGATAGCATATACCGGGCTTCTCCCTCCCATAGATGACCAAAACAAAAATAAAGATACCCATGATGAAACTCGATGATGATCTCCCTATCCTCCCCGAACGCCTACTCCATGACGCTAGATGCAATCCAACCAAGAGGCTACTTTGACCTGACCGAATAGTATGTACCTTGTATACCTAAACTTCCGTAGAGCCTTTCCCTTCTCTTGTCTCACCTCATCACCGGCGGTCTCGACTCTTTATTCCATTTAACCCTTGACCTAACCCAATCGATCGCTTCCCTCACGCCCGTGCCCGTCAGAGCGCTTACCGGCAGCACCCTAGAGTCGCGAATGCTGGACGCCTTCTCGCCCTCGAATACCTTCTTGACCAGCCCTTCCTTTATGCGCACGACCTCGACGCAGTCCTCGCGGTCCTGCTTGTTGGCCAGTATAAGGAGCGGGACGCCCTCGGTCTCGGAGTTCTGCAGGACGTCCTCGAGCACGAGGCGGCACTCGTCGAGGCGGCCGGAGCCGTCGTGCTCGAGGGAGCCGTCGCCGATGTCGGTGCTGTCGATGATGAACACGATGGCGTGACAGCTGGCGTAGTAGCTCTGCCACAGCCGGCGCAGGCTCATCTGGCCGCCGACGTCCCAGATCTTGAGGTACATGTCCGGCAGGGTGAGGGTCGACACGTTCTGCCCCACCGTCGGCACCGTCTGCAGCTTCGGGTCCGGGTGCTCGGGCAGGAACAGCGACTTCGCCTGCTCGTGGAACGTCGTCTTGCCCGCGTTGTCCAGCCCCAGCAGGATCACCGAGTACTCCTCCCGCCGCCGCGCGAGCAGGTACAGCGACTTGGCGAGATGGTACATTTCTTGCGCGGGCGGGTTTTTTTTTTTTTTTTTTTCTTCTTCTTCTTCTTTCGAAATTTAATTAGGTTTAGCTGTGTGGGAAAGCAAACAGGCAAACTTTCAGCCCCGCGGAAGGTCTTTTGGGTAATGTTTCAGAAGGGCTGACCAATGATGCGTCGTGTGATGCCGTCTTGATGGTTTGGGTTGCTTGTATGGAATGTTGGAAATACGTGTACATGAGTACTTGCGACGTTATGGCATATAGGCTAGGCTTATAAAGGTTAGTACGTGTAGTATAGTTGGAATGAACTAAGCGCGCGGCTAGAGTATCATTGGTTGGAGAGGTAAGCTGAACTGCAGAACAGAGACTTCCAAGGTTTTCGATGCATGTGTAAGTTAGGTACCTTAGGTTAGGTAGCTGTACCTATTTACTGAAGGTGATACCTAAGGTATTACATTATTAATTTCTTTCAATTTCTTGTTATCATGTTAGAGTAACTACCTTGTTAATGGCCTTATTTGTTCTTTCTTAAAACCTAAATGTTTGCAAAGGTAAGAAGTTGTTAGTTATTGTGTAAGTGTTCGGAGATACATCATCAAGCAGTATAGCCACAGTTGCTGTGTATGTAAGGCAGTATGCTAGGTAGTAGACTATACAGGATGTGCTGGTGCTGAGAAGTATATCAAGCTAAACTATTATTGAAAGTGACACATCAGCACCCAGCGAAGACAACAGCAAGCAATCGTCATTAGGCATATACACTTCATAAAAAATTTTCATACAACAAAGCAATGCAACAGTTAGTCATAGTGTTAGCTTCATAAATTTGGCATAACCTTCTTTTACTTAATATAGACCTGTTCTCAAGCGGAGATTGACTACCTGTATTAACAGCTAGCTACCTAAGGTATGCCACAACTTCTGTATTAGTCTCCATAACACCTTGCAATATTAGGTATTTCATTCCATTGATACGACTATTCATATACGCTATATTATTCAGTTATAGGAAACAATATACTTAGGCGGGGTATGTAATGTTGCTTTTCGACTTCCTGCGTGGGATCGATTCTTACTGAAACCTCTCGATTCTCATCCAATAGCAATAAAAAACATGGCGTCATATTAACTCAGTTATTTCCTGCGAGGTTGGTTCCCCCGAGCTTGTTTAGCTCCCAGCCACGAAAGCGACGACCTGCATTACATGTAACTGTTTTTGACTTACAGAGATGCGCTTGCAAACCCTTGTAAGCTAAGCTGTAAGCTCTTAAACAAGTCGACCCGTTCGTTACCTGTAATTACCTAGCCCCTCGCCCTTCGTCGCCGGGTATATCTCTGGGAACCTCGGGTTTATTTATTGGGTTCAATATGTCTCCAGTGCCTTTTGAGCACCCCGTTAGGTATGTGTTGCTATAATTCTATTTACTCGAAAGTGGATTAATTAATAACATCAATTATAGGCTCACTCCGCTGGCGGTAGTTGGTACCTATCTTACGGCGGTGGTCTACTTGACATATATAGTCGTAGCTGGGCTCTACGCATCGTATAAGTCTTTGGGTCCAGCTCAGGATATACGGTCACGCTATGCGCAACGCAGGAGATTGGTTCCTATTTTCCTCGGGCTTGCTGCCGTGGCTTTTTCTTTAGCTACTTACAATTCTGTGGCGTCGGCAGTTTTGTCGTATAAGACATGGGCGCATGAGCAGGGCGTCCACGAACGAGAACGGTATGTTACTTATTAGTCCAGGTCTAACTAAGTATTGTCTTAATATCTAACTTGCATATAGACATGTGCTTGCCGAGAAACTTATCCTTACACCTCGGGACCTGAAGAGATCGAGCTCCCTTTATATCACCCAGTGGTTAAGTGACACACCAATATTCTACGATGCCATAGAGATTGTTGCCGAGAAGGCCCGTCGTTTCTGGTGGGGGCAACAGATCGACCTCGCGACGGTGGCGTTCAGCATGCTATTATCAATCGAGGGGCGACGACGAAACATCCCTCTAATCCCTTCGTTTTTGATTCTCGCTCACCTCGTCAGCCTGTCGTTCGCGCAGAATCTATTTTACGTCGCTCTTCTCTTAACTCCATCGCCAATACTTCCGGGAAGTGAGAGTCTTGAGATGCCAATAATACCTTTCCTCTCGACGTTGACTTGGATTCGCGACAAGGTCTTTGCTCCCAAACCGAAGAATTGGTATTTACATCCTCACATTCTTTTTACGGTTTTGGCCTTGAATTACGTCTCAATATTTCTTCTTCCTTATGCTGCGGACACACATTCATTTGTGAAAATCGTTCATCTCGCTCGAGCGTCGACTTTCTTGCCCCTTATCTTACCAGCAATTGCGCCAGTCAGCTGGGGTGCTGTCTACATATATCCTTACGATGCTTACGACTTATTCAAGACGATATTTCGAACGATTTCTGTCGTGTCTTTCGCGTTACACACCAAGTCGACTATCGAGGGTCTACGCTACAATGTTCCTGATTCTCACTATCATCGTCACAGTGCCTTCCTCCCCTGGAATGTCGAAGAGCGAACTAACTGGGAGCGGAGCACTACGGCCATCGGCAAGGTTTTGGGCTCTCTCTACGACCATCCTGCCGTAAACGCTGTCGGTTGTGATGTCTTGGTCTGCACAGTCAGCCTCGGCCTGTGGGCTGCTATCCGTGCTATAAGCGTTCAAGACATAATAACTTCAGCTATCCCCAGTTTAAAATTTCGTCTCAGGGCTAGGCGCGTCGTCGAGGATAAGATGTTTCGTACGCGTCGATCGCCCTATTCTCCTTATACCCCCGTTAAGGGGTTTTATGATTATCCCGAAGAACGTGTATCAGAACATTCGATGGTCCTAAGAAGTCAAAGTAGGTCAGCGCTAAGGAGGCTACGAAGTTCCTCAAGGTTGAGAAATGGGACAACGTTTAGGAGCGAATCGAATACTAGAGATTCATCGAGGGTTAGAAACTTGTCAAAAGTTAGAAACGTGTCGAGAGTAAGGAATGAATCGAGAGCTAGGAATACATCGAGGGTGAGAAGTGTGACGAGGTTTGGTAGTGTCGCTAGCTCGTGCACAGCGAGTGACGATGGGTCTATAACTCCCGTGCAAAGGCGAGGGCGCTCAAGAGTGTCTAAGAAACACGACGAGAATTTATATCGACCTGCTACGTTCTCGTCCAGATCGTCGGTAGAGTCAGACCTCTTACCGGCTACGGAGCCGGATTGGGACTCTGCAGCTGTATCTTGGAGCATGGTTGTATTTGCGGGTCTCGGTTCAGCGTCTGCGGGTGTTCTTGGAGGGGAATGTATTACGAAATGAGAGACGATTGGGCAGGTTATGGTTATCATGAGGAGTCTGGATTAATGACGAGAGTAACGAGGTAAACGGGATCGGGACGTATTGGAGGTTATTGGAAGCGGTTAACGATGGGAAGCGGTTTATGACTTACGAATACCACTCAGCTTAGCGGTCACGGCTGAATACCTTATATATCCATATAGATATGAAACTGAAGAATTCCCATGCTACATACTAGAGGATATATACTCTTTGTTATGGTATATCTTGTCTATTTCTCGAGTTTCCCACACCACAGTCTGTTATTACGAGAGGGACAGTTCTCACCGTGCACCTGTTGTTGGTACACCTGAAGGACCGGCTGGCAAAGAAACACTGACAACGAAACACGTTTGCCGAGGATTTACCCACAGCAGAGTGAGAAATTCCAATTGGGCGATTTATCTTTACTTTCTTTCTGGTCACCACCACTAACTCGTCTTCCTGCACCTGTCCCCTATCTCCGAAATTGCCTACATTATTTTAACTCAGCAACAGAATCAACATATCATGGCCGCAGGGTATTTCCCAGTACATACAGTGTATTTCTTATACACTAGCTGCCGTTTCCCCATAGCTAACGGCTTGAAAATAACTTTGGTACCTAAGGTAAGGCAAATACGGAGAAAAGCTTATCGGTACTAAACACAATTTTGAACCTTCCCCCAACCACAAAACTACAGACCAAACCATGTAATCAGACTTGGTTTCATCTTTGACATCAATGCCAGTTAGTTACCTTTTTTTGTTCTTTCTTAGCCCTGCCAATTTCAATATTATCTTGCAAACCAATCGCCATTATGACCGACATAGCAAGATGACTCGGCAACTTTGACCCACGACGAGATTCATGACGAACGCAATCGCTAATGCGGAGAGAAACCAGAAACGAGCTTGAAATAATCCTGCTCTACGCGAATTGAATCCCTGCCTCGATTGTTACGCTACTGAATCTACTGGTTCTACTTGAGCCTCAAAAACCCTCTCGTCCTTGGATGTCCCCCGTGCACAACACACCGAACCCCCCTGAATGCGGTGGGCCCGTTTTCAGAGCAATGTTTTATTCGGCTTCTACTGTCCTGCCGTTGGACATCGACATTAATATAAAGCGGGTCCCTATCGTCAGCAACCACTCCCTCTCTTACCTTTCCTCCTCCTCCTATCTCGCCCCCTTCAAGCCTTAAACCTGTGAAATCCCCTCAACTGCGCGCGTCGATACCTAGGTCGTCTCCTTCAGAAGGAGTAGAACAGCTTGGAGACGCTCCTAGGCGAGTTTCTAACTATGCTGGTGGACGCGGTGTTAGGGAGCGAGTGCCTATGCCAAGTAGAAGCCACAGCCGAGAAAATCCATTCGAGATATCGCGATAGGGTTTCCCACGTACCTGGCTGAATACCCAAGGTACCTAGGTAAATATTGCCATGTTGGTGCGACATAACTACCGTGACTGATATAAAACGTATACGAGGAAATGATGTCTCTTGGAATCACTAAGTCTGTAGTGCTGCAAAGGGGGGAGGATAGACATGCTTTCTGTGCAGGGAGTTGGGGGCCTTTTCAACGTGGCATACGAGCGACGAATGAGATCTTTGAGCTTCGACATATTCTTTTTAAGGCCTGGTGGTTTCGCATGTAATTTTGCATACATCTTGATTAATTCCATCCAATATACAATACTTGTTTTATTGTTTTCACCGTATGTGTAGTGCAAGACGAGACTCCATAATAATCTATTGTAAAGTAGCAAGCAAGTATGCCAACAGGGGCAAACGACAACAACACCAACCAAGAGGGAAAAAAAAAAAAGTTATATTCCACCCGAAAAAGGGACAAAAAAATACAGCCCAGGCAGGATTCGAACCTGCGGTACTCCAGCGACTCCGTCATCAGCTCTAGCGCTCTATTATATATATAACCCTCTAATTCTAACCTCTATGTCTAGATCTAGTCTATTCCAAGGTAGAACCCCCCCTCTAAAAACGCCAAACCATCCCAAAGGAAATGCCTCAGGAAACCGGAGCGTGTTACCACTACACCACTGGGCCCTTGTTCTGTGGTGATAGAACGGTTGGAAATTACGCCCTTTAACGTGCTTGCCCGTTGGGCAGGTGCCCGGGTACCTGAGTCACTGTACAATTTGGTTACTGTGACGAGAGGAAGGTGCAGATAGCCCGGCCTTCCAAACAAGTGCAAGCGCACCTGCTGTGAATGACTTAAAGACTAATAAAAAAAATCTTTATTTATTAGGTGCATTGACAGTGAATAAACCCCCTATAACATGAGCTTTTGGGAGGGGAACAACACGAAATATATCTATGTCACTAAGCCCCTTTTATACAAACAATACTTCCCCCTTTTCTTAAAATAATAAAACTTCACCAAAGTCCTTCAATATGCATACATGTTACCCACCAGGCTTAACACTACGTACTAACTGATACTATGCACCTCTTATACCGCACACTTACAACAACTCTTTTTATTTCCCCGGGTGAGTTAGCATTCCGCTGGTGAAAAAGTTTGCAGACCACAGAGTCGAAAGCAGGCCCACAGCCACCCCATGGTTCACCCAACGAGACAACTCCTTTGTGTGAGTGTTTGCATACGCCGAAAGGCTGATGAATGCAGTCGTGAGCATCACCGTCTCGGCAAACCGTCCCTAGCGGCCTTCCGCGTATCCCACCGTAAGTTTTGCCGTGGCGTCTCCGCAAAGCCAGATGTGGTACTGTAGGACGTACGTCTCTAGCGAGATACCGCCTAAACGGTGGGGTATTAAAAGGAATCTCTCTCGAAGCGTTCTGGTCGAGTTTCTGAGCACCATATAGCCTAGAATGGGGATCCAGGATATAAGTGGGTGCAGCTGATTGTATGTGTGCTTGTCTGGCAGATAGGTCTGCGTGAGGTAGAAGAATGTTATAACACCCCCGATACAGATCGCGGTAAGCAAACGGGTGAATCTTAGAGATATAGTCGCTTTACCGAAGCCAAGTTGAAGAACCGTTCGTGCCCTGCGGACAGAGGCGCGATGGACAAAAGCCGCTACGACAACCCCAACGAAGGGGATATAGCGGTCTAGGCCCAGCCTAAAACGCATTTCTTCTGCGTCGATGGACATGAAGAAAATTGCGTGCATGATTTTGCTGGCAGCTTCGAGGACGCCAGGCGTGAGTATAAACCAATCGGTGAGTTTCGCCGTCAGCAGTACCTTGAAAACTAACCAACGCGTATCCTGATTGCGACTTTTGAAGATGGAAAGCATCACGTACGAGACGAGATACCAGAACGTCGCAACAGGTGCAAAGTAATATAGAGTGTATGCTGTCCCCATCATGTACGAAAGGGCAACACTCAGAAGGTTTATACGGAACAGTATCTCTATGACGCGTTGCACAGAGAAGTCGTTCGTTGAGAGAAAATACTGCGTGTGAGCGTAGCCTGATATGTAGAGATACCCAGCGATAAACAGTCGGATGATCTTGTATACCCAAAGAGCCTGGGACGCATAGTGGTAGTGATAGAGCAAGATAATCCCCTGCATCAAGCCTTTCATCTCGTTGGACTGGATCCGCGACATGTATCCCGGACCACGATAACCTGGAGGATCACGTTTAC
The DNA here is from genome assembly GCA_022478815.1 of Daldinia bambusicola. Taxonomy (NCBI): domain Eukaryota; kingdom Fungi; phylum Ascomycota; class Sordariomycetes; order Xylariales; family Hypoxylaceae; genus Daldinia; species Daldinia bambusicola. The sequence continues at coordinate 450,083 of MU284071.1, forward strand.
ACGACGATCCATGTGGCTGATGAGCACTTTGTACGGACGAAAACGAGCTAATCACCAGCCATATGACGCAGGCCCGGACGAAAGCGCTTTGCTGATAATGGCGTTCGGCTTTCCCTAGAAACGAGGCCCCGTCGGCGTACCAGCACCATACGAGGGCGATAAGTAGGTTGCCAATGGCTAAGCCAAACCTAACACTTGCTGAATCACCGGACACCTCCAAGGCACGACGGGCGCCAGACGTGAATCCTGCTGCAAGACCCAATAGCATGCAGGCTCCGACGAATACGTGATTCTCGGGGGCGGCGACGCAGCATGTGCCTCTGAAAGAGCGTGAACGGATGCTTGCTGCTGTATTGCAAAGTGCGTTGAAAATAATATCCAGCTTGAGCGCTGCTACGTCTTCGGACACGTGCAGGCCGTCTGTATCGAAGCGCTTTTCGGGGCGTATGGGAATTTTATTGAACACCCAAGGGATATAAGTCGAATTGCGTGGGAAGGCTTCTGCGAGATGATTATTCATAGCTTCAACCCGATCGGGCGTAATGCTTTGGGACCGGTTGGGTGATAAACTTTCGTAGTTAGGGATTCCTACTGGCGTTAGGAAAATCTTGTTTGTTACGCCGCCAGAACTCCGTGTATTTGTCATTGTCGATGATATATTGCTATCCAAGTCAGGCGATAGGTATGGTGTAATGCCGTTAATCGCTCGCTTGAATAGTTTCAGATAGTCATCTCCACCGTACCGAGCAGCCCAGAATCCAGGAGCACCTAAGACAACGAGTACAGGTGGCAACTCGTTGACTTTCATCTCGGTAATGGCATCTTCGCTGGGAGGTAGGGGCAGAGGGTCGAAGGCCTTTAGTATACCATATAATGCGGTGGAGTTTAACCAGGGATCCCATAGAAACTCCAGTTGGGCACAATCGGTTCGGAACGATATGTCGGCGTGCTTATTGTCTGACTGAAGTATACGCCTCATTCTAGTTTCCGAATGGCCGCGAGCGATTTCTTTGGCCGTAGCCCAGAAAAGCTGCCGGGTAGTAGAATCACCGACGAAGACGACCTTTCGGTCATCGAGGCACTCGCAGAGAGAGTTCGTAGTATGCTCGACAATGCGGCACCCCATCGGTTCCCATCGTTGAGAGCCGTCTGGAGCTACAGGTGCCCAAGTCCCATTTCGCAAGAGAGCTAAGCACTGGTGAGGATCCCTTAGACCTGTCAAATTGTTAGGACCGATTTCGCAAGAGGCTAAGAACTGTTAGAATTTTAAGTACTATGCCCATACCAACTTCATGACGAATTTGTAGTGTGGCGAGAAGAAGCGTAACAAGAACAGCAAAACTTATCGCGGAAGCATCAATTGTAGTAAGCTCGGGGTCTGACGGCATTTTGATCAAAAAATAGCACCCAAAAAGGAGGCGTGGTGGTTCGATATTGAAAGAACAAATATCTGACCAAAAAGTCTTTGAATTTGTTGATGGAGAGAATACCTAGTCACATTGTAACTGAACAGGCACGAGTAGTAGCTGATGTGCTCCATGTTGTCTTATTTTGCATCTTCGGGCAATGACAACGCAGCCCGTCAAGTTGAAACTTCCATTTCCATGAGAAATTTCATAAATGGGGAAGTGAAGATGGGCTAGGTTATACTACTTAAGCCTTACATTATACAATAGAAGGAGTGAAAAAGCTCATGTATAATGTATAAGGGACTTTCACTCCTTAGAAGATTAGAGTCTACATTTTTGAGTCTCATTGAGCTTTGACATTAGATGTAGAAGCATCTCGTGGGCGACTATCTTCATGATTCTTCATGAAAGATGGAATCCCAGGGGGTGGCTAGTAATACGGCTGAGGGAGGTTGTGGCTGAGTTAACCCCCACAAAAGGCTCCAGAGACCTGGGCATAAAAATTCTCTGCCGACAAAACCTGCTCTGTTAATATTCTTCAACATAATAAATTATTTGACTGAATCCACGAAGTCGAGTCAAAGTGAGCACAGCAAAATGTCACAGCGTTGACAGTCATTGCTCTCATGTATCTGCTTTTCCGAGCTAAATGACTTAATGACGTGAACTCTAATACGTTGTGGAAGCGCTGCGCGATATTAAGCAGGTAAGGCACTATTCGCACCCGATCGTGCGCAGGCCGTCACTTCTTAGAGAGTAAGTAACTAAGGCATACTACGATCGAAAAATGAATAAATGATATGAACTCGTCTTTTGCCAATGCTCGGCCAGGCTTGATTCCACGTCTGATCTTGAGCCGGATACCTCGTGTGAGCGTATGAGACAAGAGCAAACTCTACAACGATCTTTGAGTACGGGACCTCCTGGCGAATAGCGTCGAGGCTCTCGTAATTTATCTGTTGTAACAGCTGAATACATGAAGCTTATCTTGGCACTCCCTGAAACTCAGATACAGTACGCGGTTTGATACCATAAACATTCTCGTCGAAATAGAGCATCATATTTCAATTAGTCGTGCATTGCTATCTTGATCCAATCATATCTATCAAACTCTGATACTATTACAGTCTGAGGATTTCTATTTAGTATTCCGAAAGACACTCATGACTACCCATCTGTAATGTTCTAATGACTGCGTTACATAGTACGAACAACGATAATTACACAAGAGCTAACACGCTCATTGTTCAAGCATACCACTCGCCTCCGAGCCACCTGTTGAACAGGTCTAGAGAGCCCTCGGGCTGGTTAAATGGAACCATGTGACCAGCCTGGTAGATGCGCGCAAATGTGAAGTTGCCGCTGCTCTTGATTACGCCGTACTTGTCAGAGCCGCTAGAGAGATCCTTCATCTCAGCGGCGTTGAATCCCTTCTTGCCGTGCCACTCGAGCGCCTCAGACCAGGCCTTGTTGCCGAGCCAGTTGCAGATGTAGTCAGCGTCACCAGCGTAGATAAGGACTGGGATCTGCTTGATGATGTCAGGGACGAGGCGGTGGAAAGGCTTCGACCAATCACCCTGGAACAAGAAGTTCCTGTTGATATCCGTGTTGCAGCTCTCGTAGTCTTGCACTTCAGCACCTACTGCCTTGAGGACCTTGTCCTGGTTTAGGTACTTGCTGATCCAAGCAGTCTCAGTATAGCAGAGATTCTCTTGGTCCTTGCACTTCTCACGGATATCGTATACGTTGTATCCTGTGCGTTGGAATGGACCAATCATGGCATTGTTACAGTAGATGGCGCTGGGAACACAAGACCATACGCTCTCTGATTCGTAGCAGCTTGAGATAAGGGACTGGCATCGGGGAAGAGCATTGTCCATGGACTGGCATTCGCTCTCGTCGAGGACAGCGTCATAGCCACCCTCACCACAGGCCATAGGGCGGTACTGAGCATATTGGGTGTATGGGTCAGTCAAACCATTGCCGATGGCAATGCTTTGCAAGTTGATGTTGCGGTTCTTATGCGACAGAATCTCAGACGCAAAGACGGGAATGTAGTGACCAGCATAGGACTCTCCAGCGATGTGGAACGGCTGCTCGCTGTACTCGGGGAAGTTGTGGAAGAAGAGGGTGAGCAGAGCATAAATGTCCTTGCTGGCGGCAACAGTGTTGTATACGGGGTTGCTACTGTAGGAGTAGCCAGTGTTGACAGGTTGGTCGATGAAGATAACGGAGGCATTGCTGTTCCACGAGTACTCGTTGTACTTGAGCGAGCCGTCCTTGTTAACGCTAGAGGGACCCAGCTCCATGAAGAGTCCCATCATGGAGGAGCATCCCGGACCGCCGTTCAACCATAGGACTACTGGGTCGTTCTTGGGATCGTTTCGAGATTCAAAGAACCCTAGATGTAACGGTTAGCCAATATACGAGTCAGGATATATCCAGTATTAGACGACTTACAGTAGAATAGATGCTTGTCGTTAGCTTCATCGTCAAGGTATCCACTGTACTGCTTGACCTTATCTACGCCGAGTTCGGACGGGTCGACGTTCTTAGCTCGCAGGTTGTAGGCCTCGAGAGAACCGTCCACCTTTCGGTGCTTGACACCATCTGTCTCAACCCACATGCCTTGCACGTCGGCGCCCTTGATAACATGATCCCATTCGCTATCTGGGCGGCGTCGGTGAGCTTTAGGGTAGGAGACAAGGTTGGCGGCTTTCTCGTAGAAGCCAGGAACTAGGAGGCTCATTTCATCCCATAGACCCTTAGCAACAGCTGGCATCTCACCAAAAGCTTCGCTTAGGTGATCCAGTGGTTTCTTGACGGCATCGCTGATGCCGCCGAGGACCTTCTGTTGGTCTTGTGCGAGGGCAGCCGTGCTGGCGCCCAGCAAGAGGGCCGAGCTAGCTACTCTCATGATGGGTAGCGGTAGCAAGCGAAGGATGAACTACGAGCTACCGGAGGGTTGGGAATGATTAAGATGGTGATGAATAAGTGATGATGATGACGATGGGATGGATTTAAGAAGAAGAAAAGGAATAAGATGAGAGAGAAAGAGTTTAATAATGGATGGAAAGTCTGATACAAATACAAGAGTCAGAGGTTGAGAACCGGGGGAGGTCGCAAGATATGGATTGGTTGGATGGGCGATGGGCGATGGGCGATGGGCGATGGGTGATGAAACGGGGGATACCTAGAAGGAGAACCCGACTGGCCAGTGGCCAAGCTACAGAAGGTTGGTATTGGTAAACCAGCCAACCATTGCCGTTTTGGTGCCTTGATTAAGTTTACGCTTATTGCTTACATACTCCTTTTACCACACGCGGGGTGCGGTAAAGTGCCCCACAAATGATAGTGAGTAACATGCTCGCCCTACTTAATGCGGATTGGATTACGACAGCTGAGCTGGTTTACCGTTCTGACCGTTTATCAGAGCTGCGTGTCGCGTGATAGATGGAGAGGGACCTTGACCGATAAGCGTCATCGGTCATTCTTTCTATTATGTAGTATGTACCGAGTCCCTATCGATATTGGTTCCATATTTCCCCTATTTCTCCACTAATCTAAATGGAGTAGGTACATGCATCGAGCATGTTTTCCTTATCATATAGGTACTATGTATGATTCAGCATGACTTCCATCGAGTTAAGTTGGTGAGCTGAGGATTGTAAGTTGTAGCTTCTTGTTCCTGGGAATGGAATCTACGTATGTAACCACCTATTTGTCCATCGCGATGAATAAAAAGATATAGCATCTGACTATGATGCACTTACATGCAAGTACCTGGTCAACTGAGCTGTTCCTGCGTCTCTCCCGCGTCTTCTCCCTTGCCTTAGGTTAGGTACATAAGGGACCCGCTATGCGTTGGCCCCAAAACGAATATCGTCTTCAGTCGGTAAGAACGAACGCACGAGCCTGGCGGAGCAATTGAACATATTCCTTCTCCACGCAAAACCTCGGTTTTACAAGGACTACGTTTATACCGATTTCTCAACTCCCCGATAGTTGAACAATCTACCTGAGGTACCATTTGCGACGTCAGACTTTGCGCAACCCAGAAAAAAAAATAAAAAAAAAATAACATCGACATTCTTCTGACTGCGAAGAGATAATATGTCTCGCATAAACCAACCTGGTATGTAAAGTAATAATATACTTATGCCGTATTAATCTTCAATATCTATCTAAACTCTATCTCCTTTTAATTCTTATAATAACTTAGAAAAAATACTAACATAAGATAGTATGTATTTAGGCCCCTCTTCCCCCTCCACTATGTCCCCACGTCCTCGAAAGCGCTCGAGATGATTGTATATTATTTATGCCTTGGATAAGGAGTATAACACTAATATACTTGAACGGAATAGTCGAATCAAATAAAGCTCACAAATGTGTCGCTTGTCCGCCTAAAAAAGGGAAAGAAGCGCTTCGAGATCGCCTGCTACAAGAACAAGGTCTTGGAATGGCGATCCGGCATCGAAACCGACCTCGACGAGGTCCTACAAATCCCCAACGTCTTCCTTAACGTGTCCAAGGGGCAGACCGCGCCGACCGCCGATCTCGCCAAGGCGTTCGGGAAGGACAAATCTGTAAACGACATCATCCTCGAGATCTTGAACAAGGGCGAGCTGCAAGTGGGAGAAAAAGAGCGCTCGGCGCAGCTGGATAGAGTGCACAATGAGGTCATAAGTATAGTCGCGAGTAAATTGGTCGATCCGCGCACGAAGAGAGTCTACACCACCGGCATGATCGAAAAGGCGCTCGATATGTTAAGTTCTCAGGCGCATCAGCAGCAAGGCGACAAGAAAAACTCGGAAGCGGGCAGCGGCGCGGGAACGCCAGCTACGGGCGACGACGCAGAAGCGAAGCCGAGAACAAAAGAGCACAATTGGACAGGCGTGGTTACGACGAAGAGCGCAAAGAGCCAGGCCCTCGAGGCCATGAAGGCTTTAATCGCGCACCAGCCGATCCCGGTCACCAGAGCGCGGATGCGGCTCAGGATTACGTGCTCGACGAACGTCCTGAAGCAGGCGGTAAAGGCGCCCAAGAGCGCTGACGCGGAAGGAGAACAGAAGGCTTCCGGGACTGTGAAGGAGAAAATCTTAAGCTACGTTGAACAAGTCGAAACTCAAGATGTCATGGGATCAGAGTGGGAAGTCGTCGGCTTTGTGGAGCCAGGCGCTTTCAAGGGTCTATCCGATTTCGTGGGGAATGAGACCAAGGGTCAAGGACGTGTGGAGGTCCTAGACATGGCAGTTACCCATGAGGATTAGAGTTATACATCTAGCGGTCATGAATATAGAATTTAACGAGCATGCGAGATATCTTTATAGCATGATATAGAAATAGGACTGGTATTGGTATAGAAAAACATACAATACCTGGGAAAGGTTTACTGATACCATAATTTCCTACCTAGTACGAAGCCTAAGGTAGTTATTCCCAGACATACAACACACGTACTAATATCACATATTGAAGAACTATCAAGTGTTGGCCACAATGATGTCTCTTTATTCTCTAGAGTACACCCTATGACTTGTCGAAACCGATGAGCCAAGTCCCCAATTCGCAAAGTAATTCATAGAAACGTTTTTCTGATGCAGTAATTTCAGTCCAGCCTTCACGCCTGTCCATCCGCAATGAATGATCTGAACCAATGAAACCATGCCTCCACCACTACTAAGACCTTTAACCACCCTTCTTCTTGGAGACACCAACAGTCCGGCCGCGACGACCGGTAGTCTTGGTGTGCTGACCGCGGACACGGAGGCCCCAGTAGTGTCGGAGACCACGGTGAGCGCGGATCTTCTTTAGGCGCTCGAGATCTTCACGGAGCTTGGAGTCGACACCGTTGGCGAGGACCTGCGAGCTCTTGCCATCGGTGATGTCGCGCTGTCTGTTGAGGAACCAGGCGGGGATCTTGTACTGGGTAGGGTTCTGGAGGATGGTGACAATTCGCTCGAGCTCTTCGGATGTGAGCTCACCGGCACTGTAATTTTAATATCGCGTTAGTCTTGCCATTCGTATTATTTTCGTCTCGTATATAGTTCTCCAGGTGGTTATTCATACCGCTTGTTTAGGTCGACATCGGCCTTCTTGCAGACCAAGTTGGAGTATCGTCGACCAACACCCTTGATTCGGGTCATGGCGTACATAACCTTTTCCTTTCCATCGACGTTCGTGTTGAGGAGACGCAAGATCTAGTAGGGCCTTTGTTAGCTAAGATTGTTCCTCTTCGTTATCGCAAAACAGTGGAGGCATTGAATTTGACGACTTTGACATTCGCGTAGCTCTAGGTTGGGAATAGAGAGGCGGGCAGATGATGCGAGGCGCGTAAATTGAATGGGATTTTACTTACGAACTGGAAGTTCGTCTTCTCGCCTGAGACGAGCGACATGATGGGCAACTGTGATGTTGGGTGGTTGCCTTGATGTCGTTCGGATGTGTATCTTGAGTTTGATAGAAGAAGGAATCGAAGGTTTGGTTTTTCTGGTAGGCTCGCTTAATTAGGGTACAGGCAAAAAAAGAATGAGCGGGGGCTAAGAGAATTCGACTTGTGCATCGGGTACCCGCTTTTGTCGGATTTTTCCAAGGCCGAGTTAAGTCTGCACAGGCCACTCCCGACCCGAGGTCCCACCTTACGAAGCCATTTAAAAAATTCATTATGACCAAGGAGTTTTCATCTCTCTTTTCCAAAACCACCTGACAAAATTGTGACATTTTCGTGTTGAACTTTTCTAAAGTTCAAATATTTCAGCAATATATATAGCTGTAGATGCTATATTCTAGGATCTCTACATATCTATCTACGAAACTTGCGATACTATTCTTGAGAAAAGTATTTACCTACTCTTCATCCAGAATAGGAGACTGGAATCTTATGATATCTACATAATATCAAGGCCAGCGCAACGATAATATCTCGCCTAGAAATCTACCGCTTTTCTCTCGCCAAGTGGTGTTGAGTCCGCTAAGCTGACAGAAATAATTATTTAGGGGTTTCCATGTTGATTCAAGGATTTAGTCTGATGCCTGTCTATCTTCCCTTTCAACCGTACAATGGCCAGTGATGAACGATTTTACACAGTCTATGAGGATATCTCCAATGAGTTTATCAAAACACTGAAAATTCTGAGGCCTTAATAACTCTAGCCATTCAATGTACATATTAATGTGTGTATGTGTATTGTGCCGAAGATAATCAGATATATTCGCCATATATCCGCCCTTTTTGCAATCCTGCTAATCAATCCTTTATACCCTTTCCTTCCCAATGCGAGTATTATATGACCGAACGCCAGCCAGTGCACAAATCCCTCCAGGTATCATTATAGCCCGTCGTATCATAACCCGTCAAAATTGACCCCCTACCGTCTACTATTAAACCCATTCATTAAAATCTTAGTTCGCCTCTGTTCGATATGCGTGTTTCTCCTCTTGTACGTCTTCTCGAGGTGGTTCCTGACCCAAGACACTGTTGAAACGAGGCCGTGTTTCTATTGGATCAGAACCGGTCGGAGGTATGTTGCTGTGATCAACACTTGTGTTCCTCGAAGTGCTGGGGCTGATCCCGCTTGTACTACTTCGACTGCCATGACTCGACCTTCTCTTTCCAAAGTTCCACTCGAAGGCGTTCAGTATCTTCTGATGTTCTAGATTTTCTGGGGTGAATGGCTTGTTCAGATGAGCCAAGTCGTCGCGCTCTTCGGTCTTCTTGGACTTAGAGGATCTGAAGCCTCCGGTTAAAGTTCGAAATAGGCGAGACTGCGATTTTGAAGAATCTCGAGTTTCGTTGTCGGTTGGCGTTGTAGTACCGCTTGTAAGATGGCCCCCAGAACTGGTAGATGATAACTTTCTACTGGTGGGAAACGTCCACCTACCCAGAGCCATTATGTTATAAGTACGGCGTTTGGCAATCAAGGAGTTGTGAGATATGATAGTTGTCTGTATTGCGCACGTATTATGACTACTTGGGCTTCGACAGCGCACACTGGCGATGGGACGTCTACCACCTTAACGGGCAAAGAATATGAAATTTCGCATCCATTGACGGAAAGTGAGAGAGGTCTAATAAGTAGCAAACTGAGCGGTTTATTTATTCCTGACTTTATTAATGACGGACTCTAGCTTTCCATAGATGGCGCAACAGTGGTTACACCCAACATCCATCACATTACAATGGGGCTATATATGTATGTACATACAATATATGTACCGTATGCACATCTCTAGTCGGTATCGCGGGGTCGCCGGGGTCTAAGATCTCCCAATCGTGCGTGACCCCATGCCAATCGAGACGTCATTCTACAGGTTGAAAAAAGCCGCCGAGACTACCATACACACCAGCAAATCTGCTAAGCAGTCTTAGAAGCAGTCTTAGAGCCTTCATAGGCCCGTTGTCCCCGTCTTGGGGGCTATAGATACAGCGCGATGAGCCGGTCTAGAATGCCTCGTGAGCCTAACTACCGTAGCATCGGTTTCCCTATTAGTTAATGAAAAACACTAATACGAACGTTCCTTTGTGATATCTCAGAGTAAACCAAGGATCAGCATGCATCTCCTTGTAGTTGGTGCCTACAACTACCCATTAGGGACTTCCGTTCGTCGGTGGCAATAGTATCGGCCCCAACCGATAGCCCCAGCCTTTGTTTGGTCTAAGACATCCCGTTGATTATTTAGTAAGAAGAATTGGGGATTAGCGTTATGTCTATATGGATACTCCTGCGCCAAAACACAATCCGCGGGATAGAATTTGAGCCCCTAAGGGTTCTTCGAATTTTGGCCTATTAAGGATTGGCACTTTAGGGTCACTTGGTGTCTTCATAATCACTCCGAATAGAAGTTCTATGCTTCGTGTGATACCAACTGCATTAATCTTGCATATACCTGAGAATCTTTGAGAGCACCTCGTGATATATTTGATATGGCTCTTAAAGCTTTCCTTTAGTAGAATGAGAATTGCTAATATTAGCATCGTTGTCAACTTCCATGACACAGCAGATGAACGTGTCCTTGAGCGCGCCAAGACGATACTTATGGTTGACATCTTGATAATCCTTACTGGCTGCCATTGATGCAAAGTGTTGGACTGATGGATAGTGTACGAAGGCAATTTCCTCCCACCCATCTCTCTGAGCTTGGGCACCTACTACTCTCCCGACAATCTTAACCCGTCCACCGTGTTTAGAGCCGACTTTGGCCGAGAATTCGGCACCGTATTGCTTATATTGGTCCTTCTTGCCGGGATTAAAGGCAAGTAAGTTTAACATTGAGACTGGGTGTTCCTTTAATGGCGCTGGTAGCGCAGTAATCCATTCGTCCAACTCGGGACTCATTTCGAGATTTTGAGAAGTCCTAGATGGCTCAACAGTGTGCTTCTCTGGAGGCTTGACCGAACCAGGCGCCGGGCGAAGAAGCTCTGCATTTATGACTGCATAATCTGATACGGCCTTAGATGAGACGCCACTTGCTGCGCTCCAAGTTACGTCTATATCCAGCTGCGCTTCGTGAGGAATGGCATTATTCTCCTCTAAGATTAGGAGAAGATCCCAACGAATGTTTCTGCCTAACAGGTAGCCGGCTGATAACTGTGTCGGCAAGATCATCCACCGAATGAACCGGGCTTGTACGACGGGCTTGACGCTGTTCCGACGGAGCTTGGCGAGAAACGAGCCGACCGAAACGCCGTCTTTGAGCGAGATGAGTTGTAAATTACAGAGAACCATTTTCGGACAACCCGGATTATTACCAAAACTTTTGAACAACAATTAGTGGTAGTTATATTGAAGGACAAAATAATCGAAGGACGACGGCACCTCTTCCGGACTCTGTAGGTTAGGAGGTATGTATATCAACGTCGGTACATCACTACGAACCCTCCCAATTTGATCCGAGGTTGAATGCAAAGGGTAAAGAGTCCCCCTACCCCTCTAGTATGTCCCCAGATTTCTCCAACCATCCCGGCCCCCATCTAGTTCACCTTCATTACTAAATATTCATTTAAGAGCTTGTAGCTTAAAATAGTAGTATATTTGGCCATGTCGATAATAGATCAGAGGTTTAAAATCCTTCTCTTATCCTTTTTTGCTCATGCAGGGGTAAAACCTCCATAGTGCACCCCTATGGCTTGGTTCCACAAACGTCTAATCGAGCCACCTCCTGCTTCTGCTTTATGACAGAAACGTCGCCAGTTACAACAGCAACATGTTCAAATGAAGTGAACAGTCGGTAGGCCAAATTGGCAAAGGCATTGCCGTTGGACTTGTAGAAACTGCAGTCCTAGAGGAGGGTATCCGTGGCTCCCACGAATAAGTTCTTCTGGTCAGGCAAGATGATGGCAGCTGGGCCGACGAAGATAGGATCAATCGCCGATGCCTTAGCACCAATAGGCAAAATCATACTTTGGTTGGCCTTGCCGAATGGCGCAGCCGCTGGCTGAGTGGCTGCTTGAACGCCTCTGATGTCAACTGTCTTCGATACGCCTCATCTGGTCGCCAGGCTTGCCGTTGTCAGCAACTGCCTGCTTTAACATGTAACTCTTCTGGACACACTTATCAGCTCGAGCATCGATTAAGGTCGACACTGTAACTATCCCAGTGTTCTGCTTACCCGTCAGCAACCCCTCCAAAAAATCTCGGGCTTGGTATCATATGTTTAACTCACCACCTGCGAAAAGCGCGCCTTAAAAGAGTTTATCGGGAGTTCTTGTACCAACATTGCACGAGAAACGGTAACTTTGACTATTTAATTAATCCTTAGTAGGTATATTCTGACCTGGAAAAAAGAATCTGGTGATATTATACGAGTCCCACGAAATAGTTCCCCAAATAGGCACCGCGTGTGATGTCCCAGATCTGCATAATACCAATACTCGTCAGTAAGTTTAATGGCACGTAGATCAATGTAATAAAATCACCAAGTACTGGTTCAACTTCACAGCGTTGTGATATTCTTCTATGAGGCAAATTCCAACAATTCTTTCTTAGCACTTAGCTGAGTCCATATAAGACGTGACCATAATATACTCAAGTAGCACCGTGTATAATCATCGTAATCGCTATCGACCTTGCATGTATTAGGTACCCATATATGCCTCATCGTATATATCCAGGTTGGCCGGACGATTCTAAGTTAGTGAACGAACCGAAAATCCAGCCTCTGCATGCCCTCGTCCTTAGTCGTCAGGATATAATTCTCCTGCTCCTCCTGCGTCATTGAATCCCACTTTCTATCCCGCACCCTATTCCGCCAGACGTAAAACACCTTCACGACGTAGAACAGAACGATGTTGAAGACCGTGATGCCCAGCAGGACCCGGTTGCCGCGCCGGTACAGGGGCTGGTCGTCGTCGCGGTAGATGTTGCTCGCGATGATGTTGCCGCTCTGCACGAACATGTTGTACAGCGCTGCCGAGACCGCCCGCGTCCGCACCGTGTTGCTGTTCTTCGCGTTCCAGCTCACGAGGATCGCGTGGCAGTACGGATAACTGAGGAGGCCTGTCAATAGGGCATAGCGCACCCACGGAGAGGCGCTCTCCGGGAGGAGGACCAGCGCGAGTATCCATGGGAATATCCAGATGTTAGAGCTGGACGAGATGATCGATCGCTCGTTCACGCGTCGCGAGACCCACGTGACAATTAGAAGGTTGACTGCGAAAAGGAACTGCGACGGAATTGCGAGGAGGTTGGCTTGAAATACCGAGAACCCGATCTGACGTAGGATGTACGATAAGTAGTTTGTTGGCGGAGCAGGTGGGATGTACGTCGTAAGGCCGATGATGTACAGCGGCCACATCTCCCAGTCCTTGACAGCTTTAAAGAGTAGTGTGGGCCCGACGGCTTGTCTGTTGTTCATATCCCCTTTGCTCGGATCGTCACGGAGGAGTCGGTTGACTAATATGTACTCCTCGTGGTCGCTAAACCACCCGGCCTTACCTCGAAACCAATGCCGCGTCTGGGTAGGTCCTGGCGGCATCAGACCCCAAGAAAATATCCCTATGACCAGTGTTATCAACCCCTCAATGAGAAATAGCCACCGCCAACCACTCCATCCGTTGATTCCACGCATCTGAAGAATCCCGGCAGCTAGTAACGAGCCGACGATATTTACCGTGCTAAGAGCGGTCCAAAACCAAGCTAGACGGAGGGGAAGCTCTCTGCTTTTATAGAAATATGTGAGCCAGAGGACTATATCGGGAATAAACCCGCCCATCAGTAAGCCTAATAGGGCTTTGATTGCGTAGAAGGCGGCTCTGTTCTTGAGGAATGCCTGCGATAGCGCAACAATAGACCAGCCAACCATAATTGTAGGGATCCAGACATCAGCACCGAGCTTCTTGCTGATCAGCCCACTAGGCAGTTCTGCGGCAAGGAAACAGGCGAGGAAGATAGTCTGTCCATAATTGTAGTCGTTTGTATTCATACCTAGGAAGCTGATTAGTTTTTACGAATCTTCGAAGCAATTCTATCAACAATGCAAGATATCTATTATCTTATACGTCAGAGGCGTCGGTAACACAAGACAACTTACCAATCTCAGCCAGCATATTGTCCGAAATAGCTCTGTTTATGTTCCTCCTGTGCATGTCGAGCGCACAGAACATTAGCCAAGCCCAGACCATGATCCTAGCATCGATCTTCCTCACCAGCCGGCGCTCTTCCTCCGCTGTCCACTTGTACTCCGGATCGAAGCGGTGCCGGTTCTCGTAGCGGGCCTTCTCGTACTTGGCACGCCAATATTCGGCTACGGACGGGTCAGAAAATACATGGTTATCGGTAGAGCCGTATTCATCCCCTTCTGGTGCCTTTTTTGCCGTGTGGTCTGAATCAGCTGTGTCCTGGACCGTAATTTCTTTTGCTTCCGGACCCGGATCGGAGTCCGAGACTTCGACTTTTTCCCGTAAGCCGCCTGCCATAGTTCTATGTACCTAATATACCAGTTCGCAGTTACTTATCGAGCATGTGTGGAGTGAGGAGCAAATGAATTAAGGCAGAAAGGCTCAATGGCGAGCCTACATTCAAATCGACCTGCCCTATATCGCCGGTGGTCTTTCACTAATAGCTGTGCCTAGATCGGTGTTGCCATTTCCTTCGGCAAGGTTAAAGCAATTTATATGGCCGAGCGGTTCGACGGCCGAAGCATCACTCCGACGTAGTACTTGAAAATCACAATTGCGATCACGTCATGTAGACGGACGAAGACTGGTTGCTGCAACCTTATCTATTGCACCATAGCAAGGGTTGATTGTGTCACTATCCATTGCTGTTGAAAAATAAGAGACTTCGGATTCTCGTTATGATCCTTGTAGCTAGGCCTAGGTACTGAAAATGCCTTTCTCTTTTCACAGTTACCAATAGTATTCATGAGAGCCAAAATATCTACCTGATAATCGTGAGGTAGTTTCACACTTCGCTCCGGGAGCTGTTGGCCCGGCTCCGGTTAGGTGATGGCAAAGGACCGGACCCTTCTCGTTAGACCGGCTCAGCTTAACTAACTCTTAATTGGTGTAGCTGGCGGTATATTTACCCAATTAATCTGACTGGGTATTCTTGGTCCGAGGCGTATTAGTTAGAGGTGTAATAATTTGGAATAGATCGACGAGAATATGCTTGGAAAAATCACCAATAAGACGAATAAAGTTCTGCTGAAATTACTAGTTAAGACAATTATCCATCATCTGCTCCTCAAGGCTCTAAAATTCGCTGGAAATGCGTTAAAACTGCTGTGATGTTCCCTGCAACATGGTAATTCATTAACGCCCTTTCGGACGCTGATATCTGATCTTAGGGAATTCTAGTGGAAGAGCCAATTGTGCCACTTGCACATGCGTGCCTTTCTCTGCGCCCTTTGCAGTTTTGACCTTACCACCGATTTCGCGGAAGTACTGTCCGAATTGCTTCTCGTCCAGACCCAAGTCATATCTGATAGAGCTCGTATCGAAGCTATAGTTCGACAATATCGCCGCAAGAGCGCAGCAGTAAGTGTACACCAAATCAATGTGGAACTTCCTCATTTCAGCGTTAGATGAGAACTTCCGCCTGATATTCTCAATGACGGGTTCTGGCGCAGGCTTTAATATCTCCCGAAGTTTATCTTTCGGCGGGATTCGTTTTGTGCCTCTCTCCTTTCCTGGTCTAGCACTCCTGACAAATTTGATAAGGAATTCCAGATATCGAAGAGCTCGGAGTCTGTGAACTGGGTTTGGTCCTTCTCCAATGGGCTGGAATCGGTTGGCGATGAACTTGGTCGGTATTGTTGAGTTTTGTCCCTTTTTAAGCTGTTCTTGCCAATCTCTGATCGGAATGGCGTTCAATATTTCGCCTCCAATCAATTCTTCGATCGTGTACACATCCTGTATCTCTTGAGCATCGAAATTTCCAGGCGGAACTGGCTTCGCTGCGTCGGCAACTGCTTGGAGATCCTCCTTAGATTGCATTCCCATCGTGACATCGTTAATGGAGTCCATAAGCGCCAGAGAGGATGTGCTGAGTTTTTGCACACTTCCGCCCGCGTCAGAAATGGCTTGTTCTGGGGCAATGGCGTTCTCAGTAATTGCGGCAAGAGCCTTCTTCGCCTTCTTCGTTCCGAACGCCTCGCCAAGATTGTTCCGAAGTTCCATCATCGTCTATGTAATAGTTAGATATCCCGACTAAAATGTTAAGATAAGGCTTATATATACCTTGGAGGCTTGTCTCTCTTCCACATCTTCCTCTGGAGGTTTCTGTGATCGAACTACACCTCTGACTGCCATCTTCTTGGCCTCTACGACTGCCAGCTGGCCCGTCTTGGGATCGAAAACGCCGATATAGTGCTTAAGATGCGACTCTCTACCGCCAGGTCCATCTTCCTTTGCCGTATAGTCTAATTTGCTATGTGAGGATGAATGTAGAAGGAGATTGGGTGTATGCGCATCTGTCTTTTTGCTTCGTTTCGAACTCGTAGGCTGTGGTGCTGTATACGTCTGAAATTTGATCGAATCGGGAACACAGAGGCCGGGAGAAGTTGCTATTCCAAAATATTAATAAACTAAGAGAGATAGATACAAATATTATGAATCATTATACCTATTACTGGAGGATAGCTTTTGGCTGTCTGAATGGAAGAGACTTTGATGATATTTGATGGGGTAGTTTGAGAGGGAGTTTGAATCGCTACTTTCTTTTTCGGTCGCGGGCCAGTATCCTCGCTATGTTTCCTCTTCTTTTCCTTGTGATCTGACATGGTCAAGACGCACGAAATCTGTTGTTTATGGTTGAAATCAAAATCTATGGGCAATGCACTTTTGTCGGAATGAATTCGAAAAACTGACTGCAGGGATTGAGTTTGCTAAGAAAAAAATTACAGAAAGAGAAAAACCCGAGTTCTGCCGTCAGGTAGATAAGAGATTAGGCAGGCGGTGAATACACCCCACGGTACATGCCAAGCTACCTGACGCATTACCGCAAACGGTGTCGCACAAGCTTATGAATAGCATCATAGCAGAAACTGAGGAGGTAAGCTTCAGAGTTTGTTAAAGACTACCTTAAACTATGGTATTTTGGCCTCATGATTTGACGCAATCCTGCATTTCTTCTTCTTCTTTTTTTTTTTTTTTAAAAAAAAAAAAAAAAAACATTCGAGGCATTGTTATTCAAATAAGTGTTGGTCAAAAATAACACAATTGGACCATGTCCACCTGAATACCTACAAAGAGGGGTATCGAGGGAGCACGACGTCATCGAAATCTACGTAAAGCATACAAAATTGTTCACGAGAAAGGCAACATTAGAAAACCTGCTGGTAGTTATAGGGATCAGCTCTTGCAAAATCTATTGACTAGCAGATAGATCCTATTTCTTGTGCAATGATCATGAACATCTCTTAGCAATTCTGCTTCCTGTTCCGCGATTCGTAAACACAGCTGTTGGTCCACTCGATGGTGTTTGACCAGCTATCCTCCGGTCCAATGCATTATCGTCATTCTGCATACGTCCGCAACTGCAGCCATTCCTATAGTGCTTTCCTTCGTGTCGTATAGACATCGCCTTGAATTGAAGAATAATCAAGATAGTCGAGTGTCATATGCTGAGTTGCGAATGTGTTGATTGTGAATCGTGATTGTCATGACGCGATCCGGTTTGGTGGAGAGGCGCTGAGATCGAGCAGGGTCGATATGTTTACTTGCTGTTACGGGGAGATGAATCAGTACCAGATCGGCATAGCTTAGCTATATTAAGAAACTGAAAAGACAAAGAACATACCTGCGAGCTCTCATCTTTCTTCTCTTACGCTTGAGGCGGCGAACTCTCTTCTTTCTCCACTTGGCTCTCATCGTGGCGACTACGACTATTCGTTGTTGTTAGTATTTGGTGATCCTTAACACAAGTTGTGGTGGTGAAGAATTATGATAGTGAGGGGTCGTGGGAGGTAGATTGCGACGACCGCGGGGACTTATACAAATCGACCAAGCGATTTGCATATTTTATGCGCGCGTACAATGCGATGGCTAAAGAATTCATCCAATGCCTTCTACAACTGTCTTGCGATATGTAATTCTCGGTAAATGAAGGACCATGTTGTACTTACAGGTTGCTGTCGATGAGTTGCTTTGTTGATGAAGCTTGAGAGAAGTAAAGGAAATTTTGGAGGCAAGATGAATTGAAGTATGGTTGGAAATTATGTTAGGGTTTGTGACCGGCTTTTCTTCGGGTGCAAATAAAATGGGACACCTCGAATTTTTGTTTGTGGTTGCTCACGTGGCCCACATTTGTGTAACACTAGGCGAATTCTATGGACATTCGCACCTGTATTGCTGCATTATTGGCATCATGAAGGCACTTCTTTCTTTCCTCAACGTTACCTAAGGTACCTAGGGTACCTATTTAGTCATACTTCTTCAATAGCGAGCGCACCTAGAACACACATTGAATTTTAATTCAACTGGTACCTTCCTCTTACCTTGGGTCTTCAGCTAATACCTAAACCTTAGGTACATTAGGTAGTTTTTATTATACGTGTGCACGTATGTATCGTAGTTTCCTAAGGTTAGGCTGGAAGGTAGAGTGTCGTGTTATTACGAAGAGGAAGTTCCTACCTCCATACCTTAGGTTGAATACCTGGTACAGGCCCCTGACGCCCACTATGGAACTTCAATTCTTGCTTCAGTGTCTATCGTTTGAAATTACTTGATAAATGCTATAATGTAAAACTTCAACAAGGCCAAGAGATTAACATCATGACTCATCCAATTGCAAGACTGTCTTGCTGGATTGATGACAATTCAAAAGGATACAAACCCTCAGGTAGGCTTTAGGAATTTCAGATCGCTAATATCTCATACCGTGGTCTCCCAGTCCATCAGCTTACGGGTGCTTTCACTTCTAGAGGGCTTTTATATTAGCAACTTGAAAAACGGAGAAGCTAGCCACCGCAAAACAGAACGTTTCGTAGACGTTCCTTTGCTCCCAGGCCGGGCCATAACCGTTGGGCGAGATCACCATGTGAAGTAAGCTCAGCCCTTGAATGATCAACAAGGCATTGTCATGATTGGAACTAAAGATTTGAAAGCGACATCTCTATAAACCATCCCAATGTTTCAAGAAACCACTTTGTCATTTATTCGATCATTTACGAGCTCAATGATGTCCAGAATCAGCCCCATCTAGTGTATGTTCGAGACTGCAAATCCCTTGAGGGTACATACGTCGGTCAAAAATGCATTGGTAATAAAGAGGATGGCGTCGCTCAAGGATTTTATATCAGCCGAGACGTTGTGATTACAGTCAAGCCTTACTGGAGATTTCGTGTTTCCCTTTTATATAATACCGAGTTAAAATATCCCTTAAACTCGGTTCAGCTCAAGGAATCAGGCGTAGGTTGAGCCAAAGCGCTCTTCGTACTTCGGCAGGTCTCTCACAGGTTACAGCTTTTTCGCCATCAATACCTCATTACCGACCGGACTCTAGGTCGCGGGACCTTTGCGAACGTTCATCTAGCTCTCGACGTAAACACTGGAAAACAGCTTGCCTGCAAAATTCACGATCTCGACCGCATTCGTTGCTTGTCACCTTCTGATGACATAATACGACGAATCAAAAATGAGACTGACCTACTCGGAAAGCTGAATCATGTATGTGTCTCTTTGTTTTATATATCCAGTTGTACCTAGTGAACTTATGGAGGTGCAAGCCCAACATGCCTACGTTTATATATGCGTTCCGCTCTGAACATACACTATATACTTTCGTTGAGCTTGCGACAGGTGGGGATCTCTTCTCCATGCGTCTAAC
Organism: Daldinia bambusicola; assembly: GCA_022478815.1. NCBI lineage: Eukaryota > Fungi > Ascomycota > Sordariomycetes > Xylariales > Hypoxylaceae > Daldinia > Daldinia bambusicola. The sequence goes on from MU284071.1 coordinate 469,761, forward strand.
ACGAGGAATTTTCGACGAAAAGGATTGTAAGTTCGTGGTCCGACAAATCTTAAATGCCATGTGCTATCTTGTGAGTGAAATTAACAGCTTTCTTTCCGTCTTAAATACATATTTTGAACCATAAGACCCGACTAAGGTCATTTTCCGTGTTCCGGGTTTTCGTATTCGTTGAGGTTTCTCTTGTCATCTATCGCCAAGGGAATTATGCTAATAATGGTAAATATAGCATGAGGGTGGTATTGCACACCGCGATTTAAAACCTGAGAATATATTCTTTGCTACAGGACCAGGTATTATGGGTCGCGTTATTGTCGGAGACTTAGGATTCGCAAAATCCACATTATCAGGTCGCATGGCCAGTCGTGTCGGTACTAATCACTACATGGCACCGTAAGTCAACCTCCCCTGTGCAAAAAAAAAAAAAAAGCTTACCTATTGACCCTCCATCAGTGAAGTTGAATATGGCGAAACTCATGACCTGGCTGTGGATATTTGGTCTCTTGGAATGATCATGGTGTTCCTTCTAGCACCAGATGAAAACGCTATTCTGAGTACCGTTATGAAAATAAACCAAGCAGCAATCAACGCTTGGCTTGAACGCGTATTTGAGGACCCTTCCCAGCAGAGGATAACGAATAGTTGTCAAAGTTTTATCAGGTCTTGTCTTATGTTTGAACCTGTTAATAGGCTAAGGTCGTTCGAAGCAAAGAATCATTCTTGGTTTCAGCAACACCAAGACACAGGGCATTTGAAACTTCTTATAAAAAAGAACACTGAGGCATGGAGGCCAGTCCACACGATTTCACCACCAGTACAGGAACTTCCAGACATGGAGGAAGCCAGCAGCATAGTATATGAAGAGCAAGGTAACATAGCTTATTTCTCAGCTCCATCAACGAACTTAGGGGGAATAAGCCCTATGGGTCCAATTCCAGGCCAGAATAAATCCCTTAAATCACCTTACTTCACCTGGCCAAGGACAACAACTTCTAAGCGACTTAAAATGACCGAAGGAGTGGCTAAACAAGCTAGAACTCCCCGCCCAATGGTTAACGACATCATGGCCTCAAAGGAATAGACTCAATCTAGGTAATTAGAAGGTCCAAAGCCGATCATCAAACTAAACGAATCACCGAAGTTTGAGTGTTCTTAGAACAGATGTGCTCAGGAACAAGGAAACTTTAACTTTAGTTGCCAAACAAAATGTAGCTAATTATGAACAATGCAACTTTTATTCGAGCCACTTTTCTTTTGATTCCTGCTAATAAAACCTTTGTTGCGTAACTGCGGCGGCGAATTTAACATTGAAGTACAGAAAGGTCCTCTTGCAATGGCCCTTTGTTCCTATTGAGTAATATCAAACATATAATAACATGGCCATTCCAGGAACTGAAGTCCGAAATTCATACACATATTGTACCCTGAAGTAGGTAATTCGAAAAAATGTTGCCAATTCAGCGGCGGAAAACTGCTGACACTGCGAAGTTGAAGCAAAAGGGGGCGAATGAAATAGCTACTAGCCAGCTCAAGGAGTCAAAGGGAAACGTATCTGCTGCTAGAGAGAAATCAGAAAAAAACGTGAATTCGGGACATCAGAACGGTCTAGCATTGCCTCAGGTCCCATTGAATTATCGAAGAGACCCTGTCACGGGAAGGCTATTGGCACAAGATGTCGAATCTTGTTTGAGATGTATAGAGAAGGGGCTTACTTGCACACTCAAATTCTTGGGATCCGAGAAAGAAGTTAAGTGCGCTGCTTGCAAAAGATCTAACTCTGACTACTGTATTCGGCAGCGCCCGCCTCACAAGTGTTTTAGGTTCTTTGGATATCCTTGGAACAGTCCGAACTATTTCACTCTAGGAGAAGGTCTCACCCCAGCGGAACTGGAAAAGATCCTAAAAGAGCACTTCCTCGGCCAGAACCGACGCGCGCTCGCCGAGTATTCGTACATCTCGGGATCTGTCCCGATGGCCCTCCCGCCCTTCAACGGCAGTGACTTGCCGCCGGCGGTACGGCCGAAGAACTTCGAATCCAGGACCTGGAAGGATGTCTTGCCGGCCCCGGGAAACAAGAGTACGCTTCGTCGGATCGAAGACGAGGGAAAAGAGTACGAGAGAGGAGAGGCAATATACGTGAGGACCCCCTTTACTTCAAAGCTCACTACACCGTGCTCACCTATGTTCGCTGCCCCAGCTCATGCAGTCAAGTACTTACAGGAAGTTCGCAGGTACCCAGCCCGAAACATCCATGTAACTGAGTACCTTGCTGAAACGGGGCAGGAATGGGGATCTTAAAGACCAACAGCAAGAATATATATATTAGGTACCTATATATAATAAAAGCGTCGTGTTTACTTAGCGTAGGTAGCCACAAGGCTTATCTGGTTTTATTTTTTATTTTTTTTTCTTTTTTTGGGGGGAATAGGGGTTGCCAGGTTTAGCACTGGACAAATTGTACTATCTTATAATACATACCGTGTCATAACAAGATATCAATACATGTATACCCTAGGTAGGTACTTGTAAATCCTTCATGACCAGCCCGTGGTCTACTTATTCAGCCTTCTAGCCCGATCAAGATCATTCCAAAATTCGCACTGGTCAATCCTAACAGAGTCTTCTTCCACGGCGGTGTAGGTACCAGGGTTGATAATAAGCTGCCTTGGCTTATCCGACCCGCAGGCCTCTGCGGCATGGTAATTTGGCCACTCCGGCGTTCCCTCCAGCCGGGCAGTATTTGGGTTGCCCGTCGCTACGAAGCTGGCTAGGTATGCATGATATATGTGTGCAGTTTGCGGAAATGCTACCTCTGGCGAATCGTAGGCATAAGCCGAATCGGAGGTATGCGGAATCCCTCGCCACGCCTGGTACTCTAGCGGGTAGTTTGGCGTGTTGAAGTGAAGCCTCCACGTTGGGACGCCCGCGCTCGATGTGCGGAAAGCTGTCTCCCGACTGGGGCAGACGTAAGCCATGTCGGACCAAGCGGCTGAGAGTCGGTTGTACTGGGTCGCATTTGGTGAGTGTGCCCAAGGGGAATCGGGGTGTCGTATCGGGTCTGGGTAGAGCTCGTTTAACAAGGCGATGTCTGTATGGTTCAGATAGGGCATCATATTGTACATAAATGATAGTAAATCATCGTTTGTATGATGGATTGCCGGGGTGTAGAACTTCCCTTCATCTGTGACATAGGAGGTAATCACGGGGAGATGATGGAAGGTTCCTTCAGCGCCGGACTTTGATCCTGGCTTTTCTAGTAGGGGACCTCCTAAAGTAGGTTGGAAAGGCCAGCTCAGAGTTTGTTCTGCCTCAGCATACATTTGTGCACCGATACTCCGGATACTATCCACTGGTGCTCGTCGGAGGCAATCCAACGCTAGCGCATTCTCCTCCTTACTTCTCCCGCCGGTTGGGCAGTTAAGATATCGCATATACCGTTTGAAGTCCTGTTTGTATTGCGGAAAATTTACATCCGGAAACGCGCGTGCTGTGACTGATCCGGATTGGAAGATCACTCGTGCAAATAGTGGTTTGCCCTCATCTTCTCCATAATTGTGAAAGTAATGGATGCCAGTAGAATGCCCTCCGGCTGATCGGCCGCCTAGAGTTATCTGCTTCGGATCTCCCCCGAATGACTCTAGGTGATCCTGGAGAAACTGAAGCAAGAAGTGCTGATCTCGCAGTCCAAGATTAAGAAGACCCTCCTCTGCGAAGAGTTTGCTAGGAAGGAATCCCAGCGAGTTGAGCCGATAGTTGAACGTTACGACCGCGATAGGTAGTTTAGACGAGGCGACGAAAGATGCCCCATCCATACTCCTACCCGAACCAAGAACAAAGCTGCCGCCATGGATCCAGACTAAAGTAGGGAGCTTCTCCTCTAATGGTATACCTGACGTTCGATAAACGTTGAAATTGAGGCATGCCTCGTCTTGTACCTGATTTTTGGTGTTGATGGTGTCCTGTATGCAGACGTTTCCATAGCTCGCTGCTGGCCTGATTCCGTCAAAAGCCGAAGGGCGGCGTTCCACTGGCCGAAAGCGCGGCTGGCCAACCGGCTGAAGCGCATAATCAATGCCGAGCCACGCGTCCACCGCAGTCGAAAGAGGACTTCCAGTCAGCGTCTCACTTATTTTCACCCCAGAGAACGAGCCATAACCAGTTAGATTAACGATAGGCGTTGAAGGGGTTACGTCGTGGTTATACAGTGAACTCTGGGCCAAGAGGCCGAATTGTGCGACAGCCGAGAAATGCATGAAGCTGGTCTGAATGATATACTGTTCTGTATACGGCCAGGCCTCATCGAGGGCAGCCCAAGCGCAAAAGGAGGGGTGGGAAGACGGAATTCCAGGGCTTCTTTGCTCGTAAATTTATCGAAGGGCGATAAGATATTAAAGGAGCAGAAGCGTAGTATCTTGACATACCGGTTTTCGGCATTGATACTGTCCCCGCATAAGATAGGGATAGCTTGGATATCAATCCTAGTGAACTGGACACTTTCTTTTGAGGCCATTCTGTTCCTGCAATTGCTTCTACAGAATTTAAGAATTTTGGATTTAACATCGTATTTGATTATAATGAGTGACATGCAAATTTTATTCAAGTCGGGTACCCATTTCGGGTTGTTTGGACTAGCATAATAGCAGTGTGATAGAGTGAAGATGGAAATCAAATCACGTTCTAGATTCTAATATGATAGGTCCTTAACCTTTCAGTCTATATACCAACTTTGTGTAAATGAGCTTTGGATATATGTCATAACGTCTAGATACCAGGTCGTAGTCTTGTTTTCCTGTTTAAGCAGACGATCCTCCAGAGGCTAAGATAACCTGGCCCGTAACCCACTCGCTATCATCGCCAGCCAGCCACGAGACCACCTTTCCAATATCACTAGGGACAGCACATCTACCCAAGGGGCAAGCGCCCGCCATAGCCTGCTCCACCCTCTCAGCCGACCACGTCTTATCGGCCCCTGGGATATAGTGCGTAGCCATCTCTGCAAACATGTCGGACTTGACGCCTCCCGGGGCAATGGCGTTCACCGTGATACCGTCCGCTCCGAAATCGGTCGCCAACGAGCGGACGATGCCTTCGACGGCAGATTTCGAACCAGCGTATAAAGCGTGGTCTTTCACACCGAGGATCCGAGCGGCGATGCTCGACGTAAGGATGATGCGGCGCGGGTACGGCGACGCTGTCTTCTTCATGTAGCGGTACCCCGCGATGGCGACGAACAGCTGCGCCCGCGTGTTGATGTGGAAGACGTGGTCGAAGCGCTCCGGGGTGATGTCCACCGCGGACTCGAAGGATTCCACGCCGCTGTTGCTAGCGACGATGTCTACGCGACCCCACTTCTCGACCGTCTTGGCGAAGATCTTGTCGATGTCGTCGAGGCTGGTGACATCTGCCTGGACGGCAATGGCGTCCGAGCCCAAGGCTTGGATCTCCTTGACGACCTCCTCGGCGGCTGACGATGACTTGGCGTAGTTTATCGTCACGTTGGCGCCGCGCCGGGCGAGTTCTAGGGCGATGCCTCGACCGATGCCTCTGCCTGAGCCTGTGACAATGGCGACACGGTCGGCCAGAGTGCGTAGTGGTGCTTTGGAAGCCATCGTTCCGTGAGTTCAAGGTAAAATATTCCAAATCTATGAAATGATGGCAAACGAACGGATGCGATGCTCTGTTACATACAAATCTATGCAAAACCTACCTTCTATTTGAGCAATCATTTTCACCATCGGTTCGCGACCCTCCCCGAGATCCTCTGATCTTGGATGAGGCAATTGTGAAGTGCCGACGCGACCGATGCGAATCCGACAGTATTGTACGCTTACCAATAGATCGGTGAACTTGAAGAGCGTCCCCGGAGACTCGGAACTCCACCGGAAAGGCGCGCGGAACCGGAGATAAATCCACAATGCCCACTTATGCCGATGTACAGGATATAAGTTGTCCTAGGTACGTAACACATCAGAAGAGCCGTTCTATTATACATAGCACGACGTAGTAGCTATCCTGGTAGAATTCAAGGAAAATTGCCATCAATGATCTCTTGAGGTATCTGATGGAAAAGACAGGAAAAGAATGGATTATGTTCAAGTCCGCGTGTTAAGTCCGATGCCCCTTTCGTTGAAACTACCTTGGCATACTAGGAAACAACCTATGTAGCTACAATTAAAAATAATAAGATAGACTGCTAAAGTGGAATACATTTTGGATGTGTCCTTGAAGGGTTGTTCATTGTAATCCTACGCCAACATTCTCTGCTATAATCGGTTGTTACTGTTATATCAAGAGCCAAGTAACCCCCCCTTTTCCTGGTAGAGCATAAGGCCGTTTGAACACCTTTGTGCATACACTCCCATTCAATTCCAATATCTTCTCCATAAACTCAGATCAGTTTGCTCGAAGCCACCGCAGCCCATCGTCAAATGCCTCTTGGAACATCTTGGCCGTCAATTCATTACCCAAGTCCGGTCTAGTCGCGAACCCATGTTGTGTTCCTCCATAAACAAGGAACTTCCACGCCGCTCCGCATTTCGGGAGGTGATTCAACATTGTCTGGATTAGGTCAGGCGTAAAGACATCTGTCTCCGCGCACCCTACTAGAATGGGCTTTTTGAGATTCTTGATATCGGAAGGCTCGAGGAATGACTGCAAAGCCAGTTAGGCCGTGTTTCTTAGAAGGATGGGGTTTGGTGGTTTGCGAGGGAACTTTTCGCGACACCTCGAAGGTACAGCTATAGAATTACTAGATGCATAGTACTGAAAGCTATGTGATATGTTATTGACTTACCGGATGGAAGACAAGTATAGATCCGATGCTCTCCTGATCAAGCTGCGCCAGCTTGAAAGCATGCTTACCACCAAAGCAGTGTCCAAGTATATGGATTCTTGGTTTAGGTCCTTGTTTATCTCCCGTAATAGTGCTACAGAACTCCGGAAAGAATTTGTCTACAAGCGATGATATATGTTCCGGGTTGTGTTGCTCTAGCCAATTTGGCATATCAATCTTGCGAATAGTCTCCTTTTGCTGTTTTTATCCCCAAGTAAGCGAGTCAATTGATGCTCAATAGCTTGTTGGAAATAATTTTCCTTGGCGAACTTACTTCCGAAGATAGATTGTCATATACATCGAGGTCCGTACCTGGCGTGTACAACATGAAAGTGTCGGGCAGCGCATCACCTTCAAAGTAGTCCACGACTACCGTCTCATACCCTGAGATGCGTCAACTCTACCTGGATCTGATAGAAAATTTTGCTAACTTCTGGTCCCCACCACATTGAGCGTATTTATCAGCAAGTCTCTGATTATGTTTAGCTAGACCAAATCCGTCCGGGAGGTAAAGGATAACATCTCGATGGGAATTCGTATCCTTGTCGTGAGGAGTCGATCTGTATATAGGCAAACCAGCAAGGGCCGAGAGAGCACCTTGTGGCTCATAAGCAGCTATAGATGTTAAGTGAGTAGTTCCTTATTGAGTTGTGCTCAAGGACGCTTACGATCACTAGACGATCCCTTGAAGCAGTAGCAGGTAGACATGTTGCCTCACTTATGCATGCAAGTAAAACCATACGATGCTTACGGGATTATTTTGTTGACAATGTCACGGAACAATAAGTGCGCAAGTTACACAATTGAAGTTAAGTAGAAAGACTTTGAATTTGGGGTTCGGAACCCCACGGCATGGTGCCAACTCCCTTCACGTAAGCTGGCTCATCATGACTCTGTCTCAAACACCAGCTTGTTCTTCAAAGAACCAATTCCGCTAATGTTGACCTCAACAACGTCGCCATGTTTCAGCCAAGGCTGTCCTGGCCACTTGGCGGCTATCCCAGCCGGAGTTCCAGTCATGATAATTGTGCCTTGCCTCAGTGTCGTTCCTCTGCTCACATGCGCGATGATCTTCTTGATATCAAAAAGCATGTCGCTTGTACTTCCATTCTGTCGGACTTCACCATTCACCGTTGTCTTGATCTGGAATGGAGCCTTGGACGATATCAAAGAACTATGCAGAATCGTAGGGCCGATTGGAGCGAAACAGTCAAATGACTTGGCATAGGTGAATTGACCTCCTGAGTAGGGAGACCGCTGCCATTTACGAGAGGAGAGGTCATTCCCTGCCGTAAGGCCTAGGACATAGTCCAGAGCATTGTCCTCGGGGATGTTCTTGCCAGTTTTCGAGATAACCACGCACAGCTCTCCCTAAAAGTATACCGCTTTCGTTAGTATATTGCCGGCTGTAAGCAAGCAAGTACATGTGAAGACGGACCTCATAATCCATTAGCTCCGCTTCAGGGGGAACTGGAACATCTGAATGTGGACCTGTCAAAGCATCTATCGTGGTAAATCGTGATATTAGCAGCGTTCTTGTCCATTGGGGGTCAGGCAGCTATTAATTGCTACTAACCTGATGGTTTCGTAAAAATGACAGGGTTTGGTGGAATTTCTAGCTGTAGGTATGACAAGTGACTGCATTAGATAAAACTCTGGATGGCATCGTAGAGGTCACCAACATTAGCCTCTTTTGCATGATCTGCATAGTTCAAACCTATGCCGATGAATATTGGTGTAGAGGGAACCGGAGATAGTAGCTTCGAGAGAGGAAGATTGTTAGCTAATAAGATACGGATAGCGCATGGGTGACATTATGTTCATTACCTCGCGCACGATAACAGTTTTCTCCGTTCGTCGCAAATCGAAGAGGTCGCCTTCGAGGAGCGGTACTGCCGAACCGACGATATCATCTAAAGAGCCATCCGTGACGTCTCCATAATGCTCGACCCCGGACTCGTCTGGGAACCGTATTAAGTTAGTGAACGTTGGTGAGGACATGGCAACGGCTATGCGGCACGAATCCTAGAGATGCACTCTACACGGTGTCGAGGTTGTGCTTATATGTTGAGAATCGAGGTATAGATATTATACAACTACTAAAAGGGATCTAAGTCTAAATAGTTGGCGCAAATGTATTTGCTTCATGATTCTAATGAGGACAAGCTCGGCTCCCCGCATCCGAAAAAATAGCCTATCAGCCTGAAGTAACACTTATTCTCAGAGACAAACCGCTGGGCCAAAAGTGTATTCCTTATTACCTACCTCATAGCACAATTTCTGTTACAGTCTATCTGACCCATGAGTGGTACCACTCATACCTTAGGTACCTCCTATCCTAGGTTAGATGGTTACAGTTATTTGGGTCATTTGTCATCTTCGCTATTCGGTGTTGCGTTCTCTTAACTTATTAGCATAATACATCATCTAGTTCGCGCTTCCATTTATTGAGGGGGATATGGTGGATCGATGACTAGCTGACGGCATCGTTTACCCCGGATATCTCCGTTTAATTCCTGTCACCGCCCGCTCTTTCTTGATGGTCGTGCTGCGCAAGTGGGACTTCTGGATGTGAGGTTAATAGACAAACGATATTTATAGCATCATGCTTTTGATAATTCGTATTAATTAGGCAATAGAGGCCTTGAGTAATGACCGACTTTCCTTGATAGAGCGTCTATCTAGGTCCCTACCTGCCCCTGAATTTCACATCCAACCCGACACGCCAATAGCCCATCGCCCAAACATTGATAGTGAACCCCGCCTGCGAAGGGTAGAGAAATATATTATCCTATAAAACTCAGTGGAATGTATTTCTAGTAGTAAAGTATATCCTGGCTTTAATAGTAGCTTTAATGAATGTGAGCCTTATCCCAGCTGATTAGACGCCAGTGCGTGGACGTATGATGTCGGATTTTGGGTCCCCAGAACACCAAAGCAATCGCTAGGAAAACGAAAGCCGCGAATATACCCGCAATAGTACCAAAAGCCTATTATGGAGACGATGTATTAGTACGTAATAGGGAACGTAGAAAATGGGTCTTGCAGGGATGGTGATCGGCTTACTCTTTCATACCCCTGGGACTCGACCCACGGTACAGTGCCTCTGATGAATCCAAATGCGACGATATTTTTGAATCCATTGATCAGTTCCAAGCATTCCGCAGCTATGGGGAAGTAACTGTCACACACGTATACCATAGCGATACTAGCAACACCGGTGAGGCCGACGCTCATTAGACCGTACGCAACGAAAACAACTACCCAATGCATCTGCTTCTCCGCAGCAAAGCCAAAAAGGACAGTGCCTGCGAAAACCAAAGAACTAGGGAGAAACAAAAGAGCTAGTCGTTCCTCAGGGAGAAATATGCCTTTATTACGGCGGGCACGGTAGGCGGAGTACTTGTCAATGAGAACACCACCGATAAGAAAACCGCTTGCCTGGCCGATCATTCCCGGAATGTTTATCAACCCTACATTTCCCACACTGAAGTTGTATGGTGGCGGGATTAGGATACTGCCGCTCAAAACATTGACCATAACAGTTGGAGCGAGGCAGATAGAGTCTTTTATCTGGGTTAGCAGCGTTCACTGAGATATATCCTGCAATTATCAATTTAGGCTTACAGATAAAAGTAGCCATCAGGCAAGCCGGATAGACAATCAAGGGGATCGGCCGAAACATCAGATCGAAAAAAGACTCCTCAGATGTAGTTCCAGACCAGGAGTTGAGCAGTGCAAAGTAGGGTTTACGGGGTATGTTAGGATCCGCCGGGAGCAACGATGAATGTGTGTTGCCTGTTGGCTTCTCAAGGTGCGCGGCGTCAGACTTGTCCATACCACTGCTGGCCTCGGCATCTATCGCTGCCCCTGAGGTCTGCGTTGGCTTAGCGTTCTGAGGGGAAGAATTCGATACGTTTAACGATCGATTGAATCTCGTCTCCGGCACAAAGAAGATAATCATCAAGAGATTGACGCCCAGAAAAATGGCGCTGAGCCATTTCCCCCATTTTAGCCCCCTACCTGTGCCGTCCTTTATTAGTATCGAGGTGAGTTGAATCAGGATACTTTAACGTACTTTCAATAAGATAACCTCCTATTAGGGGCCCTATGCTGCTGCCGAACGCAAGCATGATCAAGTTCCATGCCATTTTCCTGCCTCTTTCGTGTAGGAAGTAAATATCCTAATGATACCATTTAGAAAATAAGCCAGTTATTGACCAGGTACCTAATTAAGGGATGTAGATCTCACGTTGATGATAGCAGCTCCAAGTGCTTCAGATGCTCCTCCACCAAAGCCGCCAACTACACATGCTGCTTGTAAGCTAGCAAAACTGTCTGTTGACGCCGCCCAAATAGCCGCTGCGAATGTAATAGCGCATGCTAACATGAATACAGGCCTCTTTCCGAAATACAGAGCTGAGGGAACCCAAATGAAGTTCTATTAAGAAGTAAGGGTTACCAAAGTTACATCATTGAAGCAGTGGAGTAGCTAGCTCCTTACCGACACTCCTAGGGTAAGAATTACCCAAGAAATCAAACCTGAGGCTTCGTCGACGGACACGTTGAAGTGCTCGGAGATGAGAACGAAGACGTCAGAGTAAACAGTTCCGCTGATATTGTTCGTGCACGCAAAGGCGCAAACAGATGCGTAGGCCATATTTTTGCGCCATCTCGGCCATCTTAGTGGATCATTGGGATCCGTCGATGGCTGAGGAAATAGGATGAGGTCTTTATTATCTCGATATCGTTCACCTTCTAAGTTCTCTATTGGTAATTAGATACTGTTCCGTGGGGGATGCTCAGTTACGATTTACCTTTGAATAGCAGTACCGTGCCTTCGGTAGTATCTAATTCCTTAAGCGTTCTGAAATGCATGATGCTAGCTCTAGTAGTCGCATTCACTCGTAATACCTAGGTATTACCAGTAGAAGATATCGAAACAGCCTAGGAGTAAAGAAGATATATACCTAGCGAAATTGGAAGGGTATGGATTAAGGTGATAGACTTAATGCGCAATAGTATAGCTTCCTAGGTAGGTATCCGTTCAGTCTTGGCTTCCCCAGATTTCCAAGCCACTAAAAAGTCCCACCCAGATGAGATCGTCGCGGGATCTGTACTCTTAGTTGCCGTAGCTTAGACGCGTGTACATTTACGGCATAGCCTTAGATCGTGAAGCTTAAAATTAATATCAGGGAGGGAGATGCCTCTATTAAGGTCTAATTCGTCTAGGTGATGTTTGACGGCAATGAAGACTGCGCAGACTCTGCTCATGGAAAGAACCGCCGGACCGATGGGGATCCGATAAGACAGACAGATCTATGCACGGACATTGGACAGAGCAAGAGAAACTTATCCAATGATCTGTAGAGTAAGCTCAAGTACTCGTCGCAACTGACACGTAACTTTCATAATACCTATCTATGATATAGGGGAAGTCGAAGATCGTGAAAACCATATTTAGAAAAAAAAAAATGGTTCAAGATGTTTAAATTATTCTTAGCCAATAGATGCATCTCATTTCCATTTCCATTTCCATTTCCATTTCCATTTCCATTTCCATTTCTACTTCTAATACCTCAAGCCCTAACCCCTAACTTGGAATGTTTGAGTAAAAGGAGAAAGAGGTTTGGACGCGCTGGCGCGTTGGTATGAGGTAGGTAGGTAAGTTATCACACGGATATGAACTACACGTGACATTAAGGGGCTCACCTGTTGAATTCCGAAATATGTTGGAAGTTACTGATGCGTCAGCTGAATTTAAATTAGTTACCGTTACCATTTTCAATTTATTATCTCGTTTGGAAACCTCTGACCGATACTTTTAGTAAAAGACAAAACATGATTCGACAACGCAAATTCGCTTATCTGACAGAACAAAAGGGGTTATAATATTCGTTGGGTACCTGTTATTCGAAAATAGTTTAAGGCACCCCGGATTTGAGGTTTGCGGATTTGTGGTTTGCGGGGTGATCTTTCAAACTATGTACCTCCTTAGGTAGTAGGTTAGGTAGTAATTCAAACTAAGAACGAGCTGAGCGTCTCGGCATCATCGGGGGCTGGTAACAAAGGCCGAGGTGGGTTACGCGGATTTGCCGGACAGGGTATACTGTGCGTCCCTTACGGGGGTGCGTCCACCCGTATAGCAGCTACAGAACCTTGCGTCTTCTTCAATTTTGTGTCACAAGATTCCATATCAAGAATTCTCCGTTGGCTTATTATCATTTTCTTATTAGGTACCTCTGTTCACTTATAGCTTATTGTGTTAGTTTAATACGGAAAGAAAGGCCATACCAATTGAGATGGCATTTTGTACCTATTGTGGTCAGGAATTCCAACGAAATGAACATCTCGAACGCCACTTAGCTACTCGTAAGCAACCAACACTCTAATATCTTACCTACATCTTTTAATTTACCCGTCTACCTGAGGAGGTACCTAAGGGTAAATCGTATTCAAGATACTAATAGCTCTCATATCTTACAGACGCTAATATTAAGCGATTTAAATGTAATATCTGTCACCTATCCTTTTCCCGAAGGTACGTAAGACGCTCCCTTTTTAAGTCCTTCCCAGTTCTTTCTCTTATCCAGTTATGATTGATTGTTTTTCTTAGAGACGTTCTTCAAAGACATGTTGCAGTCCATGGTGAAACCTCCGCCGATGGGCAGACCACAAGTCAGCCTACAATCAGTGTAAGACATCGTACGCAGGAAGCTTGTCGCAATTGTGCAAGGACCAAGACAAAATGCGATTCGAGTACACCCTGCAATCGTTGTCGCGTTAAGCAAATCTCATGCGATCGGCGGCCAAGAAAGGCGACGGCGCGTGCATCCTCGTCAAGCACCGGCCAAGATTTAGCAACACCGGTGTCAGAACTTAATGTTGGCCACGATGCTGGATCGTCTACTCTAAGTATAGATGGCGAACACGCCAGACCTAATCGTAATGTTCGAAACTCTCCAGAAAATAGCGAAGCGCCTGATAATTCAACATATAAAAGCTCTGCCCCGTCACCGGCAAAGCAGTTGCATATCCACGAAGCTATCATCGAATCTGCCGCCACTAGTGAATTTGGTACCTTTATAGGCAATACACACCGACAGGGCATGGATAACAGTGATATTCCGCCTGCTGGCGATGAACCATTAATAATTGGCTCGAACATTGAGAACTGGGTCGGCCAAGCCCACGCTCTCATACCAACTCAGAATGCCAGCCAACAGAATGAACAACAATCTACTGAAACACTTGGCCCAAGCCAGTATGAGGTAATCTGTAATACAGGGTTGGCATCGCACAGCCCTACTGAGCTACAAACCGACGGGCCAGCTAGCTTGTGGAACGAAGACCAGCAGGCATACGACATTCAGTGGCAATACAATACAGACGCTGTAGAACATCAAGTTATCGTACAAGCGTATAACTATTGGTCCTCGTTTAGATGCAACCCGTTTGAGGACATGTCGAAGTGCCCCAGGACTGCCGGTGTGCTTCTTGAAAGTCTTGGCCATATGCCAGAGTTAGATAAGCTATGGGGATGGCTTGGACTTGACTTTGCGAGTCCTAATCCATTCGAACCTCTTGCAAGCTTGCCTCTCCGCGAGAGTGTACGAGATAAGCTTGCTGCCATCTCCCAGGCCCTCCTCCAAAAGGCTCTCAGGGTCCATCAACTTGACCCCGCCACAGCTGCCGCCAGCTATCCTTCCCCGTCCACGGATGGGAACTCCCGTGGGTTCCTTATTCTCCCACCTTCTGCGACTATGGAGCATTTCCTTCGCGAATATATGCGCATATTCGAGCCATTCTATCTTCTTATCCCTGGAGGTGTTTTCGATGCGAATATACTTCTAAATGGATCTAACGATACATCATCTACTTTGCTCATATTGCTTATGATCGGACAAGGAGCCATATCAGATCCTACAAAAGAAGCACGACGCTTATCGGGTGGCTTAACCGAGGTTTGTCGTATTTCCTTATTTGACACGGTTGAAAGAAATGTATCCGTCAGCCACCAACCGCTACTGCTACATTGTGCACTGGTTTTTATCATCCAAGCTGCGTGGAGCGGCGATAAGTGGCTGATGGATATTGGCCTTGGACAGCGTGGTATCTATATTGGAGTAGGTTTCCTCTTACCCCTTGCCCCTCGCATTTTACTACAGCGTTTCCCCGGACTGTTTCTAAAATTCAGGATCTGACCCATCAGTAGATCGTCCGCAATAGTAGACTATTTGATGCTCAAGTTTGCCATACAGAGTCCCTAGGGCTTGACGATGATTCGAGGTACCTAGCCTGGCTTGATCGAGAGAGATTAATTAGGTAAAATCAACTTCCTGTCTCTTTATCTTTAGGCTACGCCAATAAGGTTGCTAATATCGTCAATTTCTACCATCCAGGCTTACATACACATGGGTCATCCTCGACCTGGAGCTTAGCTTGTTCCTTGATAGTACCCTCCATATACAAATAGCCGACCTTAACTTGGTCCTACCCAGTCCTCCAGAACTTTACCTAGCTGGTGACACTGATACCTGGAAACGTGGGATGAACGGTACACCACTAGTGCAGCCGTCTCTTCGTGCATTATTTGAGTGGTTCCTTACGGATCAACTCATAGGAGATAGGCGTCTTTGCCTAACGCCCTCAGCGTTTCGATTACTGCTACATCCTACTTATTCGCTTATCAACAGTCTCCGTCAAGTCCTCAGCTGCTTTAGTGAAAGGCCAAACTCGCACTCGTTCTCGCCCGTTACGAGAAGATCTACTGATTATCGCATGGAGGAAATGCAAGTACTTCTGCACCGCTGGTTTAGTTGGTACCGTTCTCGACTTCGCGAAACCGAGCAATCAGAAGTATCATACAACCAATTTCGGAGCCCATTGATGATAGCGACTCTCATCACTTACCATATTGTCTATCTCCATACGGTGACCGGGTTTACCGATATCGAAAACTTAGCTAGGAGGCAACTGAGCGATTCTCAACTTAGGTTACTCTATTTCACTCATGCTGAACAGTATATACAGTGTCCCGATGAAGCTCTCGTGCACATCGGTCAAATTCTCTATCTTCTCCGCGCGCTCGATAAGAAAGTTCGGCCGCCATGGTGGCCCGCCGCTCTTTACCGTGTCACACTCACTCTATGGGCTATAAGCGTATTTTGCGGGGCGCGATGGAAAATCTCGTCTTCGAGTTTCATACTAATAGACGTGGAGTCACAAGGCGACGACGATGCAGTGTATCCACATTTTGACTCCAGCGTAGGAGCAAGTATTGTCGAGTCAAATTCAGCAGCGACTTCGGATCCGTCTACCAGTCATCAGGTCTGTATTCCAGCAATTACGGATCAGAGGGGAGGTGCCGAACCAGTACCACTAGATGACCCAATCCGAACACTGGAGACTTGCTTGCTTGCCTTCGGAAGCGGCATCGCCACCAGGTTCTCAGAAGGAATTCACACGAAGCTGAAACAGTTCTTAGCCAGTCGATATAGCCTGAGAAATGGGTAACTGTCTGGACTGTTTTATATGCTCTGCCTGTCATGTATTCTAATTAATTAATTGAGCTGGTCTTAGGGGGAAACGATATTATCTTACATACAACAAGCTATCTTCCATGTACCTAGCGTTGCATTCTATTAACTTGGTATAAAGGTTCCTCAAGCAGTAGGTCCATTGGCAGTTTTGGCTTCTTTACCATCCGTCCCTGCAGGCCAGAATTTCTGCATATCCGTCCTCCATTGCGCATAGAGTGGTCGATGAATCTCTTGGAGCTCCTTGGGATCTCCACGAGCCAATGCCCTAAAGTACCAATCCTCTCTCGCTACATCGTCTGGTTTGGCACCGTGAAGACGGGTCTTATTGGCGCTACTGAACGGATGGATGACATTCTGGAAGACCCATCTTCGCTCTGTAGAATAGCGGTTGAATAGGGGCTCAAGGTTCGGATCGGATGGGGATGTCGAGAAAGCAATCTGGAGAGTCTGGGCCAATGCATCTCCATCCAGAAGACCGGTGCATAGGCCTAAACCGCCAATGGGATTGTTGATATGCGCCGAGTCTCCTGCAAGAAAACAGCGACCACGATGCATGGTGCTGGCAAGTAATTGGTGCATCTTGTAGAGGCTCTTGCGCACTACGACATGACTGCTCGGTCTGGGTCCATCAATCTGTCGCAAGAGAAGCGAATCGACATACTCCGGCTCAAGGACCTGCTCATCGGTTAAAGGGGCACTGTTTGGATCATCATTAGGTTTTGCTGGGACGGCCATGCTATATCTCCAGAGCCCTTGCTTTCCGGCTTGGACGTGTTCCAGCGGTGTCACAACACCCCAAAATGTCTCATCGACAGTAAAATGGACAGAAAAATCGGGTACGACTGGCGCAACACGCAGCACGTCGGTCGCTAGGAAGCGCTCGGGCCAGGAATGACCCGAGAGGCGGATTCCAAGGAGTTTACGGACCGTAGATCGGCCACCATCACAGGCGGCAAGATATTGACCCTCAATAACTTTTTCTCCTTCGCTCGCCGTTGCTACCGTGACTGATACTTGCTTCTCGTCCTGCGACAAGCCGATGACTTCGTGTTCCCAGAGAACCTCGGTAAACCCGGTTTTTACCGCATTCTCCAGGAAGATCTCAGCGAGCCGACATTGAGCAAGCTGGATTGAATAATGGCCTGGAGTAAACTTCCCGTCGGGGCCGGGCTTGCCCATCGAATTCTTCCCTATGATCGCGCCTAGCTCCTTGCCTACCACTTTGCCATTCGCATCGACAACATCCGTCGGAAGCTTGCGCCACGCGTAACCTCCTGAAGCCATCCCCTCTGTCGCAATTTGGTCGTAGAGCCCGATCTCCTGGAAGACATAGTGTACCGGTCCGTGGTACCCTATAGCACGCGGCAGTTGATTGAGCGAGGGTTCTTTTTCTAAGACGACGTTGCGAATCTGATTCATAGCCAGACGAAGAGCAAGGAGGAGGCCGGCTGGCCCAGCGCCCACTATGATGACTGGGACTACATCAGTGCCATTGGCATTTGTATTAGGTCCGTTTGTACTCGTTCCGTTTGCTGTGGAAATCTCGTGTCTGCTATCTGAGGCGTGTGGTACCATTGCTGTTCTATAAAGATAGTCTGTATATTAAGTGGTGAGATGTCGGCAATTTCATAGGCAGAGCAAGTGTACAAGCCTCTAGATTCGTGAGTCTAAGAGTAGGCAGGGGATTGCTTCAACCTTTGTAATGTATAAATTCCCGTATCTAATATTATTATGAGCTAAATAGCCGCAACTCCAGATTCTAGATTCCAAGTACTGACCTAGGCTATGGTGCGAGAGTCGCGCGATTCGGCCTTGCAACCAAATCATTTCCGCGGACGGGTTTTAACAACTCCGCGAAGATGTATCCGGAGGAGAACCGAGAGATATACCCAGACCATACCATATCCGGAGAGGCCCTCCCCACCCTTATACACTCATGAAGCATCGTTAAACTAGATGCTGAGGTCGTTTCTATTGGCACTGCTACGCTGCTATAAGGAAACTTGCGCATAGGAACTTCGTGGTAATTTGGCGTGGACTATACTCCATAACGTGAATACGCCACAAAGAAAAAGGCAAATGAATACCCGAATCATTAGGAGGCTTGCATCTTTTACGCCAAGTAGGATGTCTAATCTACACCACCGAATGCCTACAACCTTTGGGCCCTTCCCTGGCCCGCGCCAATCCTTCGATGGACATACTCGTGACGGCTCAGGAACGAGCAACGTGGAAGCTTTCATTACATTCAAAACGACCCAGTCTGACCTTGCCAGTCTCCTGCCTCCTCCCTTCTCCTTCCAGAAGCAGGGCCCGGAAGCTTATGTTAGCATTACAGCTAAACGCCTAGATAACCTTGAGTGGCTTGCCGGGCGTGGATATAACCTGCTGAGCGTCTATATCCACGGCGTGCAGTACACGACGAAAAAAGACGGCAGGGTGTATAGGGGCACATATCTTCCCGTGCTGTGGGAAGATATGACAGATCCGATCATCAGCGGAAGAGAGGAATTAGGATTTCCGAAGCTGTATGCGGATCTGGGCATCACGCAGACAGAGAGCGCATATTCGATGGTAGCGAGCTGGCAAGGATCGAAATTTGCAGAGTTTCGTCTTGGCGGCCTGCGCGCGAAAGAGGGCGCGGACGGGATGGGGTCCCGACGGTTGGCACCCGTCGAAGCTGGCGCCGATGAGGGGCTCCTTCTGTGGCGCTACATGCCTTCAACGGGTCGACCTGGGGAAGCAGATGTGGAGTACCCTGTCTTTGTCTCGCACACGGAGGAAGCAAAGAAACAAGAAGTCAGGGTGGTCAGACGGCTAACTGCGGGGAGCGGAGAATTCAAGTGGCATCCATTGGATTGGCATGCGTTGCCTACGTTACACCACATCGTCGCCCGGTTAGAGCAGATCCAGACGTTAAATTTGGTGGCTTGTGGTCTCGTGGAGAAGGTCGGCGGAGGCGATCTCTCATCGGCAAGGAGAGTTTGATGCGAGTAGCCGAGTTTGTAAACCAGTTAAAACACCTAATGCCTAGAAACTTAAATCCGAATTTCAAATAAGATCGTACATGTGCGTAGTAATCGTGATAAATCAACAAGCCAACATTGGCATACATGGAGATCCCGGCTCTCCGTCGGAAGTGTAAGCGACTCGCTTGTAGAAAACCTCCAGCCACCCAACGCCGTATCCGACCTACATATGTACGGTAAAACGGGACGCATCGAGGACCCGACGTCACGATTACCGATGGCGTATTACTGTATACCATAAGAAGCTTCGAACTGAGCCAAAATTCATATTTTTATATCTCATCGCCCTGGCCCCACCGATGCCAATTCTGACTGTCTGGGCCAAAATCCAATCTTGACTGACTACCTAGGTACCTACCTCTATTAGATTGAAGATTAAGATAGAAGATTAAAATAGTTTTAAGCATACCTCGTTCACAATGGTGACGCAAATTACACCACAAGCACAGAATGGCAACATCCAACTCTCTCCTGATAAATCCAAACGTATCTCACCCGAAGCCCTCTGCCACTTCGTGCTGCGGACCACGGCGGACAATTTCGACCGCATGGTAGACTTCTACCTCACAATGCTTGGGGCCAGGGTCTCGCACCAGTCGCACCGGCTGTGCTTCATGACGTACGACTACGAGCATCACCGGATTGCCATCATGAAGGACCCGACGGCGGTCCCGCGCAGCAGCAGCAGCAGCAGCAGCAGCAGCAGCAAGGAGGGCGGCGCGCCGCAAGTCGGCCTACACCACGTGGCGTTCGGGTTCAAGACGCTGCGGGACCTCGTGACGTCGTACGAGGAGAAGAAGGCGGCGGGCATCCTGCCGGTGTGGTCCGTCAACCACGGCATGAGCACCAGCATGTACTACGAGGACCCGGACGGCAACCAGCTCGAGTTCCAGGTGGACAACTTCGACACCGTGCCCGAGGCCGTGGCCTTCATGGCGTCGCCCGAGTTCGCGGAGAACCCCATCGGGGCCAATTTCGACCCGGAGGTGTTCGTGCAGAGGGTCAAGAGCGGAGAGGACGAGAAGAGCATCAAGGCGAGGCCGAATATTGGCCCGAGAGATAGGAGGTAGGGAGATAGTGTATGCTCATGTATGATCAGAAGGCATTGATTATCAGAGGGGTCTGCGTGTATTCATAAAACCGATTAGGGTACGGTTTAGTAAACAATCAAAGGTTGCGATATCAAGTTCTTGATCAAATCAAACTAGAATTTTCAGCTATCTCATAAAACAACGGGAAGTTCTAACTACCTCATAACCGGGCTTGTATTTCTTTTCTTTTCTTTTTTTTTTTTTTTTTTTTTTTTCTTTTTTTTTTTTTTTTTATGGAAATCATCCTTCACGTAACAATGTTGCAAACGGGCCGTTCTAAGAGAAATCGGAAATTCATGCTCTAAGCTCTGGGCTCTAAACCACTTGTATCTTGTATCCTTTCAAGTGTTCACAACTACTTCCTCTGCTCACACCTTCTATGTCCTTCCCCTCCCTAATTGCATATTCTGTGGCGGCAAAGTCGTATAGAAAAGATGAATTATAAGGCCGTCGCAATGAAGCTGAAAGTGTCGATTCGTTGAGTCGTAATTGTCGTGTCGTTCGTTTCTCGATTTTCGTAAGACTGAAATACCCATCGAAAACTCCATATCAGGAACGCCATCCGGTGCTAACCCTTCGTCTCTCTCTCTTTCTCTCCCCTTCTTTTTGCATCGTCAACCTGGCCGTGTCGATTCCCGAGTGGCGACGGTGGGGTGTATAGGCCGTTATTAAATATCATCCCCTGGCGTATAAGGTGTGCGCCGCTCAACAGAGGATTGCCGACAAATAGCTTAGCCATCTAATTCTAGTACCTTTCCATCCGTAACGAGGGGATTCATCCTCGTGGAATTCCCGTACGCCGACTAAAGGATGAAACTCGACATTCTTCTTCATGTGGCAACCTGGGTAAAATGAAGGTGGCTGACCCGGTTTCTTCAAGCAAGAACGAAGGGGAGGTTGTTCTGTAGTGTATTCTTTCTCTTCTGTCGATGGCGGCTGAGTGAAAGGCTGTCCTAGACACTCAAGCCACGCAAAAACAGCCATTCTTACTAGGCTATCTGGTGTGATATGCAGCACGGTGTGTAGGTGGTACTTTTTTGTTGGTAATTGTGCAGATAAGAAGTCACATTCGGGATGCCAGGTATTATGGTACGGAAAACAGAATAAAAGGAATGATAGTCACCGACGAGGCTTGGGGGTACTTGCACTGATATGGTGAATTTTGAGACGGGAACATAGGGGAAACACGCCCAAAGTTAAACTTGGAACAGGATCAAAAATAAAACAATACGACACATACTCTTTATTATAGCTCTTCCATCCGAGCGTCCAAGTTATAGTTCAGGGTGTATAGTTTCCTACTGCTTAGGCTGTCTGTGTGATTCCATACCGCTAAGGTTGAAGGAGCACGGAATTATGTTAGATAGAGTAGAGACTAGAGATATTTGTACCTAGTAATGTTTCCCTAACTTGCAGAAGATTTGTTGAAACACCCTAATACTAAATAAGACGGCATTCTAGAGTAGGTGATAAACAGGTGTTAATCTAAGAATAATCAGTACTCATGATAGGTATATCAACCAGGGCGAGAGGTAGCCAAAATGTCATAACGGCATCGACGCCAGTGTTCTTTGTGGTTACTTCAATATGTTGGGATATCAACTCCACTCACATAAAAATGGTCTGAAAAGGCCCGGGGGAGTCAGACACCACTGATTAGGTACGGACATCTTCTGTCTTTCCATTTGCCTGTAATGCAAGTCTAAATACCTCCGTGCGCAGACAGCCTTTGCTGTTTGCTGGGACTCTTTCTCAAGATGGACCTTGAGCAGCATAATTGCTGCGTGCATTGTAATAAAGCACCAAAGCTCGCTATTGAAACAGCGTAGATGCTTATCTTCCATCGAAGGGACACCCCGTTCAAGGAGGTCGATTGTAGGTTGAGAATTTGCCATCGTGATGCTACTTGATACTATATATGGTATTAGCTTTTGCGGCGACAACTAGTGAAGAGTAGGTAGTTCATCGGCAACTAAGTTGAAAACTTTATTCGACTTAGGAGAAACATTGAGCTTACGCTTGGGCTGTAGCATAACAATGCGAACAAGACTTAACGAAGCTAATAATAGATCGTTTCTAACTGTCACCAGGCTTTGATAGCCTAACTCTGCTAAGCGGCTATTCAGGAGAAGGATATCTAGCGAAGTATGATAGCACACCGTTTCTGAGAGCCAGTACCTGCCATCATTTCTCTGTAGGTAAGGTCGGTGAAGCGCTAGAATGCATTCCTTTAGCTGAAAAATGCAGAAAGCATTAGCAACGATTGGTAAATTTGACTTGCTTTCCGTTGTGGCATCTCCAGCATCCCAAGAGGGGATAGCTTCTATTTCTTTTGTGATTTTATGGGTGTATCGCAGTACTTCCTCATAGCTGAGATCTCCAGAAGGCCTTTTACTGGATAATCGTTCAGATATCTCAAGACGTAAAGCCCAGCTGCGAGCACTATGGACTTGGTAAGACGTCAGGGTATAAACATCAAGTGGTTTTGATGTAGAGGTTTCCTTCGATGATTTGGTGAAGTCGTCATCATCGACATTCATAGGGGGGAGGATATCAGAGTTGATGCCATGGAGGAGAGATGGACGGCCGTACTCGAAGGCATTCTGCAGATCTAATTCTCGAAGGCTAGCCCATATTCTTCTTTTCATCTCCCTTTCATAGAGTGTACCCATACTAGACGAATCGCAATGTAATCCATCTATAATCGCATCTTGGGTCAAAGAGCTAGTCTCCTTCCACCATCGCTTTTTGCCGATCATGGCCACTCGCTTAGCGATATAGACTAGGCAAGATATCTGGTAGTAAACAATTTTACGATGTTTTGGGCCTTGCCGTTTTAACCACTCCTCGCATGCATAAATCCATCTCGCACACATGGCATGGTACCTCGTTGGTATAGATGTGGCCTCAGCGGAGCGAGTAGTAGCACAGGTTGATATGGATATCATAGCCAAGATAAGAGCCGTCATGGTAGGGTCTTGAGGCTGCTCGGGTAGCCAAAAATCGGCATATTCTCTCCTAAATGTAGGTATATGAACTGTTCGATGAATTTGTTCTAGGCCATCAAGATAGAACGAAACCAGAGCATCGGTGTCCTCTTTGGAAGGAAGGAGACTTTCTAGCATTGCCCCTTTTTGAAGCGAAGGATCCCCACCGTAGCCATTTTTGGTGAATTTGTCTTTTGTCAGATTAACACCGAGTGGTTTAAACCATTCATCAGCTGTTTCCCTGATAAATGGAAATAGCTCAGGGACCTATACACAAGATAAAAATAATCAATATAAAAATAGGTAGATACCTCATGTATAAAGAAACTTTACCTCGCTGAAGAATTGGAAGAGATGATGTCGGCCATAATATCCTTGTGGATCTCTTTCTCTCGGATCTGAAAGCTCGGTATTTTCCACGTGGATTGTATCGTAGTCAAACTCAGTCCATAAAAATGTTGGCGAGTCTAGTTGAACATCATTTGCCATGCGATATTCATCTTCATCTTGGGCGTTGCCGATCAAAGCCCCATCTTCTTTGGGATCTCCATTCGATGCCCCTAAACTGTCGGGTTTAGCATGGTCACCTACCACGCAGGGAGTTGAGGCCACAAAATCGGTCTCGGGCGATAGAGGTGCCTGAGAAAGTAATGCTTTCAACTCAGCGACTTGGGCCTGAAGGGTTTGGATCTGCTTTTCTTGCTGTAGGACCGAAGCGTTGAGAGAAGGCGACTTGTCTGTCTCGTATAAACATTGAGCTCTCCTCCCTGTTCTTACGCATCTTTGGCAAGGCACGTTCCGATCACAGGACAGCTACATCCAAAGACTTAGCAACGCAATTCAATTTTTAATGAGCAAGAGGTATCTTATATAGGTAATAATTAGCATACTTTTTTCTTCCGACATTCTGTGCAACTTAATTGCACGCGTTTCTTTCGGGGTTTTCTCTCTCTAGCGAGGTTGTTCTGTCTCGTAGGTCTCGATGGTTCGGTTATATCCGCTGTCCTGGCGACTGTATTGGAGAGCATTTTCGCCGATATGTGGAAATGACCTTAAAGGCCAAGATTGTACGATTGAATATAATCCTGTTAAATGAAGAGATATATCTTCACGAAGCGGACTTAAGAAGAATTGCCGATATCCCATGTCTTCCGGTCGTAAGAATGACCCGTATATTTACTTATATCCGATCATCTCCGTCTTAGAGCTATCCCCCACCTTAAGAGGTGTCACATTTTACTGTACCAGGTATTCATTCGTTATCTGCGTCTTTTTCTTTTCAGCTTCGAGCTAGCACTTAGCATTACTCATGGTTATACATTATCTTAAGCCTTTTTCTTTCAGCTTCAAGCCGACATTTTATGAAGGTTATAGGTTTATGCTCTATAACGTTAATGCTCATCTGTGCAAGCTTCTCACAGCGGTCTGCGAGGAGAGACTTATCGAAAAAGCAATCGCAACTCGGACATGAACCTGTCACTTTGGCGTCAAATATCTCGAGACAAACGATACAGGCGGAGTCGATAGTACACTTCGGGCAAGTATTAACGCTCGGACAGCGACTTCCGGTACGGTGGAGGACGTAGTCAAGAATCCAACTGAATCTGTGCCCACATGCGTACGATGAGGTGCCTGTGAGTAGCTCGGCCTGGCCGCAAGTCGCTCTAATCGCCGAAGAGCCATGTAGAATTGGGCTTCTCCCGTCATTCATATCGAACTACCAATATCGTGAATGAGACAATTAGTGCAATTTAAGGAGAAATTGAAATGAATTGGGCAAAATGAACTTGATAATTACTCGATATCACTATTAAGTATATGAAGGGCATAGGTCAGTATAATGGCATGAAGTCTTTATATTTGACTGGAAAGGCATTGTTCAGACATTAAAGATGTGGGAAACAAAGGAGACAACAGTCATTCTGTGCAAGTCCTTATTCACAGGGGCCCTCCTTTCCTCATGGCAATAATACTAGGTCCTTAGTGACGTCGGTAAACCCTTGTGAGGCGGTTTTCGCCATTGCATAGAACATGTATTTGGGGTCCTGGATTTATGTATAGATTCCGCCAACCCATGAGTAATTCAAGAGTGGAATCAAAAAGTTATATATCACTGAAAACTTAAGTACTTTAACTCCTATGTATATGTTGCTATATGCCTCCTCCTGAAAGATGGAAACGCTACAAGCAGGTTTCCCTTCGAGTAGTAGCAGATGTTACAAGAATAAAGATGGATGTGTATGTGCTATAATCTCGTCGCACCAGATTGAGTGAGCTAAGGATCCCGCCTCTACGTCTGTATCCTCTCTTTCTATGGTCGGCAGATATCCTACCCCCACGTATAAGCTTGGGGTTTGACCAGATGGCAAGCGAGGTACACCTTCATTTCCTTACTAATAAATACCTCCTCACTTCCCAATACGACGTACTCAATCATGTGCCCTTATGCTTTTTGAATGGCATCTTCAAAAGACCCTGGACGGATACGTTCGCCTATCTCGTCGTTGTTGCACTGCCTTATTTCCGTATAGTGAGCGACATCACAGTCAAAGTGCGAGGCGGCGCATGATGGACATCGATCCTCGGTCGTGCAGTCTCTCAGAGGAAGAGTCGCGAACAATATTTGAGCGAGATATCCTCCCGTCCGAACTGAGCAATCTTTCAGCGGCCACGGCCGAGCCTAGCAACGGTAATGGGACCGACAGAGATAGAACCCCGCTTGCAGTCCTCCTTATCGGTCAGACCGGCGCCGGGAAAACGCGCGCCGCACCCGCGCTCAAGAGCTCCCTGACCCGTCTCCGGGGCGTCTCACGGCTCGCGCACTTCGTCGCCGACACGTACAAGACGTTCCACCCAGCATACAGCACAATCCTCGCCTCGCACCCCGCCCTAGCATCCGCAGCCACCAGCCCCGACGCGCGACGATGGCTCGCAATGGCCGCGTCTCACGCCGCGTCGCTGCGCGCGGACGTGCTGCTCGAGTCCGCGGCCCGGCACCCGGGGGACTTCGCGGACCTGGCACAACTGTTCCGCGCCTCGGGCTACCGCGTCGAGGTCGCGGTGCTAGCCGTCCCCGCGGCGCTCAGCCGCCTCGGCATCCTTGCGCGGTACTACGAGAAGCAGCCGGAGGCCGGGTCGCGGGGCGGTCGGTTGCCGCTGCGCTTGACGCCGCGAAAGGTCCACGATGAGTCCTATGCGGGGGTCCTGGAGGCGGCGGCGTTTGTGGATTCGTCGGATGCGGTTGATCAGGTTGTTGTTGTTCGGAGGGATGATTTGGTAGCGTATGCTAATGAACGAATCAAAACGGTCGGTGACGGTGATGGTGATGGTGATGGGTATGGCTGGAGGCAGGCGCCGAGGACTGCAGAGGTTGTATGTATGGAGAGAGAACGGCCGTTGACGGCTGGAGAGAGAGCTGCTGCCGAAGGTAGCTTACAGAGACTTTGGAAAATGAATGTGCCTGGCCTCGAAAGCCAGTTGGTAGAAATCGAAAGGATGTTGGAACCCCTGTTAGTTGCTCCCGACGATTTAACGCAGATACCCCTAAAACTGCTCCCTCTCCCCAATTCGATTCACAATAGCAAAACCAATATTGAGATAGGCCTCGGTCTTGGGAATATATCTCCCAGGTAGTTATACTTAGCCCCCTTTTGCTTGAGTTTGTCCGCCGAGGTAATCAAATTAGGTCTACGAGACTAGCGCTAAGCAGCATTACATAGCAGTTTAGGCAAATATAACTAGCTGAATAAATGTTAGGATATATTCAAACTGGATGTGTTCTTACACATGCATATAGAGGACAGCCACATACTTGTTTTTGGTGCTCGATATCTTATTTTAACTAGCATGTCCAATCCCCCTTTTCATCACTATCTAATCCCATGTCTATCAAACATGACTGCTCGTTAGCGCTCTATATGCTTAATACATATATCTGAACTCGGGATTTAGATCGCCCAGCTCGCTCTTTTCGTAATCCGATAGCCCTACGTCTCTGACAGCCTTCTTTCTCCGTTGATTTTCGCGGTAGATAGATATCAGGTACAAGACCGATGCCAAGCCGCTCAAACATGTAAAACCGAGGCAGATCGAATAGCCGGTCGTAAAATAGGGCGCATCGGTGTTGAGGAACGCGAACGTGGATATGATTCCGCCGATGTTGCCGAAGCCAATCTGCCATCCTGTACCTATAGCTCTGCGATGATGACCACCGAGGTTCATACTAAACCAGCAGACGGTAATGGGCAACACGCTGTAAGTGCTCATCGTAACAAGACACAACATCGCATACTGAACAGGCGTGTTGTCGTGGACTCTGAGCAAAACGCCGAAAGCTGTAAGACCCAGGGCAAGCGGTGCAAGTGCGAAAGCTGCACGGTGGTGCATCCAGTCAGATAGCACAGCCGTGAGTAGAGAAAACCCGAATGAAGCAGCCCAAGGGACCACGCTGTGGAGCTGAGTCTGAATAGGATCGTAGTGATATGTTGAAATAATGGTAGGCGCGAAAAAAGCGTAGCTGTATGCGGGAACAATCAATCCAAAGTACATGAAGCCGCCAAGCCAGACGCGATGGTCTTTCATTACGTTTATAACATCGCGGAAGGTGGTCTGGCGATCGGCAGCATTGTGGCCTTGGTCGGCTTGTAGACGGGCTTTAATATAAGTTCGCTCCTCTTCGGTCAACCATTTAGCTTCCTCAGGGCTATCAAAAGTTAGAATCAAACCAGCTACGCTTAAAGTCGCAAAGTTCACTTACAAGGAAGGGAAGATAAAATAAAAAACGAGCGCAACTAGGCACGTAAGGATTCCTTCAAGTATGAAAATCCATCTCCAGCCATTATATCCACGAATACCCTGCACTATTCAATCGTCAGTATATCTAGGGATTCTTCTCGCTAGAGCGCTGGCGCAAAGCATTAAATGGAATTTACACATACTCTTTCCTATAGCTGACGCTAAGAGACCTCCAAAAGCTCCAGCTAGAGAAGTGGATGTGAAGAATAGAGAGTAACGCTTTTGCGATTCACTTCGCTTATACCACATGCCTGAGCACGAGCGAATGTTAGCGATATATACTCATGGAAAGTATATTATGACATATTATTTCAGGTAGAGGTTACGTACTAATAAGGTAGAAGCATCCTAGAGTCTACGTTAGCTAAATTCAAACATTAGAGCTAGAAGACTCGTTACTTACCAGGAAACATTCCACTCTCGAACAACCCTATTAAGTCGTGTAAGCATGATGGTCTTATTCTAACTTGAGTGTAAGGCAGTACCTAGGAAGAAGCGTGTTGCAAGGAGACCTGAGTAGTTCTGTACAAGACCTTGACACACGGATGAAATGCCAAACCCCAGCATACAGGTAGGAAGCCATATTCGAGGTGAGAACCTCTTCAGGAAGATATTGCTAGGAATCTCGGCGATGATATACGGCACAAAAAACATAGTTAAGGCTAAGGTCTTTATTGTCAGTATGAAATATTTGTTTCTGAATAGTTTTTACCTACCCGTATTGTACTCATGATTCTCCAAATGTAAATCCTCAGCCAACCGGAAAGATCTCGCATTGGCAATGTTGACTCTGTCTAAGAAAGCCAGTAGATAAAGAATACAGAGGAACGGTATCAGTTGCCAGTCAACACGTGTCATGAGCTTCCGCTCCGTGGTATGAGGAGGGCATGGGATGTGAAGCTCATCCTCGGAAGCGGATATGCTGGGATGATAGGTGTTGCTCCCAATAATCTCTTCTACTGGCTTGTCCGAATCGCTTGGGGGCGAAGCTGCGTGAACACTAGGATTAGCCATTACTATACACCACGTCTCGCGCTGTGCGATTGAAATAATCCGAAGCTTTGTTTAAGGATGCGGTATAATACACGACGCGAATTTGGAGTTAAGATACGGAAATTGGAGAAAATTGCGACGTACGGGGAAGCTTGCTAATATGCATTTTTCAATCCAAGAGATCAGAGACAATCGGCGCACCACCATAAAAAAAGCGAAATTTAAAAAGCAATTGACTTGCGTACTCGACGGCAACGATAACAGTAGGTCGTAAGATGAAGCACGAATATCGTCTCCCAAACGATAAAAATTTATAGTGAATTACACCGCTGACGGGGGCCGGCCGTTAATATGAGTCGAACTCAGGCGGTCGACGATCTCCAAATATAGGAAACCTTCGCGCGAATTCGGCCTTGGCTCTCGAACCTCTTGAGCCTCAAACCCTAATATCTCATACGATAATGAGCAGTACGGACGTATGACCCTATTTAGCGGCTTGAAGGATAATGAGTCTTCAAGAAAGAATATTCAGAAATATTAGATTTTGGGAGCCGATGTCGCTTTATCAACATGAGTTTATACCTGGCCAACTGGAGCCGCTAGACAGGGTCAACTGAAAGGGGAAAAGACCAACGGTCGGACTTCAGTTTGTGCGGGGAAAATAGAAGTTGCGGAGAAGAAAGAAATAAGACCCTGGAATGAGAACCAGTCGACCACTCAGCTCTCTTCTAATGCGTAGTATTCTCCCGAATAGTTTACCGCGGCAGCTCTGTAGCTGGGTGTAGTGACGAATCTACGGACGAATCCCCGGATCCTTCAACCCTTTTCTTCTATCTGGCATGAGACACGCTTCCAAGAACCCAATCAGAGGTTTGCAAACAAGGGCTGAGTTGTCTCTCTTGGTGCCAATTGGTTCATGCCCTCCCCTCTTGCTGTCCCTGGAGCACATGGTCTCTCTACCCCAGATACGACTAAGGCACAGGATAGTATACGCAAGGGCCCGTCCCGACTCCGACCCGACCACATCGTCCGAAATTTCGGGTGCCGTAACCTCATATGTCATCAACCATGGGTTGTGTCGTAGTAGACATGATATACCTACCTAGTAAGTACCTACCTAAGGTAGGTAGGTATAGGTATATATATTAATCTCGGCATAACAACGTTTTAGATACGAGAGGAAAGCTCTTTTGATACAACAGTCTTCCATTTTCGTACGTTAAAATACAGCCAATACAGTCAATACAGTCGAGCAACAGGGCCGAACCTAGAAACATTAGCACCAGCAAATACTCGAAAGCCTTCGACAGTGTCGAATGGGTAGGGATAGTTTTCGCTTTTTTGCTTCCCACTCCTAGCTGACAGCAGAATGAAGTGATACGTCATAGCAACAGCTTTGGGAATAGACCCATGCAGCCATGCTAGCAGACAGATTTATTTTTCATCTCAAATCGGATAATGCGAGTCCACTCTGTTGCGACCAAGACAGCCTCTTCGTGTTCGGGGTCTGACGCAAGAGAAGCGCGAGGAATCAGTTGTTGGCGTTTTTGACGTATTTGATCGGGTGGGAAACCATCGAGCTTATTAATGCTAACGATTAAAAGTATACCTTAGGTAGGCATTACGCGCTATACGATGGGAGGTGTATATATCTCTTACCTATTGTCCCACATTTAGCTAGGAGCACGTCGACCAAGATCATAGCGGATCAGGTATCTAATCCCGCGACTTTCTACTACCTAACACGCAAAACTTTTTTCGGACCTATCAGACTTACAAAGTGCCGAGTACCGAGTTGAAAATTAAATCGTATGTCACAGACCCGTTCGTCTTTAATAGCAACTTCGGCGTCAGGGGTGTTATAAGCTCTCCGACTCATGTGTTCTCCATCTCTCCAGTATGGGCCAAAGAGAAAAGTTTGACTACCTAATACATTTAGTATTTATATTGGTAAGCCGGCTGGTACAGGTATGTTAGGTACTGTACCTAGGTCTTGTTCATCGAGGCTAGGGGTATCAATTGACGCGTGCGACGAGAGATCTAACCCAGCAGGCTGGTTCGAATGATAGATAGAACAGATGCATTGAACCGGGACCGTTCGCAGTTAGGGGTTGTGATCGATGCCAACTTCCCACTGTGCGCGATGCGTAAACCAAAGGTAGCAGTTGGCTTATGAACTCAAGACCAGCATGCTATGAGGTCTAGCCTTGCCAGCCTAGTTGGTCTGGGTTTGCTATGTGATAGAATGATATCACATACGAACCTACGAGCGATACAATTGGCCTTATGGCGAGGCAACTACAGGTAGGCTCAGGAGTTCGGTGGACGCTAGCGGGTAATGTACCCTCATATGCCTCAGTAGCTTCGTAAGGTACTACGTTAGGCAGTCGCCATAGCAGATCGAAGTTGCGTGATTGAGCTGCGTTTCCTCTCTAGGTTTAGTTAGATCTTGGCTATCAGTGAAGACAGGGAGGACGATGAGGCGCACCCGAATAAGTTACACCAATTACTCCATAGAAGAGCAGGCCTCTTGCTCTTAGTGTTCGCGGAGGAATAAATGGACCAATGATAACCCCCACGAGGGAAGGTTGCCCTGTACGCTTATTTCGGGGACGCCTACTCGTAGAAGGTCATGTAGTGTTCAAGGCAAAAAAAAAAAAAAAAAGTAAAGAAATTTCAAGAAGCAAAATGTTGTATGTAATAATTAAGTACCTTAGGTACCTAGGTAAACTGAAAAGAAACCATAGTGATCCCATAGTGGGACTTCTAAAAAAAAAAAAAAAAAAAAAAGGCCTTTGCGGCGAAAAAAGTACCTAGCCACCGAGTTGATATAATAGATATTCAACGTTAGCTAGGAAGCAGCATACTACATCTTATGTAACAAAGGATTACCCTGCTCGGTCAACCTTTTAGACTCCTTTGAGTTAGAAGGTTGTACCTACCTACCTCTGATAGGAATAATCAATAGACGTAGCTTCCAGTTGAGCAAAGCAGGGTATAGCAGGGTATAGCAAGGCAAGTCGCAAGGCAAGTCGCAATTGCAACATAACAGCTTTTAAACTTATCTTAACCATTCCTTCTTCCCATCATTTCAAACTCTACTTTTCTTGTATTTCACTTTCTTTCGTCTCATCCAAGTGCTTGCACTCCAAGTCTATTTCCGTTTCCGTTTCCGTTTCCGTTCTTACATGTTTTACATGTTTCTCTCGGCCGTATCATCACGTCATATCTCCCCGTTACGTGTACCACCTTTTAAGATTTAAGGATTAGTTGAACTCTCACTCCCACTCGCGCTCACGCCGCATTCTGATCGGCAACCGCCTATTTTTCCTTTATTATTACGGTATCCCGCCGATTCTTAAACTTCCACAGTTGTCAAGATGAAGGCAGAATACTCGGACGAACCGGTGACTTATGACACCCACGAAACCACCATACCCCATGGATGGTCGGCTTGGTTTGGCGGTCCCGACGTCAAGATAGGCCCTCGGATCGCTCCTCAAATAGCGCCGATCACCACCGATATTCACGACTCCTCCAGCAATCTCAGCAGCGATGCAATCCTCAACAGGCAACTTGAAGAAGAAGCCGGCCATGCTATCCAGTATCGTACTTGTAGCTGGCAAAAAGTGCGTCCAAGAGCCCCAGCTTTAAGTGAAAGCCAAAGACATGTCATTTGCTAATACTAAAACGTAGACGGCTGCATTGTTGTTCTCCGAATATATCTGTCTGGTAAGTTTTTTCAATCTTCGAGTCTCTCTTCCTTCTACAATAGATTCTCGTCTTTTTTTTTTTTTTTTTTTTTTTTTTTTTTTTTTTTTTTTTAAAAAAAAAAAAAAAGATTGAAGTTGAGACTAACAAGACACTAGGCAATAATGAGTTTTCCTTGGTCATACAGCGTCCTCGGGCTCGTCCCTGGGTAAGCTTTTTCTAGCTCCGGAGCAGCTGGCTTAGTTGAAGCTTACCTGTTACTGATGTACCACTTAACAGGCTTATCCTCACCATAGTTCAGGCTCTAATTGTTTTGTACACGTGCGTTATCCGAAGTCTTGACTCGCAATCACTGAGTATTTCTGCTAACTATTCGCCATTTAGTTCTATCGTATTATGGGAGTTCTGTTTGCGACACCCCGAAGTCAGAGATGTATGTGACATTGGCCAGATGCTATTCTGGGGCCAGAAATGGGCATGGTATTTCACGGCCTTTATGTTTATCTTGAACAACACCTTCATCCAGGTAAGTCGATGCTCCCTGCCATCATTCAGGTTCGTAAAATCTAACCAATTATAGGGGCTCCACGTCCTTGTCGGAGCCAAATACCTTAATACGATGGTTGGCCCGGATGCTGGTATATCTTGCCAGACCGTATCTTTCGGCGCCATTGTTGCTGTCATTTGCTGGTTATCGTCGCTGCCTCGCACGTTTAGCATGCTTTCGAAGCTTGGAACGGCATCAGCGGCGTTCACGTTCGTCTCGGTCATCCTTGCAACAATCTTCGCCGGGATCCAAGACCATCCAGCAGGTTTTAATGCAGAACCGGCTACGAACCCTACTACCGGCGCAGCATTGCCTTTCGGTAACCCAATCGTCACGGCCGTTCCTATTCTTGGTACAACATTTGTCTCCGGCTTGGGAGCTTTTCTTAATATCAGGTAAATTGGACTACTCCCTTCACGTGATACATAAAGCTGACAGGCGTAGCTATACTTTCATTGGGCAAATTACGCTTCCTAGTTTTATTGCCGAGATGCGTGAACCGAAGGACTTCCCTAAGGCACTTTGGGCATGCACTATCCTCGAGATCATTGTCTTCAGTGTCGTTGGTGCAGTGACATACGCGTTCGTAGGCAACCAGTATATGACCTCGCCTGCCTTCGGATCCTTAATTCCGCTATACAAGAAGGTCGCTTTCTCATTCATGATTCCCACGATTATATTCTTGGGTGTCCTGTACGCCTCGGTCTCCGCTCGATTCATTTTCTTTCGAATTTTCCATAACTCGCACCACAAGAATGAACATACCATCGTTGGCTGGGCCACTTGGGCTTTGATTCTATGTAGGGCTTCTACAGCTAACTTCTTAAGGTTTATCGTTGCGCTAACAATGTCTTAGTTCTCACTTGGGTTGTTGCCTTCGTGATCGCTAACTCTATCCCATTTTTCAACTCTCGTGAGTTTCATACGGCGTTTATGGGTCTCTAGGGTATAGCTAATTGATCAAATAGTTCTCTCCCTCATGTCCTCTTTATTCGATTCATTTTTTGGTTTTATCTTCTGGGGCGTTGCTTATTTCCGCATGAGGAAAGCCGACGGTTCTGTCGCATTGCTCAAGGACCGTTCATTCCGCGGATGGTTCGAGGGTATCCTTAACATTATCATTATCTTAACTGGCATATTCTTCTTATCAGCTGGAACATACGCAAGCGTCCAGGGCATTTTAGATGAATTTGCCCTGGGCACGGTTGGAAGCGCATTCCAGTGCGCAAGCAATGGCATTTAAACAGCATTTAAACAGCATTTACAGGTTTACATTTTCAAATATAACAGAGGATACCCCGGGCGAATGTACATACGAACACGATGATAGAAAGAAGGAATACTATCAGAAGTTATACAATTCATGAGAATTGTGGATATACGTTGAACTTTGGTTAGAATTTAGGGTAGGTACTGCAGTCTCAATTGAGGCCATGCAAGTCGAATAGCTAGAATAATAACTAGTACGATTATAGAGTTACCTGCAACAATGCTGGAGAAATACCCAGGGTTTAGAATAGCTTGAAAAGATCCAATGAGTATGGCTGAAGATTGAGAGGGAAAAAAACAAAATCTATATAAGTTTGCCTAAACGTCATAATATGGAACTCCTAGTCTATGCTATACTTGACTACTCATATTTATAGCTCCTAGGTAGAAATTGATGCTCATCTCGTTCTAAGAAAGGGGACGATTGCTACCAAGAAAAATAATCATGAAGGGAAGAAATTGGTTGTTGATATCAACTGACCAGCTCAGACAACAGCCATCCTACAAACCTTATACCATAAGTAAAGATAGGTAAATAAAACGTGTTCGAGGTTGAGACGAAAATGTGAAGGCCCTTGTTTTCATGTGGCGCCTAGAGTTAAACTAAAGACCCTATGATTCTTGGGTACCACCTATAGGTAAAGCTGATATTCATCTCTTACCAGTCATACGTCGTCGTCAAGCTTTGATAAAGCAAGAGTAACGACATCATCATGTGAGTATGTTGGATGGAGCACAATAATTGAAGTGAAAGAACTACGTTAACGTATCTAAGTAGTCACAATCTCTAACGAAGACAGTGCTTATAGTTTAGGTACCTGTCATCTTTAACTGTTGCACTCTTTCTTTAGGCGTTGGGCTAGGTATCTCGAAATTCGAAAAAGGATATGTAGGCCAAAAGATCAGCGTTGGAAATAACACCTGCCTAGAACCACGTACTGAATACCAGCCTGGACGGGAAAATTACCTTATATCATCTAAATGGGGGAATGTACACTACAATATAGCAACTATGCGTTCTGCATGTCCGAGTTGCAGCCCTGAAGCAGGACGTCGTGGTTCCTGAATCCTACACTAAGGACTACTGTATAGCTTAGATACTTCTCTATAGAGGTAGTAGTATTATATGAACATTTTGGCTTAGGCGCCGTATGCCAAGACGACTAATGTAGGTGGTTAGCGCGAATACGACTTTATGATATTGAACCAGAAGAAAATCAAGACGAGATAATCATCATTCCTTTTCAATTAATTGCCATAGGCACAACATTACGTCTCATGCTGCAATACGCGCATGTGTGTGTGTGTGTGTGTGCTAAAGCTAGGTCAGTAACCTCGGAGCCAAGTCGTCAGCTAGTTTTCTCCTATCGTTACTATTCGTCAAGAAGGATTAATTAATACGCCCCTGCGATTGTGTCGTGATTACATACATATACCCAACAGTCCAGCACGCGACCTTCTGCCTCCTATTATCTTGCCGGCTGACCTAATACAATACTCAACAATCATCTGTTTGCATTACAGAGAGTTACACATAACACGTGCACGGTTCCTGCACGGTTTCCAGCTTGCTCACCAGCACCTTGAACACCAACTACTCCGAGGAAGTAAGGACGAAGAGTACAAAACAGTAGAGGCAGCAACGTAAAGTCGTCTGGACGACACGAGATAGCCTCTGTATATTGAACGGTATGGTCATCAAAAGTTGTCCCCACCTTATGATACTTTTCAACCCCGAGGGGACGCCTCAAAAAAAAAAAAACAAAAAAACAAAAACAAAAACAAATTAACACAGGCCTCAAGAAAAAAAAGGCACTCCAGATTCGTAGTCGAAGTTTGCTAACCCGGAAAAAAAAAAGTATAGAATTCCACATTGCAACACGCATAACACAATCAAAAACAACATACAAGCCAGCCTTGAAACTAAGGGGGTGGGGGAAGGGGTATCCATAAAAAGAAGAGAGCATATCCTCTTCTCCTATTTTTCATCCCGTTGGAACCGGGTCGTCATGAGCATCCCCCAATTTGAAAATAAATCGTCATCTCCTTTGAAAGAAAAAGAAATAAAAAAATGATTTAAAAAAAAAAGCCGCATAAACTTCGTCAAACGTCGGGAATAAGGCATTCAAACCCGTCATCAAGCCCATTTCATAAAACCCGCCTTTCCATCCCACCTGTTTTTCCAGACAAGAACCCCCGGCAACCTAAAACTCGAAGACGAAGAAAAAAAAAACCGGACCGTTATTCTAGTTCTCCAAAAACATTCGATCTACTCTCTTGTTCGGGCGTTGCGGAGGTTTGGGCGTGTCTGGTTCACCAGCCTGATTGTCATACCCCAGCAGGATAAGCCGCCATCTTGATCCGAAGTCTCTTCCTCCTAGGGATGTGCAGGCTTCTCGTCGTGCGCCGTGCGGGCGGGCGGTGGGGAGCTCGGCAAGGGAATCTCGTGTGGTTCTCGTGGCTCTCGTGGCTCTCGTACGGAATTCATCTCGGATGTTGGCGTTGCAACGCGAACAGGAGCTGGACCTGTAGGCGCCCCTTTTTCATCTATACTTCCCATAGTCTCCACACTTCTTCCTGAGGCTAGAAAGCTTTGAACTTGGTTCTGCACTTGATCTCTTGGAGGGGACTTTGTGCGTTTAACCTCTATATTCTCCTTCGTTTCCCGATACTTATTCTTAATCCATCCGATAGGACCTTTGAGCTCTTCCTTCTCTCTACTTCCGGCCTCACTTTCCGCTAGGGTTGCTGCTACATCTGAGGACTCCCCGGTCCAGCTCTTTCGTGGTCTTTGTCCACTTCCAACAGAAGATGTGCTTAACTCGGCATGGGAATTGTTGCCAAGATTATGAGATTGCTCACTGGAGAGATCCTCCTTTCGTCGAGATATACGCCACCGATGCCTTTTCTCTCTTTCGGCCGTGTCTGGGGAAGAAATGGGCGCCACTCCCTCTAACTGTTCTACGTCGGAGCCCTCGTTAAATGACGAGTGCAAGGACGTTGAAGGGGAAGTCTTGGCCTTGAGCGTGGTGCCGTTCTCTGTATCGGCATGAGCAGTACTTGCAGACGGGACCTGGGACGGGACCTGGGACGCTCGTGGTGTAGATTCTGAAGGCGTTTCTATAGAGCTGCCGTTCTCTGCGTTAGTAGGACCCGGGTGGCGGGGTTTCTGTTCTATCGGGTTCGGAGCTTCATGGACGGGGGAAACCGTGTCCGAATGAGGAAGTGAGGCAGTCGAACTTTGTGCACTGGGATTGGTGCTACTAGGTAATCGCTTTTTGCGTAGCTTGTTGGGTTGCCGCTTCTCGCCTTCAGCAGTTGGGGATCGCTGGAAGAGACTCTGCAGATTCCTTTCCCTTAATGGGGTTACAATATCGGCAGGAGGGCCTAATAACCTTTCTTGACTTCTTCCAGCCGATTGTGACCCTGCCGCCATCGGAGTTAAGAGTTGCGACGTCGCAGGAGACTGTTCGGTTACAGCTGGCGCTTCTTCAGCTACCGTGGGAGGCGCGCCCGTGGTAGGGCCAGCGGGCGAAGGAGAAGATGGAGCTACCGACACGGTGGGCGAGCTTTGCCGAGGATGAAATTTCCCGGAAGGAATATGAGGCGACTTCTTAGAAGGAACCGTATTACTTCTTGCGAGCCCCCCGTTCGGTGTCAGAGCAGGACTACCCGGCGTGGAAGCACCGTTGGAGTGGATTGAGTGCCGCGATGATGTAGAACGGTTCCGCCTAATCATGCCATCTCTACTGACGCTCTCGGCACCAGCGCTAGCACTTGAAGCAGATCTTGTCACGCCGATATTGCGGTTTGGTGTCGCAGGCGTGACAACCGTCGGTGGGCCCTTTTCAATTTCCTGCTTAGTCCTCTCGTCCGTGGCAGTACCTTGCATACCGATTAAGAAGTGGTCTTGATTTTCAATCAAGAATATAATAACGCATTGGTTGAGTCGGTATTCCTCGGGCGCCATGGCATGTTGCGGATGCGAAAGCATTCCAGGCTGGAAGATGGCAGCTAGATTCTGGGCTGTCATTCGATTTTCATCTGCCTTGGCAGCAAAAACCGCGAGCAGGTCCAAAATATATAAGAGCAGCTGTCGGTTGAGGGGAGGCAGCTCCTTAATAAGCTGTTGGTATTTTTCTATAGCTTCAGCTTCGTTGAAATCGTCAACGAGTTGGGTACCTTCAGTGTCGCCGACCGCCTGCTTCGTGTGCCCACGCAAGGGATCTCGGAATCGCTCGTATAAATCTAGTGGAACGACGGGTTCTGGCAGATCATTCAGGTACCGTCGGAGGACGTTGGCAGCATCATGGACTGTATACCCATCCCACACAAGACCTTTA
Organism: Daldinia bambusicola; assembly: GCA_022478815.1. Classification (NCBI taxonomy): domain Eukaryota; kingdom Fungi; phylum Ascomycota; class Sordariomycetes; order Xylariales; family Hypoxylaceae; genus Daldinia; species Daldinia bambusicola. The sequence continues at coordinate 508,896 of MU284071.1, forward strand.
CCGTATCGATCGGGCGAGTCGAATTGCATTTTGAGCTCCTTAATGCGCTTCTCTGAGCCGCTGAGGCGGAAAATTCCCTCCACACTGGTAGCTATTATGCACTATTAGCTGAAGACTGGGCATCTTACGATTTTGTTGCTAACCTTTTTCTTTCAGAAAAACACCACATTTGGCCACTACAATTGGTACGTATCCATATATATAGCTTTTACCATCTTCGTCGACAAGTGAAATAGCGACGTTCGCGTAGGTAATGCTTTGTCGTAGAGGAACACCAAAAATGCCCTTAGGCTGTGATTCTATTGTGATTTCCACGTTAGCTAATAAACTTCTTACTGCGATCTCACTGTGCGTTTCTCTCTTCTCCTTGACTGCCGACAAAGAAAAAAAAAAAAAAAAAAAAAACGTAGCTTGCTTGTAGAGCAAACCTGCTATTAGAAATATAGGCTGACCGTTCTGGATTACTCGACATATATGCAAGGCGGTATAACATTTATTATACCAATAGCGACACTTCAAGGATGGGGGTAGTGGACTAGTAGCTTGTGGGAGAAAGTTGAATAGAAAGCGATTGGCACGCGGGTAGGGTGAATGTTATGATTGCTGCTCTTACCTTGAGATTCTTGGTGCCTTGACCGAGTTTGAAAAGCCTTCCACCACGATTTCAGATCTCGCCTGCTTGGAGGGGAGGCAGGAGTAGCAGCAGGAGGAGGATGCTGCGGTGGTGGACTCATTTGGTGATGGTGATGTGTTTGTGGTTTCGACGGCGACGTAGTGCCGGCGGACGTCATGGTTTATGACGCGCGGGCGACGGTGACCGCGACCGTCGGCAAGATTAAACGATACGTCGTGACGATGGATGCGCGTAATTTTGTAGGCGTTTGCCCGGGAACGGCCTTTGTGTTGAGGGGGATAAGCAGTAAGATGAAAAAAAGAAGCTTCGAGGCAAGGCGTGTTAAGAGTTGTGAAGACAAGATCAAATGCGGGCGTCTGTGTGTGCGGGTGTAAGTTAGGTGGGTAGGTTGTAAGGTGGGCAGCAGGGCGGTTGATTGATTGCCGGTGATAGAGACCGGCGGCAGGGCAGGTACAGGTATTACAAGAGGTACCCTAAGCTGCTAACCTTGCTAACCTGGCTAACCTACCTAAACCTAGCCTATTAATGAATGTCGGGTCTAAGCCAAATGTTTCAGAGCGGCCTAGGACCTAACGAAATGGCCTAAACAAATGGGACTTGAACAATTTTCGACCGTCGGTGAACGGGGACGGGGAAAGGGGGGCGTCTTTAGCGATTGATATATCATATATATCATATATATCATTTAACGCATACGCGTACGTATATGCGTTTTTATTTAGATTTGCATTTTTAAAGAGGTATCGGGTAGGTTGAAGATGGAAGTTGAGCCCGAAGACGTCGATTATGGGAATATTCCCAGATGTAAAAGTTGACAAAAGGGAAATATGTCAAGGTTAAGGGAGATCAGCGTGTTAAGGTTAGGTTAGGTTGATTATAAGCTCTTGGTACCTGCCTGTAGTATGCCGTAGGTTAGCAGGTTAGGCCTGGACTTCTAATGCATTTCTACCAGGTATTACCATGGAAGTACCTTCCTTTCTCCTTCCCATCGGTGCCTGTAATAGGTATCTATCATATTGTGGCTTAGGTGCCATACTTGGGTTTATAATACAGTGCGCATCATTCTATTATTGTTACTGTCTTCGAGTCTGGTACTAAGGTTAGAACAATAGATACAGTACACTCACTCACTACCCTACACCTATACCAGGTGCCAATCCTCGTGCACATCTCCCGTTTAGTCGGTAAAAGATATAATTCGTAGCAGGCTCTTGACAACCATACCTATAGTGTATGCCTAACCTCGACATACCGATTATCCGTACCATTATCCACACTATACGGGCCGTTTTCGTCATCAATACCATAGCTCCAGAGCTCCAGAGCCTCATAGCTTCATAGCTTCATAGCTTTGAAAGCTGCCTGTTCATTAACGCTGCGAGTTTTACCGCCGCCTTTAAATTGATCTTTCTTTTCCACTTGGCATTTCCATATTGGACATGGCTCAAAGTTACTGGCCTCGTATCTGTAGATGTCCCATAGATATAGGCTCGAAGGCTAGACGAAGCAGAGTTGAACCAGAAACTCTCTACGTGTACATGGTTATAGATGACCGTTACCTAGTACCCAGGTAAGGTAGAGCTCGTTAAGGACTCGAAGCTTGAACAGATCGTCCAGACCGTATAAAAAAAAAACTGTGCTAAGCCTCCGCGTTGCACTAAATCGCATCCGGACCGCAGTACCGCAACCCTACAATGGAAGAGCCTAGAGGCGGTCGAACAAAAAGGGCATCGTAGAAAGGGCATCAAGGGGGATCTAAGACCCACGAGTCTAGAAGCGTATCTTACATAGTAAAGTTCTCGTATCGTTCCAGACAAGGTTAACGGTCTAGTTCTGAAACATGGTTCACGCTGCATTTAAACGTTAGTTTTCTTCTCTATACGGCAGCTAAGGCAAAGCAGGCTACCCTTTAACAAGTTAACCATCATACCTAGGTATTCTATTATTAGCTCGCATAGCAGCAGAGCAGCTACCTAACTTACCGGTATCATATGCCTATCGGATATACCTTGCCTGGCTGCCTGGCTGCCTGGCTGAGCATCGCCTTACCTATAAACCTTCTCGAGTGCAAGTCACAGCAATAACAGGTTTGCCAATACACTTCGTCCATAATCAGCATAGGTAATAGCTATTGCCACCTTACATACCTTATTCGATATGCCAGCCGGTTGGGTTATCATGCTGTCAGCGTCATATGCTACCGTTTCCAAGTTTTTGATAGGACGAAGTGGAAGATAGAGAGGTATACCCCAACCTGCTCAGCCTCTTTAGCGTCTCTAGTGTGCAATATAATACCTACCCTATTGACAAGCGTGAGCAACCAGGGACAGGACGGATAGTGTAAGGCTAGGGAGAAGAGAAGAGAGGGGGCGGGTCGCAGACGATACAATACACTATTATTACCTGAACACTGGGACACACTGGACAATACACAAGCAGACACAAGCAGACACAAGGCCATTACTGTCAAACGGTCTGTCAAACGGTCCCTCAAGACCCAAAGGTTCCAAAAAATGACGTCGATCCCCCCTACCCAGCCCTCCAGTCCTTTCACCGCGTTATTATTGTACAATAGCGTAGCATCTCCCAGAAAAGCTAGGATGGGGACTTATCTCTTTTGGCCAGCCGAATCCAGAGCCTCCTTGGCAAATATCTATATCCGTGCTGGCGTCACAATGCAGCTCCTCAAAATGCGTACCATACCCGTGCACACATACGGAAGCACGAATCTTAATTTCCAATGCTGTTGTTTCGATACCCAGGAGAGAAACTCCCGAAGTGTCTCCCCCAAAATGAAGAATGAATATTGCTGGCTCAGTAATTTTCAAACCCCGCCACCGATCAGCGCGGCCAATACTTTATTTGTTTTTTGTGTCCTTCTTTTTTTTCTGGTTATGTCCTAAATTTAGTAGAGTTCCTGTTTCTCAACCCCTCCCCTCCTGCCCTCTTCCCCCTTCGCCGTCAACCTCCGACTGGTAGCCGCAGATCGTCGTCTCATGCGACGGCGGCTTTTAGGTACTATTACGTAGACAGGCATGGCCGGCGGGTCACGAACGAAGCCGGGGAACTGGTCACATTGTTCAACCCAGGTACGGAAGCATCTTGGACTTCCGAATCATTAGCTCTTTTTTTTTCACATGGAAAGCTTGCCCCGCAGATCGTCCTCTTTTTAGTAGTAGAATACCACATCGCGAAGCTTAGCTTTACTACGTACAATACATTCTGAGGGAACCCAGTACGTTTATCACCCATCGATTAGCATCTCTTTATCTCTAGCCAAGGCTTATATGCACCTGCCATAATGCAACTACCTCACTCTCCGGTGGAATAAAAAAAAAAGAGTCGATAGGATAGGTCTCTTCTAATCTGACAAAGCTAGCACAAGGCTCAAGCTTAAGTGGGTAAATGAAGAGAAGGAAAAAAAAAAAAAAAAAAAAAAAAGGAAGAAAGAAAGAAATAAGGGTCCGACCTAAGAAGCTCACTACTTAACCGATCCGGCTAGCGACGATGAGAAATATTTAGCTAGGCGCATATGGCGATATCTCGATGAATGATATGATCTGTAGATGATACTACCTAGATTTGATCGTCGTAGCACGAAGGGTAGTTCAGACACTAGCTTCTCAAACAAGACGTCATCGTGTTATACGCGAAAAAAAAAAAAAAAAAAAAAGAATATGATGTCTCATTTAAGAGAGCACGCGCACACATGGGTATATGAATGTCTGCTTTTTCGAACTCTCATCATAGTTCCTCAAAAACTCTAGTAATGACCGTTTACTTGACTATTACGTATTGTATGTGCTACCCACTAATCTAGCAGAACGGCGTCAGAAAAACAGATGCCCCGTTCTCATCCAAGCAGATAACATTCAAGTATAGGTACAATGGGGACATCTTGTTTGACGCCATTCTGTTTACCAGTAGAACAGTTTGAAGTTCTTGAAACGTCAATGAAATAAATACTCAAAACTTAAGCTTGTCCTAGTTTTCCAGTTATGGTTTCACAGCTCTAACGAGCGCGTACATCTCCCCGTGATTAACATATATTGACTGACAGCAATCCTATTCAATACCTTGATAGAGCCGACAGTGAAAAGCCCACATGCAATAAGTCACATAGGTAGGTACAGGTAGATAGGTTTATTCGTAGGATTAATACCGAAACAATAACATTTAAAATAATCTCTCCACCAGACGTCTCTCTACGGAGTCGCATAGAAGATAGCCAAAAGCATCGTCAATTTCCAGGTTGTCCGTACGGTAACAAGAATGGCAAGTCTGCCGCATACATGTATGTAGGTACAGAGGACGCCGTGGTCCCAAATCTCATATGCAACCAAAGCCCTGAGCTACTCTAACGAAGGAACCCCATGATTTACCGTGAACACCGACCAAGACAAACGCAAAACTAAACAACAAAGCGAGATGCGGCCGATCCTTGCCCTATCTGCGGAACAATCCATGTCCACCAAAAGGGGGTATTCGGCCGCCGTGGGAACAAAATGCAAACACGTCCGGGGAAACCTGTACCGCCCGTGTACAAGTTTACGACGACCAAACCGCAAGATGTGATGCCGTGTATTTATACCCCCGCCCTTACGCCAGAGATTTGCGACAGAGATGCCTCTGCGCTGACACGCCAACTTACACGGAGGGCTAAATAACGCCCTCTCAATCCAATTGGCATATGCCCGAGACCCTAAAGTTTTGACATGCGAAACGAAGAAAGAAAGAAAAAGGGTGGCCCGGTCTGAGGACAACCATAGGAATATCTGGATGCCTTATACATATACCGAAAACAAAATGAAGTCGCCGCCCAAAACGCCTAATGATGAATCTGGTCGATAACGATGAGACCAGCCATTGTCGGCCATGGCAGTGGAATTAGTCTTAATAACAAAATTATAAAGGCCGCGGGGCTTGAATAGTAGTAGTGCAATCTTTTTACGTGTCGTCATACGTCGTGAGAAATGGTGTCCCTTTAGGTGATCAAGCACCGATAGGAACACTCCGCGGTGTAACATCGCCGCTACGTTTCCGAGATAGGTCTTGCTGTGCTTTTGAAGCATTGGCGATCATCTGCAATTTCTTTCGGAGGGCCGTCAGCCTGCCATTGATCATTTGGATCACTGTAATGACGAGTTAATTGCTGTCCTCTATTTATTTGATGGGTTAGGGAAATACATACTCTTATGAACAGCTTGTTGATCGTCCGGATTGATATCAGATGCGCCTTCGCGAATCAAATCGCGTTCGGCCTTTGAAGACCCAGACAGCCTACGTTTTGAGAGGTCTTCGTCATTATCAAGCACCGCTTCGAGCATTCGAATAGCGGTTAAGTATGATAATTCACACCCGCTCAAATCTTCGTTGGCAATTTCGTTAATAGCAGCGGCACGACTCATTTCAAGCGCTCTTTCGTACATTAACTTCTCGGCGCTAAGGCCAGCAGTCAACACAATGCCCTCGGTGCTCGAGGCGCCAGTCGGAAGGAGTTCCAGCTGGTGGTTTGCGGGGTGGCTTGGATGGTCCTCTGGAAGCTGCCTTTGAGCTTCGAGAAGCTTTAGTCGTACTACTTCAGCCTTCTCTAGTGTCTCGTTGAACCGTTTGCGGACCCACTGGACAGCAGAATTGACCCTTGAGATTAAGTTCTGGGCACTCGTTGCGTCTCGATTAACGACGTGCTGAGAGGAATTAGAATCAATGCGATTCCTGCGCGTCCACCAGATATTTGCAATGTCCATAGACCTAGCGAGAAGCGAGAGGGCTTTCACGTAAAGTACCAAAGCCTCCTCTGAAAGCGACACAATCGCCTCCACAGTAAGGCCATCGTCTTCTTCCAAAACCACCTTCTCAGCGGGCACCCCGCCTAAGCCATGATCCATCGAAGGTGCCAACGGGACTAGCTGTTTATACTTTACTTCGGCAAAGCCCCAGACAACGTCACTTCGTGTCGCGTAGTCTTCAATGCACTGCGCGACACGTAAATCTTCATCAACGGGACCACCTTGGCGTCCATCCGTAATGAAGCCGGCAGGAGCGGCTGGTGTGGGATACGCTGGAAATGCATTATACGGGTTAGGGGGGGATGTGCCTTTGCCAAGTAAGTGCGGTGGATACTTGAAACCGAAAATCCTCAAGCTCGCGTCTGAGATTGCATTATAGATTGCAGAGGTGGTAGAATTAGGGCTGCCAGACATATTCTTCTCGTAGGAGCCTCGCCGATAATGGTCAGGCCGTTGCCTGCCTTGCGCGATCTGGAGCGCGCTGGACGGTTGAGCAGGAATTGCGCCCGTCGTTGACGTCGGTATGCCCTGTTGAGTAGCACGACGAATGATTTGTCCTGACCTGGGAGATGCTGCCTCCGCTTGTGCTCCCTTAGCAGCCAGCTCATCAGCAAATGCATTCACCTCCACGTGTTTCTTTTCTACTACGACGTAGTCTCGCTCAAAAGCAATCTCTTGTGCCGCTCTTTCTTCTATTGCGGTGCGCTCTGACCTGGTTTTACTCCTTCTGGTTTCTTCGTAAGGCGGAGATTGGCCTTGTAAATATTTATTGGCTGAAGCGTTAGACAATCCCCGCTGCCGGCGGTCTTCGCTATAGGTGCCACGTGTAGGCGCGGAAGTGGAAGGTATATTTTGCGGTCGTCGAATCCCAAGACCAGGCGCGATCTCGTCTTGACCCTCAAACTCGGCTGGCGATGCTAGAGGCGAAGATTTCAATGGCCTCTCACGGGGCGATGAGGAGCTATTCTCCTGGCGTGCTGCATCTGATTCAGTGGCATAGCGACGGTGAGTTGACATGCGTCGCGGGATTACATCCGACTCGTCGGTCCGCGAGCTGGTGCGAATTTCTTTGGATGGAACTCTCTTAACTTTGGGTATATCATCTTCAACTAAACCCGGTATTTCATCTGAAATAACTTGGTGGCTAAAGAAATCCTCGAAGCTTAGCCGTTCTACAGGGTTACGCTTCAAAAGCGCACGAATTAATGCCTTTAGTTCCGAGCTAACTTGGCAATCCCGTGAGAATCTGACCTGCGCATCAGAGCTTTCGATCTTCCTCAGAAGTTCAACGTGATTACTAGCTCGGAATGGTGGCCTGCCGGATATCATCTCGTACGCAACAGTGCCAACAGACCACAAATCTGCTTTCGCATCGTATCGCTCGTAGCGCAGTATTTCTGGCGCCATATAGAGAGGAGATCCGCAGAGTGTCTCGGCAAGAGACGTCGCTGGCAGAACACGGGCGAAGCCGAAGTCCGCCAATTTCAGCATGGGTAGCGATTGTAATCCAACAGCCGGTATTAATGAATCGTTGCTAGCACTGAGGATAAGACGGCTATTGTTCGACTCTCTATATTGAGGTGATGGAAGCAGCAGAAGGTTTTGAGGTTTGATATCCCGATGAACAAAGTTGCCTTCTCGAAGGAACTTCAAGGCGCTAGCAAGTTGCTTGAGGAAATGACGGATGATAACTTCGTGAAGGCCAGCACCGGGAGTCAAGGGGTACTTTCGCACCATCTCGCGGGTTGGAGGGAACGTCGCGAGGGTATCTCGCTTCTTTATGAATAGTGATAGATCCCCCAATTCGCAGTATTCCATAATAAGATTGATGTGTGTTGTGGACTCGATGCAGTCATGAAGGGCGACAATATGTGGGTGTCGTAAGTTCTTGAGAATCTTTATCTCACCATAGAGGTTATCTTTCAGTTTCTTGTTTAGCCGCGCGAGTTCGACCGATTTGATCGCGACCAAGGCGTTGGAAACCTGTGGCATTTCCATTAGCTAGACTGTCACCTCCACTATGACTCACGGATATGATCATGATCATGATCAGAAACCGTGCGACCGTCGCTGATCCAAACTACGTGCGTTACAAGAGCACCAAAGTGCATCTCTACAGAAATACAGTACGAAACATGTCATAATAAAACGGGCGTTTAGGAGCAAGCCTTGGGGATACGAACCTTGTGCCTGCCCATATAAACTTGGGCGAAGCTACCTTTGCCTATCTCGGAACCCATGACGAACTGACCGATGATATTATCAGCGTTTCGAGCTCGTCTACTCGACGAGCTCGGATGCGTTCGAGGGTCAGCCATGGCTCCCTGTGTAGGTTGGCTTATGACAGGAAGCTTGGTTAATGCAGCCCGGGGGCTTATAAGGGAATCGGGATGGGGTCCGTAACTCGAGCTATCGTCATGTACACATGTAGGTTAGGTACGAACGAATGGGGGCTGCGGTTCGTCGATGGAAAAGGGGGTAAAGATGCCACGAGGCAAGGCGTTGAGGAAATCGAAGAAAGGAAGCCGAGTTGGAAAGTTCGCGTGTTTCTGGACTTAAGGCTTAGGTCAGTTGGGACCTGGGACGTCAAAGTGGACGTAAATGATGTACTCCGTAGAGGCAGGGTATCCGATAGGTCGGTCGGCGGAGAATCGAGGCCCTTGGGGACAGGAACCTTGAAAGGCGGGGATGTGTCCGTGTCACCTCGAATGACAGACACAGGGAGAATTTAGGCCACAGGGGTTACAGCGATGGGAAGATCTTGTGTCTCGTTCGTGTCTCTCGACAACCAGACAGACGGACAGACAAGACACTTTGCTCTGGTATCCCAGGTGTTGAACTAGGGGTTGTGGCAAGAACAGGCAACCGTTGAAGGAGAAGAGGGTAGAGGAGTCAGAAGCAGAAATAATAGAAGTAGAATGCAGAAACAAGAAGTAGATCTGATGTAGGTCTACACAGTAGGTCTACCAGAATAGGTATAACTCAAGAACCTGACGTATGAAACCGTAGGTAGGCTGTAGCTGTATGTAGGTACCTTGTGTGGTGAACAAGGGGGTAGCCAGGGGTGGGTTGATGGGTTGATATGCGAATTGCAAGGAAGCAGTCAACGATTAGGTAGCTGCGAGGTTCGCGAGCGGCAGCTACCTAGAGCTGCAGTTCCGGGTACGGACTGTACGGGATAGGATGGATTGAATTGAAATAAGTACCTAGAATAAGTACCTAAGGTAGGTACCTAGCTCTTTCTCTAGGCCCGGTTTGGATTGACCGAAGAATCAATTGAATGACTCGGTCAAGTCTGCACACTAAGAGGTACTGTACTCCAGGCGGCGTCTGTAATCGATGTTTCTCTGTGTCTTTTTTTTTTCTTTTTTTCTTTTTTTTTAATCTGCTTTTCTGTCTTTTCTTTTCTTTTCCTTTCTTTCTTTTTTATATCGTGACTCTCTCTTATCCTCTCTATTGATAACCTGATAAGGTGATGACAGGAAGGATGTTATTTAAATAAGTTACAGGTTCAGGGCTTGTGCGTATAACACAATCCGCTTTTCTTTCTCTCTTTTCTGACTAGGATTCGGAAGATCAATAATAGGTAATCAAACGGTGTTTAGATAGATGGATGGGGCGATAAGGGTGAATTGAATTTAATACTATGTAGTAGGATAAAAGAATACAATTACAGGAAGAAGAGTAACTCCTCAATAAATAAATAGGGTACAGAGAGAGGGGAGGCAATATTATAAAAGTGAAGAAGAAAGTGGCAGAAAGGACGAGAGAGATAGGAGGTGAAGAAGAGAGTGAGAAAGTGACCGAGCTGAAGGCAATCTGATCGAGTTGTCCACGGGACGAAGAGTCGAGGGATGGGGGATGGGGATGAGGAAACAGGTAAGGTACCATTAACTATTTAGTAAAAGTAAAGTAGAACTCGCGACATGCGATGGTGAACAATGAAGATCAGACTCGTCACCCGTGACTCTTAAGCATGATAACATTGATAAGCTTGGATAAGGCACAGAAGAGTTGACAACCGCAAATCCAATCTAGAAGCCGATTCCGCTAAGCCCGGACCCACTAAGATCCACCGTTTCTAGCTCTGTCTAGCGAATGAAACGGCGAGAATCTCTACTAACAGATGCTGGTAGACGCTAGGTACCTGTTGTAACTGAGGCGCTAATCGCTTGGATGCTGCTGGATGCTAGGTGCTAAGCATACCGCCGTGGATGCTATGGTGCTACCTGTGGTGTTAGGTGTACGAGGTTATGCCCGTACACGAGTACGATGGGTACTGATAGGTACTTATCCTAGGTACTTATCCTAGGTACCTAAGGTACCTAATGTACCTATCGGCATGTACTTACGTGAGACCCACTGCCTCTGGACATGGCAGACATGGATTATGAATGGGACCAGCTTCCTCTCCATCCTCTCCCTCCAGCTCAATTGTCCTTAATGCACGCGCTGTATTATCCAAAGTATCCACTAGCAATTGATCATCGTTCCAAACTTAACCATTTCCTTTGATTCTTCCGAGTCCCATTCTGGGGAAGGCGGTCTACCACTCCAGTATTGTTTGCATCCTTTCTTAAAAGTGACACTAAGAGGAACGTTGAGAAGAACAAGAACAAAAAAAAAAAAAAAAAAACATGGTTGTTGGTGTTGTTCTTGTTGTTGACACATGTAAGAAAATAGGGGACCTTTGATCCGTGTTACTTCGTGCGTGCTTTGCACCTGGTATTTTTACATCTCTCCTTTACCACCTTATTGCTATTTCTTTGTAGATCCGAGGCCAAGTCGCAAGCAACTACACGCATTGCATCATCAATCGTCGACCGCCTATTTCCCAATTACCTCAAGCATCTTATTGGTATTTTACAACTAGCCCAAGTGAAATTCCAATGAGCTTATTTTCCGTCATTCTTTGCACATACTATGTATACAGCTATGTACAGTATGATACATCTTTGCCGTCTAATTACTTAATGAGGTTTGATCGGGGAATATGATGCTTGTAAACACAATGATGAGGTGATAGACAATTATCAAGGTAGACAATAGCCAACTGAGCTTGGAACTAAAAAAGAAACCACCCAAACTATGCTATGCGTGTCATTAATAGTCTCTCAATGAGAAGCAGCAATGAGAAGCAGCAATGAGAAGCAGCAATGCTTGGTCACACGGTTTTCCCAATTCGCTGGCGCTCGTCCGTAAAGTCGGCGCTTACACTGTAGGACATAGCAAAGTAGGTTAGGTACCTTAGGTATTTAACTGAATCAAGTGATAAGAGATAAAGGGGCATAAGGACCCTGAAAAAAAAGGGCGGCTCATACTTTGCATGGGTCCGTCTTTTTCCTATCTGCTCCGTAACCGGGATTCAACTTTATTATTAGGTCAGTTACCTTAGGTTAAGAGGTTACTAGGAGTCCTCGTAAGTGTTAACTATCTTATTTTTCATTCTTGTTTTGTCTCTTATCAGCGATCGCAATGCATGGTATATTCCGCGACGCCCGCGACGTCCGCAACGCCCGTGTTGCTTCGCGCTAGGGTTGATGAGTTGTCTTAGTATTTTGAGCCTTTGTTTCGATTCGTCAGAGATAGTCGTTTTGTGCATGATTGCACAAGTTCGACTACCGAATCTCCCTACCAACACACCTACTCTACCGTCTACGTACTTTATTCTCAACTACCTCCTTCAGTTACGGTACATACCTACCTAGGTATGTACATCTATTAATGTCAGGTTTATTTAGATTGAGGTGTCCCTCTTTGATCTTCGCATCATCTAGCCGCTACTACCCATCCGTTGCTTTCAGAGCTCCTCTCCAAATAGATTAAATACCTAATGTAAGCTCACTCTGTAGCTTTCTACTGCAACATCTCTCTAGTCTCGCATCGAATTACCAGGCTTACCGAAGCTACACATCTTCGGTTCTTGTGTGTGGAGCCCACTGGACGGTATGCACGTATTTTCGATCCGAGAGCAAATCGGAAACCCGAAAGCCATTCTTTCATCGTTATTTGTTTGTGACTCGGTCGAATTTAACTTGCTTAGGTTCGAGCCTGGAGTCTGACGCTCGCTTCGATGCTCACCTTAAGGTCCTGTTCCTGACTTACCCGATGGAAGGTAAAATTTAAATAATGATAAATAGCCCCTGTTCTGTTGGACGCATTCCATTACGCATTCAACGAAACTGCCTACTGCTTCATACCATTAGTACCTACATACGACATGTAGCATCGAGCGAGCTGGACAAAAGCAAAACTGCCTATACCTTTAATGATTCACACCCTACTGCACATGTATGTATAAATCATGTAAGTTAAGTAGATTATGTAGGCGTATAGATCCAATGGCGCTGCGTAGACCCCTTAACTGATCAGCTAGTACATATAAGTGTGCATAAGACCTACTACATGGAGGCGGAGGGCGTATGCATGTATGTATTAGACAGACTCATACCGACCTCAGTTTGAAGTTGCCAGAGATCGAATCGAAAGAGCGAAAAGCATCGAAAAGCATCAAAAGGCTCTAATGTACCCATGCAGCCTGCAGGATAGCTGCAGCCCCCGGTCCACATGTACATAATGTAGGATTTGGTTGAGCTGGCTAGCCTGCGGCTAAGCTTGTCACTCTAATCACTCTAATCAACTCTAGCGAATGATCATACAATACGGATCCGTAGCCAGGTGCGAAGACCTCATGTCTGCCTCGTATCAGCTGTTCCATTAACAGTAATTGCTATGCTTCGTTACCCACACCATGCGCATTGCCGCATAGGCCTCCCCGCATTGCCGACTTGGAACCAGGGAACAGATAAGCCGCCTCTTTTAGCGCGTACGATCCTTTGATCGCGAGAGATCCCTGTAACTCTTTTTATTCTTTTTGTCCTCCGGTGAGGACTTCAATCTATGATAGCTCTCCTCGTAGTAGGACGTACATAGTACTACTACCTACCTAAGTTAGGTAGGTATACGTAGCGGCAGTGCTATAGCAAGTATCTGGAGCAATAAACCTTGCCGGGTACCTCATGGTTTATAAGTCTGACAGGGTTGTAACTTGTAAGACGACACCACCCTGATGTCCTGGTGTTTACCGTTTACTATGTAGGTAGGGGGTCTCGCACCCTCTTATCACCCTTTTTCCGCTTGTATTCAGTGCAGTGCGCCTTGCCAACGAACCGTCGTCGCGAGTCTATGCCCCAATCCAGATGCACAATCCGATTCCGTCCCAATTACTTGATACGAGCTAGAGAAGCGGGGTGTCAGTAGCGGTAATGCGCCGCAAGAAATCAATTCTCCAGTTCGACGTGGACGTTCTCGTGTTGCTTCATCTTTGGTAGCTCCTGCAGCGCATCGCCAATAATGGATATGGCCTTTCGAAGTTGTGCTTCCGAAATGACTAACGGCGGTGCGAACCGGATGATGTTCCCATGTGTCGGTTTAGCCTGATCTCCGGGTTAGCCATGTGTTTTCCTATGCACACTATGTTGCAAAGAATTGAATATGGATTGTCTACTACCAAACTTAAGACCTACCAAAACACCCTTCTCCTTCAGGAGAAGACAAAGGTCCCAAGCTGAGTGGCCATTGGCTTTTGATTCGTCAATTACAACGGCATTTAGTAATCCCTTTCCACGGATAGTCTTGATAACAGGCGAATTAAATGATGCCAGACTATCGCGGAAGATGTTACCAAGCTTTTCAGCCTTCTGGGTAAGCTGCTCCTCTTCCATGAGCTCGAGAGCACGTATAGAGACAGCGCAGCCTAGTGGGTTTCCGCCATACGTCGAACCATGAGTTCCAGGCTCGACAACAAGCATGATCTCTTTACTACTGAGGACGCAACTGACGGGATACATGCCACCAGAAATAGCCTTCCCCAAAGTAATCATGTCCGGCTTGATGCCAGCCCATTCAGAGCACAACATCCGACCTGTGCGACCGATACCCGTCTGAATTTCATCACAGATCAAGAGCACATTGTGTTTCTTGCATAGCGTGTGCACTTTACTTAGGTAATCCTCATCGGGGACCACTACTCCCGCCTCACCCTGAATCGGTTCGACGATGAATGCAGCGGTCTCACGCCCATGAGCCTCGAGCACCTCCTCCAAGTCTTCCACGTTGTTGTACCGAATAGGCTTACCGGTGGAGGGGGATATAGCACCAATGTTTGGCACGTATGGCCCGTAGTTATCCTTCGACTCTGGATCGGTGGATAGAGTCACCGCCGTCATCTACCTATGGTATTAGAAGATACGAGCAGATTCACACGTGGAAAAAACCTACCGTGCGGCCATGGAAGTTTTCTTCCGCGCCGAATACCAAAGCCTTGCCTTGGGGCACTCCTTTAACCTTATAGGCCCACTTTCGTGCAATCTTGATAGCCGTTTCTACTGCCTCCGCTCCCGTGTTCATCGGCAGGACCATGTCGTACCCGAACATGGCTTGCACCTTTTCCGCCCATTTGGGAAACACGTCATTGTGAAATGCCCTGGAGCTTAAGGTCAATCTTCCAGCCTGTTCGGTGAGAGCTTTCACTAGTTCTGGATGACAATGGCCTTGGTTCACGGCGCTGTATGCGGAGAGGAAATCGATGTAGTGCTTGCCTTCAGGATCCCACACATCAACACCCTGCGCACGAGCGAAAACGACAGGGAGCGGGTGGTAGTTGTGAGCAGCGTATTGGTTCTCTGCCTGAATAGCAGCCTTGGTCGAAGAAGAATGATATCTAGACGAAGTCGCCGAACCGTTCGAGCCGTTCCCTAAGGACGTGGTCGAGGCATCTGCGTGAGGAGACATAGCTGTTAAAAGTGTAGGGCCAAGGAAGGAAAAAAAAAGACAAGAGATAAAGTGATAGGTAAAAGGTAAATTGGGGATAGAGGCCAAAAACTTGTCTCGAGAACAGGGAACAAAGATAAATTGGTTAGATGTCAATCTATTGCTAGAATGGAATGTTGACTTGAAGAATGTCGTTGGTTCTTATAGAAGAAAGAAGTGAAAAGGTCGAGATGTTCAAAAGTTGGGAAAGAAAAGGCCAAGAAGTTTGGAGATAGGTAAAAGATAAAAAAGAAATGGTTAAGGGCGGGGGCGAGTTTGAAGTCAAGAAGTTATAGTACGTAATAAGGAAGCGCGACTGATAGCCACTAAACCCCTAAGTGCAAGTCGAAGCGGTTCGCCCAGTCGCGGCTGCCGCGATGATGACAAGTTTGCCCGAGTTTGAAGTCTTAAAGTTGGTCACATGCGGTGAAGAATTTGATGTCTGTTGCCGAAGGAAAGCGGTTCCTTGATGCTTGCTGCTTTTTACTTATATTCATTACTGATTTTATCCTTGAAGTCAGAGAGCAACGGGATGGAGTTTATTATTTTTGGTCTTAGTTTTAGTGGTGAAGAAAAACCTTGAACTTCAGGTGGTATATAATACTGACACAAGGATAGAAAGTAAAAAAAGAAAAAAAAAATAAAATAAGGGCAAGCCATTGGTTACTCCCATCGTACAATACAAAGAACTGAACCGTAAGACCCCGGGTACCGCAAATTTCGAGATTATGACACAGGCGGCTGCAGTACAAAAGTGACCGCCGAGCCCGGAGAGGTTGCGGATGCCCGAATAATCTTCAATCGGAGGCCAATCAGAAATGGGTTATCTTCGAGTAAGCCAATAGTTATCAACACATATTTTGTTCGTGGGGGTGGTATCCGACGCTGCTGCATCATCCCTTGCCTTGGCAGGCGAACCATGGTAAGCGAAGTTATTTATCTAATGAGCCGGTGCCAGATCAGCTGATCAGATGAACTTATGCTCTTATCGGATCATACGTTTATCGAAGCAAGCCTTGAAATCCACAGCTGCAATCAGCTGTCCGCGCTAAGCCTGTGTAAGGTTGGCACGAAACCTGCCTCTTATCAGCTTATGTACGGATCTGAGGATGCATAACTTCGTACATATGTAATAATGCACAATACCCGATACGGACAGCTCCGAGAAATCCAAATCTGGATTGAAGAATTGCTGCTAGATAACACATCAAATGCCAGGTAGCCTCAACTAGCCTGGC
Source organism: Daldinia bambusicola (assembly GCA_022478815.1). Classification (NCBI taxonomy): domain Eukaryota; kingdom Fungi; phylum Ascomycota; class Sordariomycetes; order Xylariales; family Hypoxylaceae; genus Daldinia; species Daldinia bambusicola. The sequence goes on from MU284071.1 coordinate 525,368, forward strand.
TGAACATTTATATTATATTAATATTCTCGGTTTTCAATTTTTGTCGTTCCTCGGAAGTGACTGGACTGAAATGGGTAAATGAGGTTCATATGAAACCTTCGAGACTTGAACATGAGCTCAGGGAAGAAAAAGACAAATGCCAGGGCGTCCAGCACTACAAAAAGTACCACTAAAAATCATGAAACTACCGTAGCTGTTGTTCGAGTTAAGGATGCTCTGGCGGTTATATTCGCTATCCGTATTATAAACGCCCTCTGTGTTCGCACTTTCTTCCAGCCGGATGAGTATTTTCAAGCTCTCGAACCAGCTTGGAACCTGGTATTCGGAGAAGACAGCGGAGCATGGCTGACTTGGGTACGTAGACCCTCCCCCTTTTCCCTCAACTTATTCATTTTCTGTGTGCTTGGGTATCTACTTGGTCTGTTTCATAACCTACAGCTAATGCCAGGAAAAGGAATGGAAGCATCAGCTTCGCTCGTCTGTCCACCCTGCTGTGTTTGCCTTGGGATATTGGATTGTCCAAAACTTCGAGGGCTCAAAAATGCATCCAGTGACCAAAGCTAAATGGCTTCTTGCAGCGCCTAAAGTCTTACAAGCAGGGTTCGCTGCCTTGAGCGATTGGTATTCGTGGAGACTTGCAGAGAGGTTATATGGCCGAGGGAGTGCTGCTGCCTGGTCTGTTGTAAGTACTCTAGGTCTTTTCAAAAATCTCCAATGCAGGAGTGACTCACAATCATATGTAGCTGTTGATGGCATTGGTCAATCCCTGGCAATGGTACACATCAACAAGGACTTTCTCGAACTGTTTCGAGACTACTCTGACGGCTATGGCCCTCTATTATTGGCCCTGGGAAATTCTGGGTACGGAAGACGACGGAAATGCAGAGTCCAAGCATTCATCAATTCCCATCCTCCAAACCTGGGGTCAGATTAACGAGTAAGTCCATTACTCCAACGAATGAATTCCAAATACTAAACAATGGTTCTAAAGTCTCCGATTGTCCTTGATATTGGCTGCTTTCGCTGTTCTCTTGCGGCCAACCAATATTCTAATATGGGCGGCTATTGGCACTCTCGCATTAACAAGGGCGACGCTCAGTGGGAAATCACCGCTTACTCTAAAAAGCCTCCTTATCATCTATAGGGAAGTAGTATTCTGCGGGTACGTAATCGTATCGTACTGTGCATCTTTTCCCCAGTTCTCTAACTGTCATAGGTCATTTGTTCTCGGACTATCTTTATTGGCTGACCGCCTGTACTATGGAGAGTGGACATTCCCCCCTTTAACCTTCTTGCACATTAATGTGGCGCAGGACCTCGCAAGCTTCTATGGGGAGAACGACTGGCATTATTATCTCTCTCAAGGCATACCATTACTGGGTACTACGATAACACCATTCATACTGAAAGGCCTCTACAAATCTTTAGACTCGGAAAATTCGAGTTGGCCAGTCGTAACATCTAACGCCTTAAAAGCACTATCCTTCGTGGTCCTCACAAACATATCTGCCTTATCCTTTGTTTCCCATAAGGAAGTCCGTTTCATCACGCCGCTGCTTCCCGCTTTCCATATCTTGGCCGCACCCTACATCACCTCCTTTTTCACCACATTAAACAATGCTACTACCTCTTCTTGTTCATCGCCAACTTTGGGATGGAAGCGGACTCCCTTACTCCTAGCAGGCCTCCTCGTGAACGCTGTCATTGGTGGTTATCTCTCGTGGTTCCATGCCGCCGCGCCTATCCAAGTGGTGAACTATCTACGTAGTGAGTTTGAAAACGTTCACTCTAAGCACCTTGCGATCCCGCAACCGGTAAACCTATCCGTGGACGAAGATTTCTCGCAGGAGCTCTTTGCACTTTTCCTAACACCCTGCCACGCCACGCCGTGGCGCTCTCATCTCGTCTACCCGGCGCTGCGCGCCCGTGCCCTAACCTGCGAGCCGCCCCTCCACACCGCCCCTGGCTCCCTGCAGCGCCAGGTGTACCAAGACGAGACGCGCCGCTTCTACGCGGACAAGATCGGCTTCTTGAAGGAGTTATGGCCTCGAGATGCCCCTGGCGAGGATATGGCTAGGTATATCGTCGGGTACGAGGATATCGGTCCTGCACTATACGAATATTTCGATTCCATGGGTCCCGGCGCTCGACATAAAGTCGAACTAGTGCGAGTGTGGGATTCGTGGAATGGTCTCTTCACGGACGATGACAGGAAGTCGGGGCGTTTGGTCGTCTGGGCTACGGGTTTCTATGATAAGGTGTCGCCCATAGAACCGTAGACTAAAATAGGCTATGGGAGGCTATTGACGGTTTGGATATTGGGATGGGTCAACTATACCCAGTTTGTGAGACTACTACTACGTGACATCTAGCTTATTAGTATACCGCACCAACAAAGTTTAGTTTAGTGACGCGTATTATTGAGTTACGTAGTTCTGGGCGAAATCGATATTTTTCTAGTGATTACTACAAGTGATTTCGCAATCAATGCACTCATGAAGCGCCAACGAATAACCTCAGGTACCTGATAATTAAATTTCCTACAAGTAGGTTAGAAACACTGGTCATAAAATTAAGATTAATACACGCATTTACAGAGACTCATGACTGATAACATATCGCGTCGATGTTCATTACTTGTCTAAAACCACTAAGCAAGGTCCATAATTAAACAAAGGTTGGTTGATCTTTCCGAATGCACATTATGACTATACCTTCGGATATTGGTTGTAGTTCAACAGGGCCCAAGTCTAGTAGTAGCCAACCATCGCATTAGTGTTCGAATGGTAGCATCTATGCCAAATACGTGTATGAGCTTCCTTCTCGTTCGAGGTAATCTTTCTCGATTAGCCTGGAAAGAGGTTAGTATAAAATTTACCAAATAATACTTATCGAACAACTTACTTCTCGATATTCTTCTTAATCTCAGGCGGCTCAATAGCGCCTCGGCTCTTAGTTTGGTTAATTACCTCCGCAACGAGGTTGGCGTGGGTCATGGTCTTGCGGCTCTTCATAATTCTCACAATCGCGGCTTGGCACTCAAACTGTCTATCTTGAGCGACCCGCTCGTGAGTTTCCTGATTCTCCTCTTTTGTTTCCTTAAGTTGAATCTGATTAATCTTTACGCGGTATTTGGGGTCGGAGAACGCCTTGTTAACCGTGAAAGTGTCTGTCGGGTTTACGTCTCGCCCTTTCGGATGCTTCGTAAGAACGCGGGTTTTCCCGCACGCTAAAGACTGCAAGGTACGATCGAGGTCTGGTCCACTCAGACCAGTGTTCTCTGCGATCTGCTGATAGGCCAGAAATCCGTCCGGCTTATCCTCAATTTGGTTGAATAGCGTCAACACAACGGCTTGATAGGCACTAACTAGTAGCTCCTTCGGACCCTTTCCGAAACGCGCCTTAACGACACAGTGACCGAGTGAATGCTTCCACGTCAGACGCCTTCCTGTGTGCTTATTTGTGTAGTATGATTCGAAGCGCTCGATTTGCGTCGCAACATCCTCTGGGAGGACGAGCTGAGTATCTGGATATGTAGGCCATGCTGCAGCAGACAAGATGCTCACGTTGAGGTCTAAGCTGCTCTTGCCATGTCCGGTTCCCTCGCACCAAGATTTATACGAAGCCATCTCGTCGCGTGCGATCTGCTGATCTTTGAACATCTGCTCTAAGTTGTGGGTGAAATTGGAGCCACATTCATTTTTCAACTTCGCAAGCATACTTCTCTCCGCATCTGCACTCGCGCTACGTCCCATCAAGAGGCGTCGCGCCAAGTCCTGCTTATAAAACGCTTCGAAGACATCTTTGCCCTCAATAAATCGGAATAACTCCAGCGCTTGGTCTAATTGCCGGTCCAATTCCGCATCCTCATCACCGGTACTAGCCAGTCCACTTCGCTCGGCATCGACACGATCTTGGGCATCAGAGAGTAGTGCTTTCGGCAGAGTTTTTAAGCCACCCCTGAGTAGCATGTCGATATACTTCGCAATCATCTCGCCAACTTTGGAGGTTCCAGTCTTCCAAGCGGACAGAACTTTCCGATCATTGATGAAGCTACCAAAGGCCTGCCGCATACTGTAAGTGAACTCATCATCTCTGTTGAAAGCGTCTCGAATCATCAGATCCAAAGATCTTCTGAACTCAAGTAGTCGAATAACCATTTCGTCGCCTCTAGAAGTGTCATTAACAATAGCCGCGCCTGCTTCTCTAATATATTCTTCCCATGGCTGCCTTAGCCTCTTTTGTATGCCAGATAAGCGCAAGAGATCATATAGGGCCTTCATGGAATCCAGGGCATTTTCGTCCAAGAGCTTGCTGATGCTACCGCTGTCAAGCAGCTTTTCGGAATAACTGTCGATTAGAATTGCATGGGCATCTTCCATTAATTGCCTCTTCGTCGTACTGTCAAAATTGTATGCGTTACAACGGTAATCCTCACGTGCAATGAGTTTCTCACAGCTAGAAATGTAGACTTTCAGAGATGCACTGCTTTGCTCATTGGCGAACTCCTCGAAATACTTCTTGGAAGCATCTAAGAAGCGTCGCTCGAATGATTTTCCATATATGTTCAGGATATGTAACATTGAAATGGAATCACGTAGCAAAGCTGGATCAAACTGGGCATCGGATCTTCGATCGTAGTCTACCAAATCACACATTCCCGCGAGTGTCTTGGCACCTGGGCCGGGACTTGACGGCTGTGAGGCAACGAATACCGTTCTCCTAAATAGCGTTATAGCCATGTCGTTAATCTGTTGGAACTCCTTGCTGCTTAGTAGAAATGATCGATCGAGGTAGCTGAATACTGATCGAATTGTAGTCTAGATATATATGTTAACTTCTGAACAACTTTTTTTCTGTAACGATGCAGATATAAATACCGATTGAGCATTCCATATAACCCAGTGTTTGTAAGTACTTCTTAACACATCAACATTGGAGGAGCCGGCCTCCGCTACTATGGACCGTTGGAGGTCGTTCTTCAAATAGGTCTCGCATCGCTCTCGTAGCGTCTCATACAGCTCTCTAGATGCTCCATGTCTACACAGGTCTTCCACCCCTCGGTAAAGTCTTTCGAGTGGTTGGCGGGGTTGCTTCTGCTCGAATATGGCTTGTAGAGCTTCGAGTAATTCTTTTCTAGTGGCGTCGTAATATTTTTCTAAATCATGAGTTCGTGAGGTCGTTCGCAGGTTTTTAATGACAAGCTTCTTTGCGCCCTTGTGGGGTTGGAAAGCAGTAGGCTTCGTCAGATCGACGATTTCGGGGCGTTTGCCCGCTACTTTGCTCATCCTCGGAACGACCTGGTCGGAGGTATTGTTCAATTTAGTACGCTTCTGATCGGGTCGGCTTTCGGACTGCTGTCTAGAATGAGTACCAGAGGCACTGACTGGTTTACGTTTCAACGGAGTCGCAAATGAAGAGGACGATCCGTCGCGTGGCGGGCTTCCGGGCGAATGCATGGACCTGGGAGGCCCTGCAACTACTTGAATAGTCACACAGGCCTGGATTGGATGGTCAGGTGGATATATTCTTGGGTTTTTAGAATAGCGGGTAACGGATCGTATTTGTGCGGTTCGAAACCTTTACCTGTTGTTATGATTGTATGATATAATTCAAAGGAGTAAAGTTCAAGATTGGAGACTTCAGATGATCTCGTCAGGGTCTGTGTACAATACTTACGTAGTACGAGTGCTATTGGGGTCTTATCACAAGCTTATCGGGGTGGAAGCTTGTTTGCTTGTATGGTGGACCACGGTACAGTGTGCACATGAACGTGACGGTAGGCTAAGGATTGCGGGGCTTAACTCCGAACTAAGCTGGCACCTAAATCCGCTGTGCATGAGGCTCTAGCGCAAGCTATGGAATTTCATTATCAACATCCATTGAAATATGCAAATATGCCCCACTAACCCATTAATGTACCTTGGCAACTCAAGTACCTAACCTAGGTACCTAAGGTACCTAAGATGCCTACTTTGAAAGATAAGCTGTATTATTTTCACGATTTCGTTAAGTAGATTCATGTGCCAATTGCGTGCCTAATCTATACAAATAGTTGTTTCTTCTCATGATCCCAGTTAATAGTTTTTTGAAAAAAAAAAAAAAAAGGTGGTAAGACAGTAGTTTCAGCAAGAATATCTGTATTGTGCTGAGTAAAAGAGGTGAGTGTAATATTTTGGTTTTCTGCAGTGGTACCGTTGATACGTGCATATGAGTTTTGGAACCCCGGTCTTGGTTGCTTTATCTTTTCCCCTTAGGTCGTAGCTGACTTGTAGGCTTTCTAAGCAGCTATTATTACCTTACGAGGAACCTAGCTTGGGTAGGTGCTAGTAGGCAGCTAGCTTACGATTTTGCATGTAGAAGCTTCCAACCGCCCGATTGAAAGACCGCCACTCCCTGCACTAAATTTTTAAGAAACGACATCACCACTTATCATCTCTTGATTCTTACTAATCCATTTTTATCCCTTTTAAACTTCCGTCAATCCTGCATCTTATTGCGCAATTACGGTTACTACCTACACCCAAGGGTTGTATACTATGATCTTTGTCATCCGAAACTCAACTTAACGCGGTCATGCGGTTCGGTGACCACTCCCAGCAGGTCCTCCAACTGACCGGGTCCTTCACGGGCTATCGGCCTATACACGAACTCGGCAACGGTTATCTCAGCGCAACCAAAGATTTCAAACAGCCATTATGCGGTAACGAAGAAGGATGGGGTCCTTTGAGTCCCTTTCGCTATGATTTTACGCCATGCTTCATCGATACATGGGTTTTCGCCGTCGCTGTCTTCGGAATCTTCGGAGGAGCTTTGGCGGTGTGGTATATCTTGAGGAAGCGGAAGCCTACTGAGGTTTCTAAGGATTGGCATTTTTGGCTTAAACAGGTAAGCTGCTCTGAACCTTTTCTAAACTGATCCATCCCGGGAAATGATATAAACCGAAGGCGCTTTATGTTTACTGACAATGTGCTGTAGTCGCTCCTGGTTCTCATCATCGCCGACGCCGCCGTCCAGCTCGCAATTCAGATTATCAACTTTCCCGGAATATGGCACGGCGACTTTCGCGTCCTTACTACCGCTGCTACCATCGTATCGCTCGGCGTCATTTTCACAATACAATGGCTTGAACATGATCGCATGAGGAATGCTAATGGCGTTGCTCTGTTTTACTGGTTACTCCTTCTGATCGCGTATGTTGTCAAGCTAAGATCCTTGATTTCTCAGCAGATATACGATAACAACCTGCCATACTTTGTTGCGTACACTGTCGGATTCGGTCTATCTGTTATTGAATTCGCAATCGAATGGCTTTGGCCCAAAAAGACTAGCACGTACGAAGCCTTGGTTGATGAAGAGGGTGAGGAATGTCCAATAGAATATGCAACTGTATTCTCTCGTCTCGCCTTTTCGTGGATGACTCCATTGATGAAGTATGGATACAAGCAATATCTGACGGAGGAAGATCTTTGGGGGCTCTCCCCTAGCGACAAGACCTCTGTGACAGGAGATAGGTTTGAGAAAGCATGGAAATATCAGTTAGAACACAAAAGCCGTCCTAATCTATGGATCGCCTTGTTTCAAGCTTACGGCGGACCTTATATGCTTGCTGCCGTGTTCAAAATTGTCAATGACCTAGCAGCTTTCTCTCAGCCGCAACTTCTGCGTTTCCTCATTAGCTTCGTCGATTCCTATGGCGAGGGAAAGGTGCCTCAGCCACCTATTAAGGGTGCTGCTATCGCTGTCGCTATGTTTTTTGTCGCGTGCATACAGACTAGCATGATTGTAAGTTCAATGTAGAATATCACGTAGTGCTTTTGCTAACAATTCTTAAGGCCCAATATTTCCAGCTTGCCTTCACAACCGGTATGCGTATCAAGTCGGGTCTAGCTTCCGCTATCTATAAAAAGTCACTGAAGCTCTCTAACGAGGGGCGATCTACGAAAACAACCGGCGATCTTGTCAACTATATGGCGGTCGACGCACAGCGTCTCCAAGATCTAACCCAATTTGCGCAGCAACTTTGGTCCGCTCCCTTCCAGATTACGCTGTGTATGATTTCGCTGTACCAACTTGTAGGCTGGTCTATGCTTTCTGGTATTGCCGTCATGATCATTATGATTCCTATCAATGGTTTTATCGCAAGATATATGAAGCGTCTACAGAAGACTCAGATGAAGAATAAGGATGCGAGGAGCCGTCTCATTGCCGAAATCATCAACAATATGAAAAGCATCAAGCTCTATGCTTGGAGCACGGCTTTCATGAACAAGCTGAACTTTGTTAGGAATGATCTCGAGCTAAAGAACCTCCGCAAGATTGGTGCCGGTCAGGCAATTGCCAATTTCACCTGGTCCACCACTCCTTTTCTGGTTTCATGTTCAACCTTCGCCGTTTTCGTCTGGACACGAAATGTTCCACTGACGACCGAGATTGTGTTCCCTGCTCTAGCATTGTTCAATCTTCTTACCTTCCCACTTGCTATCCTACCCATGCTCATCACCTCCATTATCGAAGCTAGTGTTGCGGTCGGCCGCCTGACAGATTATTTAACTGCGGAAGAGATCCAACCCGATGCCATCGTCGTTGGCCCACCGGCCGAAGAGCGGGGCGATGATGCAGTCGTTATTCGTAATGCTACATTCTCATGGAACCGTCACGAGACGAAGAACGTTCTTCGAGATATCGAATTCAGCAGTCGCAAGGGGGAGCTTACATGCGTGGTTGGCCGAGTGGGGTCCGGAAAGTCATCCCTCCTGCAAAGTATCTTGGGCGATTTATGGAAGATCGAAGGCGAAGTGCGCGTTCAAGGTTCGATAGCATACGTTGCCCAGCAGCAGTGGATTATGAATGCAACTGTAAAGGAGAACATCATATTTGGGCACCGGTATGATTCAAATTTCTACGAAAGAACTGTTAAGGCATGTGCACTACTTGCTGATTTTGCGCAATTACCTGACGGGGATGAAACTGTCGTTGGTGAGAGAGGTATTTCTCTAAGTGGCGGACAAAAGGCTCGAGTTGCTCTGGCGCGAGCAGTATATGCGCGGGCTGATATCTACCTCCTTGATGATTGTTTGTCTGCCGTAGATTCTCACGTGGGAAGACACATTATCGATCATGTACTAGGTCCAAAAGGTCTCCTCAGTTCCAAATGCAGAATCTTGGCTACCAATGCTATCTCAGTCCTCCCCGAAGCTGATTACATATATCAGCTTAAAGATGGTGAGATTGTCGAAAGCGGTACATTCCGCCAGTTGGTAGCCATGAAAGGGGGTATTGCAGAACTTTTAAAGTCTTCGGGTCAAGAATCTGGAACAGCATCTTCATCGTCTACTCCTGAAGGCTCAGGAAGCGAGACGTCTACGTATATCGAACCAGATAATAACCAGGACAAGGAAGAGATCGAAGAAGCTCAGGAAGGCCTTGCTGAATTGGCACCTATTAAGACTGGACCTTCTACAAGCTCGGCTACACAAAAGCGAAGAGGCAGTTTGGCGACTCTAAGGCGCGCAAGTGCAGCTAGTTTTAGGGGTCCCAGAGGCAAACTCAGCGATGAGGAGAACCCTAACTATAAGACAAGGCAAGCTAAAGAGCACTCGGAGCAGGGCAAAGTAAAATGGGATGGTATGCTATTTTTCTTTTAGCCATTGTTTTACACGGTATCCGATTGGGAAGCTAACAGTCAATAGTCTACAAGGAATATGCGAAGACCAGCAACCTAGTTGCTGTGGGTGTATATCTCTTCACTCTAATTGCGGCCCAAACGGCGCAGATCGGTAAGCTCAGCGCGCCTTTCCTTAGGTACATAATCTCGAATGAACAAGTGCAGAAATGCTGATGTCTGTTTAGGTGGAAACTTTTGGTTGAAAGACTGGTCAGACATGAATGGAAAAGTCGGCTACAACCCTCATGTTGGAAAATTCCTAGGCATTTACTTTGCTTTTGGTGTCGGCTCATCCGCGCTGACTGTCATTCAAACTTTGATCCTATGGATATTCTGTTCTATTGAAGCTTCGAGAAAACTTCACGAGAGAATGGCAACCGCCATCTTCAGGTCGCCAATGTCATTCTTTGACACCACGCCAGCAGGCCGAATTTTAAACCGCTTCTCTAGCGATGTTTATAAGCTGGATGAGGTCTTGGCCAGAACGTTCAACATGCTCTTTGTGAATCTAGCTCGTTCAGGATTTACTCTTATCGTCATATCTGTCGGCACTCCCGCTTTCGTTGCATTAATCATACCGCTGAGCTTGATATACTATTGGGTGCAACGATACTATCTCAGAACATCACGAGAACTTAAGCGATTGGATAGTGTCAGTCGTAGTCCCATCTATGCACACTTCCAAGAGTCACTTGGTGGCATCAGCACTATTCGGGCGTACCGACAGCAGGAGCGTTTTGAGCTAGAGAACGAATGGCGTGTTGACTCAAATTTGCGAGCCTACTTCCCATCTGTCAGCTCAAACAGATGGTTAGCGATCAGATTAGAGTTCCTCGGAGCCATCATCATCCTCGGAGCTGCAGGATTCTCTATTATCTCCGTTACAAACCATAGCGGTTTGACGCCTGGAATGGTGGGCCTGATTATGTCGTACGCCCTACAAATCACAACATCACTAAATTGGATCGTCCGCCAAACGGTGGAAGTGGAGACTAATATCGTATCTGTGGAACGAGTTCTCGAATATGCACGTCTACCTAGCGAAGCCCCCGAGATCATCCCTGGGAAAAGGCCTCCCGTTGCTTGGCCTGCGAATGGAGCTGTTAAGTTCCACAACTTTAGTACTCGCTATCGCCCAGGCTTAGACCTAGTACTGAAGAATATTAACCTGGATATCAAGTCTCGTGAGAAAATAGGTGTGGTTGGAAGAACAGGAGCCGGAAAGTCTTCCTTGACCTTGTCGCTCTTCAGATTAATTGAGGCGGACTCTGGAAATATAAGTATAGACGATCTTAACACCTCTACCATTGGATTATTAGACTTGCGACGGCGTCTTGCCATCATTCCCCAAGATGCAGCTTTGTTCGAAGGTACAGTTCGAGACAATTTGGATCCAGGCCATGTTCACGACGATACGGAGCTTTGGAGCGTTCTAGGTGAGTTGTTGCATTAATCCCACCCACTCCTATTCACGCCGCAGGGCGGAGAGAACACATGCGCCCGCGTTACCCTCGGTCCAGACCAGTCATCTCTCACCATCTTATTTGTACTAACATATCGTTTCTCATAGATCATGCACGATTAAAGGAGCAGGTAGCAACCATGGAAGGTGGGCTAGAGGCTAAGATCAACGAAGGAGGTACGTCGGTGATTTACGCTTTCTTTCGGCTCTTACTCCCCTCTTTTGATTATATTCCCTGTCCCTCCGGCAACTTGCAGTTGTGTGTCCTCGCACAGCGGCAAATGAGACTTTTTGGCATGTTGATAGACGACTGCCCGCTTGCGTCTTCACCCATTCTTAACTAGGCCCCTGCATGATCGCCAGGCTTTTGTAAACCGTACTGTCATTTTTAGCCACTCAGCCACGACTACAATCACGTTACTATATTTGATATGCTGGACTAACACGCTTATTTACACAGGATCGAACTTGTCAGCGGGTCAACGACAGCTCGTCTCTTTAGCACGTGCGATGCTCACGCCGTCTAACATTCTCGTGCTGGACGAGGCTACAGCAGCGGTGGACGTAGAAACAGATGCTATGCTGCAAAATACGCTACGTTCTTCGCTCTTCTCACACCGCACTATCATCACGGTCGCCCACCGCATTAACACCATCCTGGACAGCGACAGAGTAGTGGTTCTCGACAAGGGTGAGGTGGTTGAGTTCGATACACCTCGAGCGCTTATCAAGAAACAAGGTGTGTTCTACGGCTTGGTCAAACAAGCCGGATTAGATACGGAGTAATCTACGCATTACGTTGGGTGGACTGTTTACACTGTTTCGGTTTATCACATACCCCGAGCAAGCATTGCGTTATTACAAAAAGTGAGCCATCCAGTCAAGTCGGTGTTGTACACATCCGATCTGTACATAGAATAGGTAATTTAGAAAAAAAGCAGCGACTAAGAGATAATAAAAGGAGTAGATGTTGAATAGAGGTTTATAAGTCTACCTCCTATCTAAGATTTGATCTGTGTCCGATTTCGAAGATTTCTAACACTACCTAACTATAAGCCCAGCGATAATTGCCAGTAGTTCAAGTCTGCCTACCCAAGAGAGGTCAATTTTTCGGACCTGTATTATGGGAGGATGACGTATTGAGGCGTCATGATAGCTCTTCGAAGAGGTACGAAAGGGGAAGACTATATGCACAACCTATGCACGATATGAACACATCTCGCACAATATGATCCGATGTCTTCATCAACCTCCGGTAGCAATTGGGCGGACCAATGGCATGAGGTTAGCGAGAGAGACGATAGGACGCGTTTGTTCTTGATGGATGTCGCAACGGGGCTGGCTAGCTGATCGGCGTTTGACTACTCTGTTTCTTTTTCTTATTTTTATCCTTTCTCTCTGGCTGACTCTCTATCTAGCTCATCGTCTCCGCTGCTAGGTAGTGATTCCTTTTTGTTTTGTTTTTTTCCCACATCTTACCGCTCCAGCTTCTGTGCGTTCTCTTGCATGCCACCGTCCTATCTAGCCGCGGCATGTATTACCTAGGGTTTCTCGGGGGAGACACAGAAAGAGGCTTGGCGGGGAACGAAAAGCGGCGTCCTCGACTTTTTTTTTTCTTTCCTTTTCTAGTGACAATACTAGGTACCACTAGCTCACGAGCTGTGAGATAAGCAGGGGAGACTCTACCTAAACTGTGTTTCTGTCGTGCAGAGCAGGAAGAAGACGGTGAGAGAGAAAGGGAAAATAATCTGCATAGCCCATCGTAAAGGTCACTTAACCCACTATCCTACCTTCGTGTTCCCTCTTGGGTCTATTACCCTACGTTGTCTAGATTCGAGATAGCTTCTTATGGGGTTCCATATTGGAGACTTGGAGTCAGTATCGTACAGTGCGGACAAACGCGTAGAGTTGTTGGCGTATTGGTGGAAGTTGGGGTTGAGCTTCTCGCCGGTCTCTTTGATTGTTTACCAAATCAAGCAACTCTATATAGTATATGTCTACCACACATTCGGGCCACCACTTATTTCCTACGACCTGTAGATATTGGGTGTGTAGATGGATGTTTATTGGGGAGGGATGTATTTGATAGGAGGTACTTAGCTGGCTATAGTCAACATAAGATATAGGAAAGACTACATATGTATCCACATACATGCGAATAGATGAGCCGTTTTTAGCGACGTTGCACGGCCTATGCCGTCCGCACATGGCTAACCTTATTTAGCTTGCTACTTATAACCGAGTACACGCTCGTACATGGACTTACCCATAGACTTACATAGACTTACATGGACTTACATGGACTTACATACATGTAGTCATGCAGCGAGGCGCTATTGGGTAGAGAATCTTGTCAATTTCCCGTCGGGGACAGCAGTGACCGCCGCAGCGGCACGTCCGTTGCGGGGAGGTAAGTGGGGAAGATGTTCTTCATTAGAATCTCGAAATGGTAACTTACATATCTATTTCTTACCGTTTTCGTCCGTACGTGTTTACTTCTTATATACAGGTCCGTAGACCCATCTATACGCATCTATACGCACGCGTATTGGGTACCTAATCTATACCTACGTGGAAGTATGCGCTTACACACCTACATACGCCTACTACGCATCACTCCCTGTCTGAGGTATAACGTGTTACCACGTCAGGTACTTAACCTAAGTGTTATGTACTGAAGTATAGCTTACATTGTAGGCAAGGTAAGGCAACGCGTACAGTTTGTGCAATATATACGCGATGTAATGGATGGTGGTGTTATTTCTCTGTTTGGTTTCTTCCTTTCCCGAAGTTTTGTTAAAAAGGCTTGGCGAAGTGCTGCCCTCGACATCACATCTCAATCGAGATTCGTGATACAAGCTTCTCCTGATAGGTGATAGGATTAAAAAAAAAGAGAGAGGGAAAAAAACAAGGGTCTATTCCATGCGGTTATAATTGCCTTATTCCTCTTTACTTCTCATCTTCTCCAAGACCAACAATGTTTCTGAGGAAAAAAAAGAAAGAAAAAAGAAAAAAGAAAAAGAAAAAAAAAACCCTTTCTCGGGTCGGATTGCACCAATTCTCTTCGCTAACTCCACTATACAGTTACATGTCTATGGTAAACCCGACACTATAGGAGCATAGGCGTGTAGGCGTGTAAGCGGGAGGGGGGAGCAATATGGCTGACTGATCCGCTGTTGGCTCAAGACTTAATACGTAGTAACCATGTGCTCGCTTCCCAGCGTCATCTCAGACACGGGGTCATGCAACCGTGGTCCAAAACGGACTGGCAAGGTCTAGGCAACCTACCTAAATACCCAGGATATATAAACGACAGACACGCAGCATGCGGTCCATATGTCGTGTAACGTCAAGGGTTCCCGAAAAAGAGGAGGGCTGTCACCCTTGTAGATGCCACTTATACTGTAGCCCGACGACTGGTTGGGAGAAGTTGGAAGCGAGAAAAACAAAAGAAGAAAGAAACCTAACGGAAGGGAAAATCGACTGTGAGAAGGAGGTAAGCCAAAAAGGGGAAAGGAAGGAATTGTCAATTCCATATTTAATGGACACCTAAACGGCCTAGACCCGGACGAGATAGATTATCTTAGTTATAAAAGTAGAGATTTTTCGTTGTTTTTATTTAAGACATAGGCGCTGCTGGCGACTTATTAGATACAGTAATACACACTTAACTGAGCTCAAAGTCCAAAGTACGTGCACGTACGTAGCGTAGTATCGTGCGGTGAGGAAATCCTCACCCACCCAATGTCGAAGAGAGTGAGTGATGTGTGCACACATGGCATGTAACACATGCCCTCATTGCGTCGAGGGGACGACATGCCGCACGTCGGTAGCTGGGCGAGCTCTGGCAGAGGGGAAAGAAAAGTGTCCCTCCAAATTCAGGATCTTAATCCGGTTCCCAGGTTAGTTCGAAGATGCAAAGGTATAACAATATTTTGTTATAGTTATGTAGCCTTCAACCCGACTAGTACAAGTTTGGGATCAATTTAGGTGAATGGCAATTACCGGACCGTTGAAATTCAATACGGATGACAGTTCTGATCGGAGAATAAGCGGGATAGTAAAAGAGTACCTTTCTTACATGCCTTAATTACCTACCTACTCCCATTCCTCTGGGTACTTCTAGGTTAAGTGAAGTAGGGTAGGTATTATACGATACTATTTTTACCCAATAACTACATGCTTGTGTTGTTCCTATTACGCGTGTCTTTTTATATGCCTGTTCTCTGACTAGTTAACTCTTTACCAATAAATAAATCCACGTCTGACATGTTGAGATATCCTGGCAGGATAAGTTGAGAGAACGGCGAAATAAATCGGTGTAATTGTTGGTTGCATTATTCGAAACCCACCGTCATAACGGTAGAGAGTCCCAATTCGGTCCATTAAACCGGCTCAGGGTCGGATACTTGGGATCTTCTCACATACATTACCGATCTAATGCGAGAAGTCACAAGAAGACCCCTGCAGGATCTAGGCAATTCCCTGCTGAGCACGTTGGGCCAAGTACTGCCCTCCACTAGCCCAGTAGCCTTACGGATTAGGTCCAAGTAGACGTTTCCCGACTGTGGCGCCTCCGGGACACACTCCTTTCGAGCCCGGTGGAGTGGTTGAGCGCCACGGCTGCTGACACCTGCGGCATATGCTGGGAGGAGGAAACTCTCCATCGCCATTAGCTGTCAAGCTCATGACTACTGCTCGCATTGACTCAATAGTTCGTTGTCAGCAAGCAACCTGCTGTCAATAGGAGAGGACAACGACCTAATTCAGGACGATTTGAGGTGAAAGTAGAAAGATCGTCTTTTCGCCCATTTTCGCCGGTCATAATCCCGGCTCACTGCTGTGACGTCCCAAGGTAGCAGAATGTATGTAACGTTGCGAAGTAGAAAAGAGCAAGAGGAAAAAAAAAAAAAAGAACCCATGTGATGATTGTGCTAGGGATTTACAATCCAATGCTTTTGTGTGTTGGATAAGGGTTCGAAACTCATGTTGGTTCAGCCCCATACTATTCACATATCTGCCCATAAACTGACTACATCTGGGAGTTCGGACGAGTATTGGGACTAAAGTCCGAAAGGGATGTTCGCAGTTGGGCGAGATCGACCCGATACTTCGGTAAACAGGCGGGGCCATGGATCGATCGTATCATAAAGCCGTTACTGTATGCAAAAAAGACACCGGGGAATAGTCCCTAAAGGAATAGCCCAAAGTTCGATAGATTGTAATACAAATAATGGTAACCAAAGGGAGCTGTCTGTCAGCGCCTTTATGCGAGTTGTGAGGCATCTACTAGCAAATGGCCAATTGGATTTGAACCGTGGGAGACATTCAAACTACCCAGTTCCTCAGGGGATGTAAATAGTCAACACTAATGAAGACTAAATGATCACCATTCGGCCTATAAGCTGGTGGAGTAGGCTGTAAGAAAACAAGAATCAAGGCCAGAGCCTCCAGAAAGTACCAGTAGTCGATGTGGTTGATGAGGTTGTGGCGGTCGCGGGGGGGTTTATGAGGTCCAGAACTCTGAGAGACATTTTCACGTAGGACACTATCAAGGAGGATAGGCCTGAAAAGCAAAGACAGTTACAACGCTGTGACCGTTTCATGTAAACGAGACAGGCTCTTCCCACCTTTGGGTATTACATCTAGCGCAAGCCCACTCACGAGCTAGTAAGAAAGACAGGATTGAGGTAGACGTATCGCAAGCAATGATCTGCGAGGTCCGTCTCGCCGTTAAGACATGCCAAAGTGCCGCTGAAATCATTCCGCGCGCCTAGACCCTGCTGGACAAATCGATACTTACCTCCTATACGCAGGAGTATACATCTGGCGCCTTTCATTTCGCATGCTGATCTGACACGGACCCTTTCTAGTCCTTGGATCCAA
Source organism: Daldinia bambusicola (assembly GCA_022478815.1). NCBI lineage: Eukaryota > Fungi > Ascomycota > Sordariomycetes > Xylariales > Hypoxylaceae > Daldinia > Daldinia bambusicola. Next base: position 542,383 of record MU284071.1, read on the forward strand.
GACTGAGTAGCAGATATGTAATTAGAACGTTAGAGAACACGATCGAGATCTCGCTCAGGACTTGCTCCTGCTTGGCTGAGCGAGGCGGCCCCTGAGCTCCAGTAACCCGCTCTGCCGCGTCGTGCCGACGCTTTGCTCAAAAGACCCACCAGTTCCGAGCGAAGAGCGTTGCAACGGTCGGCCCGAAGTATGTGTAGATGAACTCGGGGGTGCCGTTAAGCGAGAAAGGAGTAATAGTAAGGCTAGTAATTATTACTGGCCCCCCGTTGATATTTGAATTCCCCATGCGTTAGGAGTTTTTGAGAGTCATTCTGTACCACTTATACGTGTAAGGCTTCGATGGGGAGGGGAGGGGAGATCGCGTTATTAGGTAACGAGCGGTGGAATTTATGCCGAGACAGCAAGGCCCATACAGTATGTGATTCTCTTACTACTAAAAAAAGCAATATAACAGTAGCAGGGTTGGTACCGGAAGCCAAACAGTGTTGGTTAACCTGGGTGTGTGGCGTATGTAATGGTTGATCGTTCATCTTCCTTTTATTTGCTGATTATATCTGGATGCTCGTTACGAAACACTTACCTACCTATCACACCGGCGACGGTCAGGGGAAGACGCACGTACTCGCATCTTCACATCAGCACCTGATATTGCCGCTCTGGGCCTTCTTTGCAGCGTGAGGGTGCATTCGAATATACCTGTTATTGTATCTGATACTACCCTACGTAAAAAAAGTTCCTCAGCAATCGCAATACGACCTTAACGTATATCGTGGTTATGCATAAAACCATTCAACCCCAGACCCCCAGACCCCCAGATAGATCCTCCTTGATACTCTGTGGCTTATAAGTTTGCCTTAGATATTGAAACTACATGGAGGCTCGACTAGGATATGGGATATATGGATCCTTTGTCAGTAAGATGTATAAACTAGCTTACCGGCCTTCTTGGGGTAATCCTTGTAAAAGTCGTCAGCTCTCACGCGAACTTACATTAAGTACGCTGGCACGGTAGGCTAAGTACTGCTCACCAAGAAGCCCGATCACTCAGGTCCAAGGTAGGTTGTACATATATGTACATACCTTAAGGTACAGATTTTAATAGATCCAGATCTTCAGGTTTCCCGAAAACCCCCCACATGACGAAGTGACGAGTGAGAACGGAGTACGCCTCATTTACCCGGATGCATCAGTGCTCGCCCGCAGATTCGAGAAATCTGTGCTGATGCGGAGAGAGAGAAGCACACACGCGCAAATTGGAAACGGTGACGAACTGCGATGGTCGATGGCGCCCCATGATGCTGCTGGTAATGGGCAGGTGACGCATATTTAGGCTTCTTTTACATCTATACCTGATCCAAAGTTGAGAAAGAGAGGGCGTTTGTAAATTCATGTCATATCATGTTATTCCATGTACTGTATTGTATAATGCTTCACATATCTTCGTTGAGTAAAGGTAGGTAGGTACCCTAACCCTAATAGAGGTATTAAGTAGTCAAGGAGGCCATTGTACCCTGGCACTCTAACAAGGCCATATCGGCTGGGCTCTCCAATACGATTGGTGCCCGGCATACGCAGAGTCGATTAACCATCACCGTCACTTTGCTGACGAAGCATAAGACGAATGGTAATCAACCAACCCATCTGTTGGGTTTGGGTTGATCTACATTAGGAGTTTAGATCTTGGGGCCCCGACAAGGGGTGGCACAACGTGGGGGAAGTTTGGTTAATCAATAGATCTCAGCTAACATATTTTTTTTTAAATATACCTTATATTTAGGTACTTACTGAAGGACAGGGAAACAGCTGAGCTGCTTGGTAAAGAAAGGAAAGGAAAGGAAAGGATATTATCAATGGATCTGCTTTTGGGCGCAGCATTTTCTATCAACTTCATCTTATAAGTCATCTTCTTCATAATGTGCTAATCGTGTAATGATTTTTCTTCTTATTAAGAGAAGTCTTGACTTTTATTTTTTTTTTAGTTACTATCTTAATATGTACTTCGTGATTAAGATGGACTTGTTTGCTAGAGAGTATATGAGATTCCTTTTATAGCACATCGATCAAAGCGCCAAAGTGACACCAATTAGGTAGGTAGGTACGCCGACTGCGACATGAGAAGTATGTTATATACAATTGTTCTTGGGTCTTGAAAGCATTACTTCTGGGTTAGTTTGAAGGTAGGAAGTTTGGTTCAGTTTTATACTATTCCCATTATGAATATTCCTCTAACTCATTATCGTCTCATTGATTATATGAAGTATTTACTTCAACTTTGGATAGTTACTAGTTGTTTCATTGGCTTAAGCAATTTCTTCACGAGGTACTTACCTACTAAGGTATGGATCGACGCAATCTCTACTTCGTATTTTAATTAGAAAAGCTTTGAAATAATATCTTGGAGTTGAGATTCAGTTTCTGACAGATTCAGATCGTCTTCTTTATTTCTTCAATTCCTCTATTTTCGGGAAATGACGCGTAAATCAAAGACCCAAGGCTCGGGAGGCTCTCCCATAGTAAATCCCTCCCGTCGCCGGGCTATTCGGGTCGCCCCATAAAACTCCACCACGCACCGCCCCGGAACCATTCCCAAGTCTTATAAGTCCACTTTACAGGGCCACTTATACCCACTCCTCCCGCTAATAAGCTAAGGGCGACCAATTCTATTCTATTACCCCTTGTCACCTCACAGGGGTTACTCACACCCATCATGCAGAGTCACCAGACCGTGATCATTCAACCTACCTAGGTACTGTTCTGGTTTTCTGGCTTCTCCACATACCTCTCTCTCTCTCCAGTCTTTTCTTTCTTACTTTGGGGTTTTTCTAGTTACATTGGAAACTTCTTCTTGTTCTTTCGCTGGGTATACTAGCCGGGATGCATCCCACATATGTATATCTAAGACGCTTACTCGAAGAATGCCTTAGATTACTAACTAGAAGGTAATAACAATAAATGAGTATGTTGGTTAGGTACTTAAGTAGTGTAAAGAGTTGCTTATTGAGTACTCTGTTGAAAGGTTCAAGGCACGTCGTTGTTTAAAGTTGTTGCTGCTGCTGTTGCTGCTGCTGTTGCTGCTGCTGTTGCTGCTGAACTCGATATTATGTAGATACTATACAAGTAGTGTATATGGACATAGCTTTTCAAAAGGTGCGTGCGCTACATACGTTGCAAAAATAGCAGGTATGTAATATGATTCTTTCGGTAATCTCCCGTATGCAAACATAAACGTACATACATACCTACATACCTAGGTAGGTAGATATGACCCTGGATGCTGTATGAGGTAGTGTGTAGTGTATGTACCTTACTAGCAACATGAATTGAAAAGGCAAAGGCATACATAGTGTAGAGCACAGAGGCAACGCCATCCAGGCCTGTTGCCATGTCTGTTTCTGTTTCTGTATGTGCTTGGCTTCTTCCCCCACTGTTACCAAAAGAGCATCGTATTGGCCGGGCCCGGGCACGTCAATCCATGTATTGTACTGTACAAGGCCTCAATGACGCCGCTATCCATTAAAACCCCCTGCTCTAAACACATTCGGGCCTTGAGGATAGCATAGCTCAAAGAGCTTTTCCTTGCCTGTCCAGCCAGTCCGCACCCTTGACAGCAGACCCCTCGCAAAAAAACCCACACGCTTTTCATTACTACCTGAGGTAAATCTACCTCCCTTCTCCCCGCTGCATACGCACATCTGTACCCTTTCGTACACACCCGCAAACCAACTGCTAAAAGGGAAGACAATTTGGTCCTTGCTCATGTCTTAACACCCGAGCTTATCGTAGAAACGAGGGGCAGGGGGTTGTGAATTCTGCTTCGTGATCCTTGCCATCTGTGTGTTTGGTCTAATTTTTATTTTATTTTATTTTCCTTTCGCTCCAAGGGACTTAGCTACGACTTGCTACGACTACAACTACGTACAGTATCTTCTCCACAGGCCTCGCCTCTCGCCATCGTCTATATCCCATTTCTTTTTCCCCCGATTTCGCCATAGCTTATTATCAAGAAGAGACCTGAGTAGTTCAATAATAGTAGAAGGTATCCTGTCGCCTCACTCTGCTTCCGCGCGAGCACCTTAGTCTATAGATCACCTCATCGCAGTCGTTTGAGAGCAGCTTCTATTGCTTATCCCCCCCTCTCCGTGGACCACTGCCGCTTGCCGCATGAGCTGTGTGGGAACCACATGGTTTTACGAGTACTTGAACTCCGCCGCATCACTTATCCCTCGCATTAGACTGCCGGTACTCGTGGGTGACGTCCAACTCTAGCTGGTTAATCGCTTCTTACCTAGATCTACAGCGCTCAATGGGCTCCTCTTAAATTGGTTGGTAAACGCCCGCCTAATGCGATTTTCCTCACAGTATATCGTGCTTTGCGGCTGGGACAAGCAGTGGATAAACATCATACTCCAGCTGCATTTCTAATATTCCTATCCTCATATCTTCTTTATATTAAACTGACTTTGCACTCTTACAACGATTTTTTACTGATTCTGAAACAGCTTCGGAAGCTAGAGCGAGGCATAATACGAGCAAGTGAAGAGGGCTTCACTGCTCGATGTCTCACAACTTTGTAAAAGTGAAAGAGGACATCCGTCGTCCTTTACACGTAACCTTTGCGACTAGTTGACGATCCCGTTTGAATCTAGGACGGGCCTGCTCAGCTCATTAAACTGAAATACGCAAGGCTGTTCAGTTCTGACGCTACGGCATTGCCCTTTCTTTGTTGTTGGCCACCAGACCCATGCTCAGCTCGGCCTAGTTCGCAGCCGCCCACCAGGTTTCTGCATCTAAGTCTAATAGCACACTTATTTGATATCCCGCCCGCCCCAACTAGCCAACCTCCTTAGGAAGCAAGCTCCCGCTGCTGTTACTGAACAAAGAAAGGCCATCCCGTCTGAGACTCAGCCCTCGATGTGCGCTTTGGCTCTCTGACCGGCTTTCCCATATCGATACTGCACTTCCAATCTTTTTAAGCTCGTTTGAGTCTGTTAATACGAAGTACTACACTCTTATCTTGTCAAGACTTCTTTTCTATCCGCACCCTCGTACATATATCAGGCACGCGCTCCATTTCTTCTTGTCTTGTCACAACATATACTAGCTCTGACGGACAATCCTTCTTCGACTGCACTCAACCGCTGTCTTCAATTCCTCTCTTTTTTTTTTTCATCGCTTCCAAATTCAGTCTGGTCTTACCGCTCCCCATCTGTGAGACAAACTTCGACACCGCATTTAGGTCGGGAATCGGCGACGTTGTCGAAGAGGATCAGACCGCTTCGTAGATACGAGCAGCGCATGTGACAGATTGACGTTTGTCACCAGAAGGAGGCTCTGCAATTTAACAACACCTACCGTGGAACCGCGGTGGTGAAAATATAATCTCCACAGAGGATAGCGACCTACTTTAAATTTTATCTACTTCATACTCCCTCCAATCATGGTACAAGACGCCAACCAGCCAAGGGAGCACTTCGCATCTCGAACACCGTATTGGCCCCACCAGGAAAGATTTCCCATGGAGCGAGTCCCAGATGAGAATCGTTTCTCAGACTCCCAAGAGTTACGGCGACCTCCTATGGTGAGTAAGATAGCCGCATTTTCTTGGATATACAATATTAAGTACGGCATAGGCTATCAACCAAGCGTTAAGCGAATATTGCAGTATCGCAGCTGAATTCTATATCGTCATATCCTTCATAGAAGGAAAGCCTCGTGTATTCACAGCACCGAACGTAATACCAATAGATATATCGAGATTTTTGGATGTAGAGGCTCTTAGCCGCGAATTACAGCCTGCGCGGACTGGTAAGTTCGACTCGGGCTAGAATGCGAATACGTCCAACTAAAACTTAATGATTCAGCTACGAACACTGGATATACCGAGTCAGACTTCAATTTCGAAGCAGAGATTAACCGGTACCCCATGCCCCCTGGTAGACGTTGGGCGCAGGAGCGTTCGTATGGACAGCCTCTAAACGTGACGGGTTTTGAGGACGACGGGAACTATAAAGCCCGCAAGCGCCCAAGGGCAAGCATAATACGGCGCGAGCCCGAAAATTACGACGACGAACCCACGGCATCGTCAAGTCCTTCGAAGAGAGGTCTTACGATTCGTGATGACAAGGCAGTCTGGGCATTTTACGAAGAAAGATTCAAAACAATTCAACAGAGCGCATGTAAATTGATTGCGAAAGCATGGGTAAAGGCTGTCGAACCGAAGAAACAATCTACGCATCCTTATACAGGTGCAGATGAGAAGGCACCTGATTGGTGGCCGAAGCCTTGGGGGCCGAACAAGGAACAGAGAGTCAGGCACAAGGAGCCTGATCATCTGTACAAACGCGGTAAGGCGGTTGGAAACTGGAAAAAAAAAAAGACGAGTTATACTGACCAATCGTGCCAGAACGGGTTCACCTCCTGAACCATATTCTTCGGATGATAGTCGAGCCGAATCAAAACCAACATCCGAGTATACAAAAGCTATTTCTCAATGTGAGTAAGCTAGAAGAGGTAACGAATGAAGCGTTATCTTCGTTCTTCACGGACAAGGACAACCCAAGCAATATGGCAAAGAAGCCTTACTTGAAGGAAATCTTCAAGGTTGCTCGCCTTGAGGAACGGTATAAAGATGGGCAGATTGGTAAGTGGACCAAAGATAGTTGCGTTATGTGTGAGTTCCGTACTAATTATGATTTTAGATGGCTCAACCGTAGTCTATGTGATGCCGAATGATCGTGTCAGTCAGGGCTATGTATCGGATACTGAGGATGTTACATCTGGGAGAGACGACGGCGAACACAACCCAGCATCCAATTCCTCTAATTCGTCTCCACAGAGAGCGAATATGTCGCAAGCGCTCATAGCTCAGCCACATAGCACTGAGCAGAGTCCCACTGCTCAAATATCGGGTGATGCATTCGTGGGAGAAATGCCTGTTCGTAGCACGCAATACTCCCAACCGGTTTTAAACGCCGAAATAGGCGCTGAGCGGCAGACTTTTGTGGAAGCGCCCAGTATGCCCAGCCAAGCCCCCCTTCACACGTCAACCAACTTGGGTCTTCACGACATGTACACCAGCCCTCACGATTCGAGTAGACGATCTTCTATGTTTACCACGCCGTCGGAATATACAAGCCCGGCGACTCCGACCATGTACTCGCAGTGGCAACCGGGCTCAGCGCCACCGAGTAACCCGTCGGCTTATACCTTTCCGCAGCAGACTGGGAACACCCACCAACCCTTCGTCGGTCACACGGGGGTTCCGATGACTCAGAATCAACAGTATATCGGCACATCATTCGACGGGTTATCAAGAGGGGGCCATGATACACAGCATGGCGGGATGATTCGGGCACTCCCTCAACCGACCTTTCCAAGCTATATGCCTCACGAGTCAGGGCCTATTCCGGGGTCAAGTACTAAAGGCGATACGCTTCCTCGGCATCCTACGCAGTAGGTTCACCGCTAGTCGACCGAGGCCTTTGTAGCCTTGTCAGCTAGCTGCGTTGGCGACCGGTCTTCATATTGAAGAGTCGTCCCTATCTAACGTCGACATTACGTCGAGGTAATAATTAAAGGCAACTTATTAGCTGTATATGTTCTGTGAACCACCGCATACGCGCGGTGCAACCCTAGATGGGTTGATTGGCTCAGCTTAGCTTGAGAGCCGAGAGTTTTGGGTTTAAGTCAACGCATTATTATTGACTATCTAACCTTAGGTACTTCCTAAGCTACCTCGAGACTTAATACATACAGAGTGGCCTTACTAGATGATAGAGGCCCGAATGCTATGCATTTCAAGCACTCTAACATCATTTTCAAATGTCGATCATACAGCCTAGTGGCGACAAGCTAACCATATAACCAAAACCGCCACCAAGATTTTCTTCTCGCATGAGCACACGAGGCGGATACAGTGTCTTTCTAATCTCACGGAGGGTTTCGGCATGACTGGTCTAGCAGATTGCATCTATCTATTTTATTCATATTTCCAAGCTTGGTTAGGCCTCGTCACTTTTTATACCGTCGATACCTTTTCCCTCCGCGAGCATCATGTGACAAAAACCCAACTTACCGATGAAACGAGATACATGGAGCCTAAGCAATAGTGAAGAATCAAAGGCGTGGCAATCGATTGACGAGATGTTACCCGGATTTCGGATTTAAAGGAGGGCGGCTTCGACTCTTTCGCAGACTGATGTACCGAAACACGAGTTGGTCTACGTCTTCTACTTGCATAGCTCGGGCGGCATACGGTTTTACAACGAGTCGGAAGAGGAGCAAACGGGGTGGTTCTTTTTTATGTTACTAGCACGCTTCACCCCACCGGATTCAGTCTTTGGTCGCATGGTCGCATGGTGAAATAATATGGAGGCTTTTCTTTTGGCCCTGGTACAAGCGATGGTGGCAGTTGTCTATTCTTGTCCTCGCGTTACTACAATTTTTTTTTTCTTTCTGGGTTGAAATCACGCCGTCACGATCATTAGGTTTATTCTATTATTCTTTTCTTTCTTAAAAAAACGAAAAGTGTTTTAACGTGTAACTAACCAACAACAGAGGACTACCCCTCGCTTTCCTTTCCTTTTCTTTCTTTTATCTGTTGTATTGATATTCTAAATCGACTAGCGAGCGAGGGAGGGCGAAGGAGGGCGAAAAAAAAAATAGGGACTCAGCTTGGTGAGCGGTACCAAGGCTGGGCTGGCTCGTTTGGTAAATTGTTTTGTACCTGTTCTTTCTAGAGAGCTTGGTTCATAGGAGGGAGGGAACTTAGGCGGGTTGGGACATGTGAGCCACGTGTCGACGTCTAGATATTCCTCACTAGGATGTAATTGACATGAGTGAGCACCTTCAAGCGACAGACACTTTTGCGCTATACTATATTCAGACTTCGAATTTGTTTCTCATCCCTTGTTAGGAAATAGCGGGCAAAAGAGGATGGGTGTCCCAACTAATCCCAATATCCCTTTTTTGATGTGACCGGCGTAGAACTCCAGTATTCAACTGTACCTGATCCAATATGATTAAGTGCTTACCCTTCCCACAGTGTCAACCATACTCAAGGTTGGTATGGCAGGTTAATTCCCTTTCTTATCAAACTAGTAGACGCAGCCAGGCATATCTGCAGACTACAAGACTATTTAGTTCTCCAACAGTACCTAGTAAGTATGGTAAGAATAATTGGATGCTGTAGACGGAGTGTTTAGCTATAATAGGCATCTATACCCTCAGGTTCCACTCACACGGGTAAAGGCCCGTCCCGCTTTTTGGTTCCCGTTGTTGAAAGTAGAAGTACGGATCCATACTTGAATGTAAGATGTATAGTATGTCCAGTATAGTATATGTACAGTATATGGGTATCATTGTCAGATTAAGTTTTAGGAGATCTCTTGTATAATTTACATATTTGACCCGAGCCAGTACCAGAAATGCACATTATACGCTTAAACTACGCTATAAAACTGCATGTGCATATGTACGGTACGCACAGAAACCCAAGCTTGTCTCTTCTGGATCTCCAAATCTGTTAGATTTCTGAAAAGTGACATGAAAAAAAAAAAAAAAAAAAAAACAGACGGCTGACCCGCAGACCCGACAAAAAAAAAGGCCAAAGCCCCTAACGAGAATTTTACAATCTGATACGATCCTAACCTAGGAGCCGGGACCGAACCAATCCAGGATCGTCGTTCAACGTGCCCACCAGACCCAAGTAAAAAAAACGTGTACGCCAAGATCATAAAAACATATCTAAGTTCAAGGTATCGCAGAAAGACGAGCGGTGAGACGGTGGGAAAATAGGATTTCGTACAGACACGCAAAAGGTAATTCTAATGTGGTTAACCTGGCATTAATGTACCTGTAAGATGGAAGAAAATTTGACCAATCTTAAAGGATTACTCACGCGTACGCAAGATAAAGCAGGACCGGCAGTAGATGATGCATAACATAGTCCAAGTAGGGGTCGGTAATAAGGATATTCTTATACCGATATCCTACAGGTCATATCTCACAAGAGCAGGGGGGGTGGGTAACATGGTTAGTGACAGCGCCGTCGGAACGGTTATCGAGTAAAGAAGATCGTCGTCTTTCTTTTCGTTCCTCTTCTCCCACAACAACATAAACACGCAATATGCCACACGTAACCCGCAATCAGCTCTATCGGTTTCTTACGTCGGTTCCGCGTCTGGTCTAGATGGGGTCGCCATATGTCTAGGTCGCTCGATGCCGACCCACATACAGATCTATGCCAGCTACGCAAGTAGTACATTACTGAATAGTGTATGGGGAGCGTCCATTGACCTGCGGGCTTGCGTCAGACTTGCCAGATACAGCTGGGGATTTGACATCTAGGAAGAAAACCTCCTTGCCCATTTTTGCTTTTCGTCTTCGTCCAAACGTCATAATCAGCAGAATTTAGCGGCAAAGGAGGCTTAGGCAAAATACATTAGGTTCAGGCAGTTAGAAGGGAACAGACAGTGTTATAGTCTACTCCATACTAATCGTATACTAATTCCATCTAATAGACCTTCGCCAGCATATAATTGTTTCGCACAGGTACCGTGACGTAATAGTACATTCATAAACACATCACATTGCGATTGGGGGTTAAGTTCGTTGGCTGTTGGCTACCCTATAACTGGTCCCGGAGACCAGGTTCCTGTACCACCAAGAACAAAGGAGAGCCCCGGAGTCTCTTTTGGGTTGTGTTCTTAACTGCCGGTACCTGTCGGCTCTGGACTTACCAAATACTGAATAACTGGGGGCTCTTCTAGAACATCTAGTAAGTTCGCTCAAAGTTTCAGATAGATTTGAATACTAACATACACATCCGATAATCGTACATTCGGATGCTGCCAAAGGGGAAAAAAAATATCCTGTATAGTTTCGCAGTTTGAGGTAGCAAAGCACCAGTACTCACTGTCTCACTCTCTCACTAATAACAGCTACCATTAATCCCGTACTTAATCCAAATCAATACGGGCATGGGATGGGATGGGATGAAACTAGACTATTCACTCCATCCGGGCCCTTATCCTTGGCCTCCCTTCTCGCGTTTCTGACCCCCACGCTATCCGTAAGTACCAACCCATTCGGAAGATCAACTCTGTTAGACGCGCAGAAAACTGCACGTCTTTCAATAACCGATAATCGACCTAGCTCTTACAGTTGCAGGGCCCGCCAAGGCCTGTCAATAAGAAACATGATCCCAACATATGCAACATCCCCAGTCCTGTAGCTGGTCGCGAGCCCGTAGACTCGTTCGAGGGTTGCATACAGCTTGCATAGACCGATCTTAGAGCATGTAATGTAGCATAAAGGTACGCGAGATACCATTGCCCCGGGGATTGAGGTGCAAAGATATGCATAAGGAGGCCCCTTGTTAGTCGCCGTTCATCATTGCCCATCTCCCTTCTATTGGAAATCTGGAATCCCGCCTTCCTTGCGCATTCTTATTCCCCAGGATAAGCAATGGCGTTAAATCGGGCAAATCATGTATGGATCTTGGCTTTCGCAGTCGCCGCTGACGAGGCGCCTATTCACACATGCACGGACTTGCTTACTTGTTGAAGCGTATCTCACTCCTTTATGGACTCCTTTGCTTGCTTAATGCCGTTTCTTTTCCAGCTTACGGGCGTCTTAAAAGGAAATAACAGATTACCCATTGGCCTCTGATGTATACCTTAGTAATATATAACCTGACCTATGATACACCATCTCGCATGTTGGCTTATGTTCATCCGCATCCTGTTTCGTAATAAATCGCCGTCAGGCATGCAGCCATGTCTCACAGCACTTTACGCTCTTCCTAAATGGTACTGATAACGTCTGCTACTAAAGTAGTATCATAGTTCGCAACAACGCCGTGATAGGGTAGTCTAAAAAAAAGCGCTTCAAAATATCGGTTCTATCATAGTAATTATCACCACAGTGTTCATGTAAAACCTAAAAGAACTATTTTCTTTTTGTCAAAGTGCTACTCTTCTGTCGCAAGAAAGTTCTAATGCATTTCAGTAATCTATTGACATGATCTTGCCCTTATAGCAAAGTTGATAATCTCACGTCTATGTTTATCTTGTCAAAGTATTCCCAAGTGGACAAAAAACGAGTAGCATAATCACCTAAAAGGTATAATTCATAGGCTTAACTACTACTTAGTATATACAATTTAGATGTAGTTACGCTAAGCATACCTGGTACGTTAACACTAATCAAAGGGCTTGCTTATACGCCACACGCGCTGCCCTCGCATCGGAATTCAGGCCCTCTCTCCCACAGCCACTCTCTTCTCGTCTTTAGAGCTGAGGCAGACGATTAGGTTTGTAAGGATGCTATACTACCATCTTTGATGCTACATCCGCGAATAGTCCGTTGACGAACCGGTGAGCAATGGGATTATCGACCCTAGGGGCTACCCTGTAAATCCATCCATCTCTACACACAGAACCACCTTTACCTAGGAACTCACACAGAACTATCCTCGCAGCTTCGAAAAGAATTTATCAGATACGGTATGTCACTAGGCGAGCGGCATGCTGCAGGAGGAAAGAGGAATCATCTACTCCGTCGACACGGGCCGCTCCGTTTCACATGTTGATATCTGTCCATAACTACGTTCAAGATATCTCCTATTAGGTTCTAGCTCTCGTACGAGTTGAGCTTGGCAAGGTCCTGTGTCCTAGAGGCTTGAGGCCTGTACTTTTAGACGACATGGTGCTGGGATATTATCTCAGGACCGAGTTAAGCGGTGGGAAAGGCGTATTTCAGGGGTACTATTTCTCTAATATAAAATCTGACAGGGTAATAGCCTCTGCAAGAGCTTTGAAAGCAGTCTTTTCTTGACTAGGAGCTATACCTGATACTGAGAACAGCATATGAAATCGTATGATACACTCACCACGTGGATTATCCAGGGTCGGATAAGAACGGGCCAACGCGCCAGCGTCCCAAGCTTGTACAGTACCTAATATCAGGTAGGCTTGAACACATCCAGTATGCAAATTTTTATAATGCTAGCCTAAGGATGGGATCCGTACCCGGGCATGTTCAATCCCATTCCCCAGAGGGATAAGCGTCAAGAGACACTTTTTCCCTCGCGGCTGCGAGGAGATTAACTGATCCGCCATCTCCATGTCCTCGGCCACCATCGATGGGTCAGGCACGGTCGTGTACCGCGAGTAGACGTCTCTGAGCAAGGTTTTCATCTCCGCAAGCGCCAAACTATGATACGATTCTTTAGTAAATGCCCCCCGATACGCAGTCAGGTGGGTTTGGGCAACTTACTGCTTTCCGATGCAACCTCTCCCGCCGCTAGCGAAAGCGAAGAATAGCCGCTTCCTATCCAGCTCCCCGGCCTCTTGCAGCCAGCGGTCCGGGTCGAACGTGTCGGGCTGCGGGAACACGGTCTCGTCGATGCGGTGGGTGGAGTACGCCTGGCAGCTGACTATTGTCCCCTCGGGCATGTAGTAGCCGTCGATGGTGCGGCCGCCGAAGGGGACGTACCGCGGAAGGGACATAGGTATTGCCGGGAAGCAGCGAAGGCCTTCCATCACGACGGCATCGAGGTAAAGTAGTTTGTCAAACGCCACCTCGGGGTTCGCGCGGAGCTCTTCTTGGAGGCGCTGCTGGACGTAGAACGACCTAGGCTGGGAGATCTCCCACATGAGAAAGCACAGGGCGTCGCCGGTGGTGTCGATCCCCGCGGCCATGTGGTCGAGGCACTCGGCTGCCATATCAATATGCTCCATCTCGTAGTTCTTGTCTTGCATGCGGCTCAGCAGGGTGAACTGCGCTGGGCTAGTTCTCGCGCTCGCGGTCATGACTAGGTCGTCTGCCAGGGGCGTCATGCGTGGCTTGGCGAACAAAGACAGGACACTGCCGATCATCTTGTGCAGGGTCGGGCTATAATATTCAACCAGACGGTCTGTCATCTTTTATTAGCTCTGGCAGAGAAATACCTATATAAATTTTGAGGGTGTGACTGACTCTGAAGACTATCGTCAAAAGTCACCTGCTTCATGATTTCCTCATCCTTAGGGTCCCGTAGAGAATCAGATCCATAAGGATGGAAAAGATGATGTGTCACACAATCGAACGCATAGTCGTGTAGACCTGGTTAAGGTACTTTATTAGTGAGTCCCCCTAGAAGTGGATTGACGTGACCATACAAATCTAACATCCAGTTAGTATATCATTCCATGAGCGTCTGTGAAGTTTCTCTTACGAAAATATCTATGCTTCCACCAGCAAACCTTGAGCACCTCTCCACAAATCGCTTTGACCGTTCTACAATTCCATGCAATGACTCCAATTTCAGAATATTGGTATTTGCATATCGGTCTGCAAGGATTCTTTTCCTCCTGGCATGCTGAACACTGGTAAGAAAGTCTTCTGACAAAACGTGATAATTAGCTGGTTAAGAAACTCACGTCCTCCTTTTTCAGGGTGCTGAACATAGTCCTGTGCGGTTTCTTGTGAGCTTATCTGTTTATTCTTTTCGGAGTATTCAACTGAAGATTTCTTCCTCTGATAGTTCCATCCTCGAAGCCATCTCTTACCTTCGACCATATATAGTAAAGAGATTATAAAACTCGGTCTTGTCATAGCCGCTTCCTCCCGAGCCATAGATTTCTTTCACGCCTTCGAGGGACGCAAATGATACTTCGTTCGGAGCTATCCGTACGACAGGGCCATATTTCTTATGGAGGCTATGGACATATTTCGTGCGGTGAGCATGGAATTCGTGGTACTTAAGGATCCATGAGCTAAATAAGGAGATCCTCGGACCGGGAATGGTTCGCAGGGGAGATGTGATACATCGCCAGATGTATAAGATGCTTAACGCGAAGCACGTGATAGCTAATACGATGGGGTTAAGGAGTAGCATCTTAAACGATAGTTACCTTATACAACTACCTAATCTTTCCCCTGGTAAGACTAGCGTAGACATTTAAGGTATCTCATATGAAATCGCGTCCCGAACAAGTATAAGTTGGGCATGTACACCTCAGGTAAGAAAGAAATATAACCTGCCATACGTTCCTCAACAGAAAAGTGAAGTTTAGTAGTTCGAACTAATATACTTTATCAAGTACGTACATAATAAGGTTACCTCATGGAACCCTAGCTCGGGTTACTTATCGCTGGTGGGGTTGGCATGATGATTAAGTGAGGGGACACTGGTGAGGAGATAGGGGAGGTGAGGAGGGGAGATGCGAAGAGCGGAGCAACATTTAATAGCCGGACTCGAAAAGTCAGCTAACTATAACACCCCAATTCAAAGCTCCTCTTTATTCCTCTTTGTATCCGGATTGCCCGTAGCCTGTCCACCTCCGCTTCCGAACAAGCTACCAAGCCAAGACAGGCCGGGAAGGGCCATTTTCGCAGCCGGAGGGTACGGCTTGCCGTCAACCGTAACTCGCGGCTGGCAGGTGCACCACTGCTTCTCCGGAACCCCGGCGAGAGCGGAGGGAATGTGCGAACCGCATCCCCGCCAGGACTTTCCTGCTACGATAGCGTTAATACATATGTCAGATATAGCCAGCTATATTATATCTGCGAACATGTAGAATTGAGATTTGAGGGTGCATTGAGAAGCTTAGGTGCCTTAGGTGTTACTTACAGCAAGTTGGACAAGTTGCGCCGAAACACATCTTTGCAGGCCCAAGTTGTGAGTAATAAAATAAAATGCCAATCGTGTTGATTTCTTTTGGGTGCTTGTTTTTTAAAAAGCGAAAAAGTTGTGGAAATAATTTGAAGGATTAGAAAGTTCAGCGGGAATTTCGTAGTTGCACTTTTGTAGTCCTATCGGTGTTCGTTCCCCTGAGGTATTCGGCGATGATAGTCTAAGGGATGTGTCCGACCTGCCGACTTGTGCGGTCGCCGACCTTAGAGGAGTACCCGATCTGGTAGTGAGCGCGGCTTCTTAGACTGGCGCCCGCAATCCGGGGAATATTTTTAGGTTTGATTAAAATTTATGTAAATATGATCGCGTAACAGTTCAACTTTTTTTTTTCTCTTCCTAATGTCAGGATATGGGCTAGGTACCTAAGGTAGGTAGAGGTAGGTACCTCTTAAGGTGTCATGGTGACAATGAGCTATGCATTCGCACTTTGATTATTGAACATCTCATTCAATTATTTGATAGTTTGTAGGAACTCAACGACGGTATTTACGAGCCACTTTTCAGACTCTGGCTCCTCTACCCTATGACCGGCGCCTGGAATGGTACCTGAGAGCTCACTCGCGATACCTGGCCGGCAAAGTGCACGCCAACGCTTAACCAGCGCATCTTTATCGATAGAACTAGGTACAAATTCATCGTTCCCGGAATGAAGTATAAGGATTGGCTTGTCTACTCGTTTCCAGTAAGGCTCAATGACTTCATCCGGGAGTTCGGGGTCAAAGTAATTATCTTCACCACTATCAAACAGTCAGGTACAGGAGTCGGCAAAAGCTAAGAGATAGGTACCTGGGAGGTAGGTAGCCTTTGGGTACTGAATTACTTACTCGACTGCTCCAAGCGCGTACCATCGCGACGCAGATATCGGTGTATCATGGAAAGATTTTGAGAGATTTTCGGGTAGCATACGCTCATGACCTCTGCCAGATGCAATGAGCTCTTTGGCAATCTTGAGACTTTTATCTAATTCGAACCCGCCCATTTCTGACGATATTGCACCGCGATCAGATACCGGTGCTTGAAGAATATATCCTTCAACCGGCGGAGCGTGATGGGCTGGAGCAGTATATTCCATACAATCCTGACTTCCGGTGGAATGCCCTAACAAGACTATATGCTCCTTTCCTATGCTTCGTAGATACTTGACGATAGCCGATATATCAGCTACATCGTTAGCTAGACGACCGAACCCGAAACCGGTAAAAGAGGTAGATAGCCTGAATTCGAAGACAGAATAGCTTAGGTCCGGTTCTGTTTCTAGACGCTTAGCTATCGCCCGCGGATATGGCACCGTATGAGGCCCATCGCCGAGTCCGCCGATAAAGACCAAAGCATTTCTTGCGTTGGGGAGGCCAATCTCATAAGCACAGGCGTGCGCTGTTGGAGATTCGAAAGGGTGCACAGTCGTAACGAAGGTTCCCGACGGCGCCATTTTATTCTCCATCAACGTATGAATTTCAGTTTAGTCACTTATGAGCTTATGAGCTTTGTATGGCAGAAGAACTATTACTCTTAAAACTTGAATTTGAAATGATCGACTTGATTTCTTGATTTGTGGAAAACTCCAGCGCAGCGTTGAAGTCACCTGCGGGGATACGTATAAGAGCATAACTAAATTATGTAGAACAGAGGTATGGATAGAAGGATATATCTACTTAAAGAGGTATCGAAGATACCTTAGGTACCTAACCTAGGTACCTAGCCTAGGTACCTTAGGTAACCCAAAGCACCTGGGCGGTTTGTAGGTCGCAAGTCAACCAACTACTTGCCTGATTTCAAACCAAAAAGGGTCCACCATCACTTACAATTCTATCATGGGAGGTGCATTGTGCATAACCCTAGTGAGAGTCAAGGGTCATCGCGCCGTCTTGCTGTGACTGATGGAGTTTAGAACTAAAATGACGAAGGTATCTCAAGATGGCTAGTAATTCCTCCACTGCTAGGAATGATTTTTTCAAAGAGGTTTGACCGTCCTGTCCCTTACGAAGTACATCCAGAAAAAAATATAAAAAATAGGGATGTTCATTACTAACTCTTAAGATAGCTCAAACCACGATGCGTCGCCATCAACAATCTGTCCGTCCGTGCATCTGACAAGAGAGCAAATGCCAAGGACTTAATCAATGTGGTCGAAGACCTCTCTGCAATTCTAGATCGGCAAATTTCTACCGACGAAACTGTTTTGGATGAGAAGCTTGCTGATTACATCTTTTTCCCGCTCTCCAATATCCTGCGGCACCAACAGGAATATCCTATCCGGTTAACAGAGTTGACAATCAGATGCCTGCGGACATTAATTCATCATGGGTGGAAGGCTAAGATTCCTACTGAACTTTCCCAACAACTCCTCATATTCCTTACCTTCATCATTGGTGGTGTTCCCGGCCAGGAAAGGAAAGATCAGATTCCGGAGGAAACAGAACTGGAAGCACTCAAGGCGTTGACCGACTTAATTAAAGCTACTGGTTCCTCCCTTACTGGAGCAGCGGCATTAGTAGATACAAACGCAATACCTTCCTTGGGACATGCCATCACTGTTATACTAGATAGTATTACGGATGGCAAAATTTCAGACATTAGACTTGAGGGGTTAGGAGCGTTAGAAGCGCTTCTGGTCGCAATCAGAGACCAAACTGCATTGGCCACTTTTCTCCCCGGGATAGTATCATCTCTCAGCAGGCTGCTCACGCCACCTGCGGCATATAAGCATCAGAGGAGAGTCTTGGTTGGCGGTATTAATGCCCTGAAAGATGTACTCACCAGGGTGCTAGGAGATATAAAGGTTATGGGGATAATAAAGAAGCAAGCAGCGGAAGACAGCGAAAATGCAAGTGAGGGCAAAGTTCTATCGCGAGCGTGGCTCAGGGCAACCGTATCTAAGGTAAAGCTTGCTCTTGCGAGTGTGCTGAAGTTGCGGAATGCCGATTCCGACGACATACGGTCCGCCCTAGAAAGACTATGCATCAGCCTTTTAGACGAATGTCATGAATCCCTTGCGGAATGCGCATCCATACTTGTCGAGAGCGCTATGATATTATCAAATGAAGAAAAGGAGAAATCGTTCTTTGAAACGAGTCTAGCTGATCTAGCTAGGATCTACCCGGAACTCGGAGACACAATCAAGACTACAGTATACAACTGGGTTACAAGCCTTCCTCGGATAGTCCAATCCAGCGATGACAGGATCAGACAACAAGCGATTCGGAACCTCATCAAAGGTCAGCATTTTATCACAACGCTTCAGATTGACTCTTCTATTCTAGATGACTCGCTGGCTGCCTCGCTGAGAGATAGCACCACTGCGCTTGTCCTAGCATCGAAATCAAGTGGCATGTCGGAGCTTGCTTCAAATGCTATTGAACTGAACATGGATGTGATTAGGCGGGATGGGTCCGATACCTTTCCGCCAATTCTCATCGCACAAGAAACAGAAAGGTCTACGCGAACGGCACTCCTCGAATTTATCTCAAAAGCCGGATCTATCTCTCAGCAAGGTAAACTGGCTGATGATTTACTGGCTTACGTTCGCGACTCTACGGGGCCCAGCCAGGTTGTTTCGTATTGGTTAGCCTTCGAGTTGATCAAGTCGAGTTTATCTCAGTCCTCCGACCTAGATGACTTCCTTGACTTGAGCTCCGCAAATGGAATCACAGATGAGAGTGAGCCTATTTTTCAAGAACTCTACTCTTTCTCTGTCGCAGTCTTAGATTCTCAAGCCGAGGCAGAAGAAGTCGACTGGCGACTACAAGCTCTGGCGTTAGAAGTCACTACTTTTGCCGCTTATAGGATGAAAGAAAGCTTTCGCCCGGAGCTCATTGATGTGCTATACCCTATCACGACATTCCTGGGTTCTGGGGTGCCCAAGTTACGGGATCATGCCATCATCAGTCTTAATAGCATTGCCGCGGCATGCGGATACTCTAATGTCACAGACCTGATCATTGAGAATGTTGATTATATGGTTAACTCGGTATCTTTACGTTTGAATACTTTTGATATCTCCCC
The DNA here is from genome assembly GCA_022478815.1 of Daldinia bambusicola. Lineage (NCBI taxonomy): Eukaryota > Fungi > Ascomycota > Sordariomycetes > Xylariales > Hypoxylaceae > Daldinia > Daldinia bambusicola. The sequence goes on from MU284071.1 coordinate 562,064, forward strand.
TGCGTCGACACAAGTTTTACGAATGATGATAAAACTTACCGGCCCGAAATTAATACCATATCTCGACGATGTGATCTCGTCCATCTTCGCGGCTCTCGACAACTATCACGGATACACTTTATTTGCGGAGAGCCTGTTTAGCGTCCTCGTCGAAGTAGTCCAGCAGGGGACACGCTCCGATCATTTACTTCTAGATGAAGTAAAGTCATCGGCGCAGAACCACAAGAAAGCTTTACAAGCAATTGCCACGATCGATAACCTCTGCGATATTCTCTCCAGTCGGATAGAAAGACAAGAAAAACACCGGCTCGAGGAACTCAAGCACGAAAAGATCGAATCTCATCCAGAACGTCCCTGGAAAGAGATAAATTCGGCCGCGTCTGACGCTAATGAAGACGAAGAAGAACCTAGCACTGAAGTCGAAAAACCCCCACCACCGAAAACTCCCACATTCAAAATTCTCACCCGTATCACCGACCTAACGCAGCATTACCTCACGTCACCCTCGCCAACGCTACGGAAGTCACTCCTAGATCTTCTGGCTACTGTTTGCCCGGCACTCTCGCCTGACGAAGATGCATTCTTACCCCTCGTAAACTCAGTCTGGCCCGTCCTAGTCGAGAGACTATACGACCCGGAGCCATTCGTCGCAATCTCGGCCTGCAAAACGCTAGCTTCGCTCTGCGCGAGCGCGGGCGATTTCCTCAACACGCGGGTCAAGACGGAGTGGTGGGACAGGCTCGGCGGGTGGTGCAGGAAAGTCAAGGCGGACGCGACGCAGTCGAGAAGCAAAGGGAAAGCGAAAACCAGAGCGGGTCGCGACGACAAGCACGACCGCGATATACTGATACCGGTGCGCTCCCGCAACGGTGGTGTCGAGGGCAAGGAGCCGAGCAGGGCTGTCGAGGCCGTGCCGAGCAGCGCGGGCCTAGGCAGATTCACCCAGGCCGCGCAGACCTGGGAGGCGGTGCAGGAGCTGTTGGTCGCGGTCGTGTCGTTTGTTCAGATTGATGACGACATATTCGATCAGATACTCCTGTTGCTGGCGGATATATTATCTACGAATCGCGAGGCTAGGGCTGCGCTGGAGGCGGTAGATCCCGACGCCGTGTGGCTCTTGATGTATGAGCGAGGGATGGTAGAGCCAATGGAGAAGCCTGTATTACCTGGGGTTGCTTTTGTTGATCTATGGGATGCGTAGCAGCGTAGGTACCTAGGCAGGAGCAGTGAAAAGGATTTAAACTAAACGAAGGCACGAATAATTACGCCGGTACTGACTAGCTGCGTCCTTGATCAAATAAGCTATTGCAAATACGACGTGGGCGTGATTTAGTGTCGTCGTAGGGTGTATTATGTGACGCGGCAAGAGTTGCATGGCGCTATTTGAATGTTCAATATCTATTCGATGCAGTACGACTGGGCCCTTTCCCCTCCTACTGCATGTACGGACGCCACTGAGCAACAATCCATTGCCGAAGCTGTTCTTTCATTGAGGGAGCCAAGCATACATCGTAGCAATCGTATTTTAGGTATTTTTCTCAATACGCTGCCTTGTTCATGTCCTTAACTCTACCTAAAGTACCTACATGTACTTCAGGGTGTAAGTGGATAGCAACCCGCAGTAGAAAGTGAAGTGATAAGTTAGTTCATTTGATATCCGTATCTGAAAACAGCTCTTGAATAATCGTAAATACGAAGGATATATTCTTCGGTCCTATTCCCTCAAGTTACATAAGAAGACAGGTAAATATAGCGATGCCTGACATTGGTGTTTACCCACGCCGCTGGGTCTTTTTGGTCGTTTCCATTAGGTAACATATCCATTAACAAACCATTCCCGGTTTATTTCAGAAGAGCCGCAGAGTAACAGACATCACATGTTAAACCTGTATGTACATAACTCTCTCTAGAAAGTTGCCAATTAAGAAATGAATTGATCCAGATATAAAAGCTTGCTATTAGATTAATACTGTAGCATCGACTGTATTACCTATCATCAAACAGTGACACTCAGTGGGCATATTGCAACCCCTCCCCCCCTTGTTTATGGCAGCTGCCATCTTGGTTATGAAGCGCAGCTAAGCCAAACACTCATTCAACAGAGGAGGGGTATTTGTTTAGCAAACACAACAGCTGGGTAAGATATGTCTTTGGTCGTCACGGGGTGGAGATCCCCTCTGTAGGAAGAAGAATCCTTCAGACAAACACCGCTGAAAATGAGGAGTTTCTTATATATCTTACGTACTTATTCTTGGAGGCTAATGATTGCTTGCTTGCTACCTACACTCTTCAGTTCTGATTGTATCTTGTCGCACACAGTTTTGGCATGGCCTGATTGATAGATAGGTAGGTAGGTATTGGCCAAAATACATATAGACATGTAAGCCGGGGTTCCCCATGTGTCACGCTCAAAGTAGAAGACCTGAGAAACAGACGTTATCTTATGCACCTAAGATAGAGCGATCTTAAAACTTTCATGTTTGTCTGTCAGCTTATAATATTCTAAAATTTGGGGCTGAATGAAGATTACGTAGGTAGGTACCTCATAACATAGCCTTCAGGTAGATACCTACCTAGGTAGGTACCTAATGTATCATGTGTGCTAAGGTAGGACATCTAAGGAGGTTCTCGGACTATTGACGCTTTAATTGAATAGATTTTGCCTTCGCAAGAAGTGCTCCTTTAAGAATTTTCCTCCGGCAAGCCTGGTTCGTCGACGGGAATTAATATATGCAGCCAGCCGTGGCAAACACGTTATTCTTAAGCCACCGTCAGTCAGTCTCAGAGGCGCCACCAATCTGACAGAGACCCAGGAATCCTTTTTACCTGGTCGCGTGCTGTCCTTACTTTCATTTATATTACCTGCCTACCTACTAGCCAGCCTGCCTTAGCTCACGAGTATGATCAGGGAATAGGGTTACAGTTCCTATCCCGACTAATGGATGTCTACCTTCAGATAGTCTTGCAATAGGTACCGTAGTAGGAGTGATAGGCAGTCTACATGGAAGTATCAAGCTTTATCTATTGTGTTACATCAGGTAGGTACTGCATATCTCCCATGCAATCGATCAAGTAGAATGATAAATGCGGCTAGGCCTTACCTGCCTCTCATCCCTCAGCGCCATGAGGATTCCGCCTTATCCTGTATAGCAAGGGTCTAGACCGGTAGATTTGTACATGCGGATTATATAGAAGGACCATGGAATATCCCGCTCTCAATTATCATAGCCGCTTTTTTTCTTTTTGCCTTTTTTCTTTTTGTCATTCTACGCACTCGGTACTTATCCACAAACACACCAATGGAGTGAATCCTATAGTATAGAGAGGAACAGCTCGATACTCGCAAACATGTCCGAGGATACCGAGAAGGAAGTCAGTAATGGTAATGTAGTGGCTAACTCGCGTCCTTACGCGGCCGGGGGAGGACATGACGAGGAGGTCGGCATAGTCACCCAGGCCGGGCAGCTTCGCACGGATCTGAGGAACCGCCACATGCAGATGATAGCAATCGGTGAGGAATTTCCTACCTAACCTAGAAAGAGTCATTGCCTTTCGAAGAGCCGTGTTGAACTCACTAATGCGACGGAATACCGATAGGTGGCGCCATTGGAGCCGGTTTGTTCATCGGGTCGGGGAGTGCTCTATACCACGGAGGACCAGCTTCCTTGGTACGCCTCCCATTTTTAACCTCTTCGGGGACTACGGACTATGCCGCTGCTTGTGTACTAACAATGCAGCGAATTTAGGTCATCGGCTACCTTATCGTCGGCATCATGCTACTATTCACCATGCAGGCTCTCGCTGAGCTAGCAGTCATGTATCCCGTCAACGGGGCATTCTACACCTACGTCGTGAGATTCGTCGACCCGGCTTGGTATATATACCTACCCATGATCTTCGCCTCGTGATCCGTTCCTTTTCTTTTTCTAACAGTTGAAATTCCGTATAGGGGCTTTGCCACGGGGTGGAACTACGCAATCGCATGGCTGACGGTGCTCCCCTTCGAGCTGATCGCGGCCGGCATGACCATCGAATTCTGGCGGAGCGACCTCAACATCGCTATCTGGGTTACCGTGTTCCTCGTCATCTTGGCCTTGATCCAGATATTTGGCGTGCGGGGCTACGGCGAAGGTAAGGCAAAGACACAGGCGCAGGGAAAGGCTGTAATATTGAAGAAAAAGATCATCATATGGTGCTAATGGCTAACGGGTACAATAGTCGAATTCGTCCTTAGCATGGTTAAAATTGCGGCCTGCACAGGTTCGTATAGCGGTGGTTATAAGCACGGATATACCTCAACTAATTTGTGGTGTAGGCTTTATCATATTAGGGATTATAATAAACTGCGGCGGAGTTGGCGATAGGGGCTACATAGGCGCCAAATACTGGCACGACCCGGGTGCTTTCCAGAACGGCTTCAACGGCTTCGCGGGCGTCTTCGTCGTAGCGGCCTTCGCTTTCGGCGGCACGGAACTAGTCGGTCTAGCAGCTGCCGAGTCGGTCGATCCCCGACGCGCGATCCCCATGGCTTCAAAACAGGTCTTCTTCCGCATTGCCTTCTTCTACATCGTCAATCTCTTCATCCTCGGTCTGATACTGCCGTCCAACGACGAACGCCTGGCGCAGTCGACAGGCTTCAACTCGAGCTATTCCCCGTTTGTCCTGGCCATCCAGGACGCTGGCATCGCTGTCCTGCCGTCGGTGTTCAATGTGGTGATCACCGTTTCCGTCATCAGCGTTGCTAATTCGTGTACCTTCGGCTCGACCCGTACGATGCAGGCGATGGCCGAACGGGGCATGGCGCCGCAATTCCTCGCGTACGTCGACAAAGCCGGTCGGCCCTTGTATTGCGTTGTAGTTCAACTCGCGTTCGGACTTTTAGGTTATATTGGCGTGGCATCGAACGGGTTAGATGTGTTCGACTGGCTCCTCTCCCTTTCGGGGTTGTCTTACTTGTTCGTATGGGGATCGTGTTGTCTTGCCCATATCCGGTTCAGATTGGCTTGGAAGAAGCAGGGACGTAGTCTGAGCGAGATTCCCTATAGGCCACCTCTGGGAATCTGGGGTAGTGTCATCGGCTTGGCCCTTAATATTATCTGTTTGATTGCGACTTTCTATAACGGGCTTTATGTAAGCTCAACTCATCAGTTTCCCCCCTTTTCCTTCCCCTACTGAGATGTATGGAGCAATACAACTAACTTGTTCGGCTGTTAGCCCACCCCAAACTCGCACCCCGAAGCTGCAACGTTCTTTCAGAAGTATCTCGCGGCGCCGATAGTCATTTTATTGTATGTGTTCTGGAAGATATGGTCAGGTAGCTGGAGGCAGATGTGGGTTAAGCTTAATGATATTGACCTGACGGCTGGAGCTCGCCCCTTGGAGGTAGAGGAGGAGGATAGGATCATGGAAGAAAAGACGTGGCTTAACCTACCTTTCCGCATATTCAGGGCCCTCTTTTGAGCGTTGATGGTGTTACTTGGGGTAGGCTCTACTGATGGGATTCGGCGTGTTATGACTATGAGATATCTTATTTTATTAGGGCTTAATCTGATCTAACTATTACTATCTCATGTTACCCTTAGTGAATTTATAATGTCAATTTATATATCAACCTTAGGTACGTATATAAGTAATAAAACCCTACAGTGCTTTCATGATAATTGTGCCCTCATTATCCCGCAGAATGAAGGATAGGGTAGCTTTAAATAGCTACCCAATGCAATAATATGAACCAGGCGAGGTTCATGAGAAGATCCGATTTGCCTCTTTGGTTCTGTCCTCGAGTACGAGTTTAAACGCGATATGAAACGGGTGTCAGTTGTGATTTAGTTATATCTTAATTAGTCCTCGGAAACCCGTAGTTGGTTTCAAAATATTTAGGTAACCTCAACCCTTAGAAACAGAGTGTTATATGCCGCTCGTCAATTAAACATCCCCGTGAAAGCGCGGATACTATTCAATTACCCTTTCTGTAAACGCCTTTCCACTTCTAAATCTCTTTCTGTTGAGGTGTTGCCACTGACATAGTAAGTGAGGTTCGTAAGAATAAATGCCACCTCTTCAACGCTAGGACACCCCTACACCTCACAACACAAACGGTCGGTCAAACATACATAAGTGGGTAAGTGAGTAGGTACAAGTAATGAACATAGGACGAGACACGTCTTTCTAGCTCATTAATATTTAATTTATAAACCCAGAGCTCCCTTGTTGCCTTATACCGCCTACCTTCTCCCCCTATTTTCTACCTCGGCATCCAGGTCTCGTTCGACCATCTCGATAGAACTAAGGCTCGGGAACCTCTTAGTAAAGTCTTGGATGTAGTCCTCCTTCTCTTTGAAAGACATATCGAGGATGGGCCGGCCCGGTAACCCTACACCCGCGAGGTGCTCGGAAGAGTCACGGTGGGCGGGGCCTGGAGACTGCTGTGTCGGCGCAGCTTTTGGCGGTGATCGAGCACGGGCGTTTCCTGTGGGCAGTTTGTTGAGATGCGTAGGCTTAGGTGGAAGGGTTGGTTTAGCAGGAGAGCTTGGATCGGGCTGAGCACGGCCTCGGGCAGCGGCAGATGGATCGGTCGACGTAGGGACAGGCTTGAGTGGAGTAGTGCCTCGTCCACCAGTGAAGTTTTTCGGGGGGACCTCAGGAACTTGTTTTTCCACCCGACTTTTGGCTGAAGCTGCGTCTGAGAACTTTCCGTAGCCGGATGCTGTGCGCTGTACCTGCTGGGAGGACTTCTGCGACTCGTCTAGGAGATTTTGCACGCGGTTCTGTATGCTTACAGCTCGGGAAACACCACCGATACTCTTGGGGAGCGGGCCCGATGGACCACCGGCATCCCGGGAAGCCATTCGCTGCTTATATTCAGCAGCTGCGGCCTCCACCCGCCGCTCTTCTTCCGCAAGAGCCTGGAGCTCAAGCTCTCGCCGCATTTCTGGTGTTAATTCAGCCTCACCAAGATGCCCATCATCACTACGGCCATCAGTTGCCTCCGATCCCGCAATAGGTGTCAGTTCGTGACGCTCCATATCCTTGAGTGGGGATGGTGTTCGCGCACCCGATCCCGAAGGGTTGCTTTCAAATCGTTTAAAAGCATCGCCAAACCTCCCAGCTAGAATGTTCTTGGTACCGGTCAAGGAAGTTAAACTCGAGCGCTTCGTGTGTTGCTTTATAACCTTTTCCTTCTTTTTCGCATCAGAATCCTCCATCGACCTGAGGAAGTCTACGTTTGATTCTATTGTTGTCTCATCCTGGGGTTCGAGTCTGGGCGATGAGGCGTTTCCGAGTAGATTTGGCGAATAGCTAGGGGAGCGAAGTGGCCTTGGTGCTGCCTCCCGTTCGCGCAGGTAGTCCATATCAGATTCAAGATAAGTACTAGCAGGCCTAGGACGTCCTCCAGTAACTGAAGTTTTAGATAGGAATTCGAGTTGTTCGGCGCTGGGTCGGCCGCTTTCTAGAGATGGGCGGGATGAAGATGAGTGACGAGCATGTCCTGGTGGTGGTTGGACGGAGTCAATGCGTGGTGTTGGAGTAGGTCGGAGCGCATAACTTATATCCGGGCGTTTCTGGCCAGTACCTATAGGTTCCTCCTGTCTAGGCAAACTCGATGGATAGTGCTGGTCTGCCGAATGGAATCGGTGGATCGGAGGGTAATCTCTGGTTTGCCTTTCAGGGGGAGGAGTACTAGTCATAGTTCCGGTCGAGACCATGGTCGGTTTGCTTAGAATATCTTGAGGGGTTTGCGGCGGAGGGGAAGAAATGGCCTGGAGCTCAGGATTACTAGATATTATGGCTGAGGCACGACTCATCTCCACAGGCTGTTTAGGGGGCGCCGAACTAGACTTGTTGACTGAACTAGGTGGAGGCGATGATCTTTTTAAGTCCGTTACAGCTGCTACTGACTTCACTCGGCTCAGATCTGTCGATTGCCTTTGACCTGTTGGGATCGTCCCTACCGTAGCTTGAGGTTTAATGAATGCTTCTTCGGCTAGCTGAGCGGTAACACGCTGGCTTAGATGCTTTTGTGGATCTGCTGGAGATGTTGGGCTATCAAAGTCGAATTTAGTACCTTGGTCATGTAAGAGGGAGAATTGATCAAGTGTCGGAAACCTAGATGATAGCTCATCTGCGTCGGCGCCGGGTCCCGTTTTAGAGTCGAGCGCAGCAAATGGATCACCACTTGTGATTCTCGCTGGAGAGGGGCTTGGTTTGGCCGCCTGTGCTGGGACGGACTGGTTGGAAACTGTTGGTCTACCGCGCCTCATGGGTGTAATCTCTGGGATTGCTTGAGTTTGTGGTTGCTGTGGTGGAGAGTACACAGCACCTATAGCCGGAGTTCCCCTCGGGTCTTTGCCAGCAGTTATTTGATTCTCGCTTCTCTTAGCCTCTAAATGAGATTGTTGAGAATAAATCTAAAAATATGTTAGATCAATGTTACGAAGCTAGGGAAATCAGACGTACATCATGTATAGGTACTTCACGTCCCTGCATCCGACAGCTTTCCCGAAGCACTTGATAAATGTTTGGTCGGGATCGTAGATCTTCCCGCAGCATGGATGCTTTATGATATTTGCTTAGTATAAAAATCCCAGTGGTGGATTGTACGCCTTACCGATCAATTGCTTTAACCTATCGGAGAATATCGGGTAATTAGGAAATCTGAAGCTTGCGTTCAAGATGGCAAGCTGCCCTTGCTCCTCAAATGGCGTAGTATAATAACAGAGCTTATAGAGGAGAACTCCCAGAGCCCATATATCCGATTTCTCATCTATTGGCTGCTTCCGATAGACGTCGATCATCTCCGGACTCCTGTACTGTAATGTGGTATGTCTTTGGATATCCTCGTCTATCATGCGGCACTCTGCGACAGTTTGCGGTGCAGGTCTCGGAGGGGCAGCTGAACCAAAATCACATAGCTTAAACTTCCTCTTGGATCCATTTACGGTGATGAGGACGTTCTCGACTTTCAAGTCTCGGTGTAATAAAGGAGGCTTGAGGTAATGCATACAAGCGACACCCTCCGCAACATCGGAGAAAATATTTAAGATCTCGGGTTCGGTAAGACGGTGCTGCAACCGGGTATTCATAAAGTCGATCAGCCCCCCGCCATTACAGTATTCCATCAGCAGGAATACTTCATATCCACTGCTGCCCTTGAGTTCAGATGCGTGTGAATCGATATATGTAACAATTGTTTGGTGCCCCTTAAGCCGCTTCATCGTCTCAACCTCTGTCCGCATCCCACGAAGAGTCTCCTTATCCGGCACAGCAACCCTCTTCAACACAGCCAGGTCGGTTCCATCGACGGGGCGTGGTAACTTGACGAGATATACATGTGCAAATCCACCTTCGGACAGGTATTTCTGAATCACCACTCTATGATTGCCGACCTGTATCTTAGTGCCCGGAGCAAAGGTACCAGCAGGAGCGGAGTGTCCATGGATAGGCATCTGAGCATGGTTTTGCATTGGCGCGCCATAAGCGGCCTGCTGACCAGGGCGAGGCGTTGCCATTGGCATTGTATTGCTATAGGAAGCCATACTGTCGGTTTAGGGAGGTGTATATCGCTTAAGGAGATAGGAGACGGGGAGACGGGGGAAAATGGGCAGACGAGGTGGAAGTCGGTAAAGGGTTGGCACTTTCGGGGGGTTCTTCACGTTTGTGGCATCGAGGCAGATTAGCATGCGCCTTGCAGCTATAACGGACGCATATCTAAACAGACAGGCGTAATAAGTATTAGTTTAGTTAAATAGTTAAATAGTGTATCTATTCGTGTAGATACAACGTTAGAAAATGATGTTCTAAGAAACGCTTTGTGTTGTTAGTATTTAGAGTTCGATACGGGTTAAACGTGCCAGGTGGTGAACTGGACGTGGTGCACTAAAACTGTACCGCAGTAGGGGTTGTTAATCCATAAAGTCGGTCCCTTTTCCCATTTGTCTAGTTGTTTCGTAACAGCCTGTGCCACCTGTAATCGACCCCGTAAATCGACCCCACCAGATCCCCTAAGGGGGTACGGAGCAAAAGAAACCTCAGCATAAATGCATAACCCGATAACTAAAACGTAACCCGCAGATATGGTACTTAACCCAGGGGTATTCAGGGATGACTAAGTTTGGATTTTGGATAGGATCCATTAGGTACGAAGTAGTTAGCGAACTGCAACCAACCGCTGCTACCTCATAGCCTCATAATGCATCCATCACCTCAAAAATGCAAATCATAGGCACCTGATGTAATACAACACCAGGCACAAGTTACCAGTGAACCAATGAATCTTCTTACTACCAATTTGAATGCCTGATATAATAACGGTTATATCTTAGGTACTTTATCATGTTCAAACACTATGTCAATGATCTCGAAATCCCAATGAATCACTCTGGTCTACATATTATATTACACTGTTCATTCACGCGTGGAGATCCATATACCTCCTTTAAATTTTGGCCTTTCAATTGGCTTATTCAGAGTCCCCATCACCATTCCCTCTTCCACCGCTTGGACCCCCGTTACCACCGTCAAGAAGCAGTTTAGGCTTGATGTAGTCTTCGTCTAACTGTCTAAACAGGGCCTGGGGATCCTGAGCGGTAAGTAATTGTTTAATAGCAGCCCTTGCAGAAACAGGTGCTGCCTCTCTATGGCCTGAAGTTGGGTATGAGAAGACGCCTTCCTCTTCTGACGTCCCGCTAGGCGTAAGAATTGGGCTGCGCGGCGCTTTACGGGCTGGGGGCGGGAGATCCGATGTATCAATGTCGCTCCCAAGATCTGAGTCCGTCACGTTACCACTGCGCCCTAAGAGATCTGCTCGTTCAACTTCATCACCAACTTGCCGGGAACCTTTACGGCTCGAACTCGTAGCACGTGATGTTGGGAAAGACGGTGAACGATGGCCTGATACATAACTTCCACGCTCTGGTCCCGCCGGCTGCTGGAGTCTCCCAGAATCCACCCGATCAAGACGCACCGACCCATTTCTCTGCCGGGGATTGTACCCGATTCCGGTTCCAGATCTTTTATAATAAGAGCCTGATGGTGCAGCCTCAATATCAAATTCGTCGTCGCTGTCAACTTCTTCCACAACGCCCGTTCTAATACCTAATATCTCCAGCATTCGCGCCGTAGTACCACCAAAGATGATCACAGTGAGCACTACCACAACAAGTACAGTAGCTTTCAGTGCATACGAGTTTTTCCCGGTTAATAAAGCGGCCAGCGCTACGCCAACGGCTCCTCGTAGACCGGCCCAGAATAGCATTGCCTGGTAGCTATATGGAAGTTCATCGTTGACCTCCTTGCCCCGACGCCGTGCCCGATAATGGTGAAACCAATTGATAGCCCTAGACAACGGGAACACTGCTACCCATCGCGCGGCACAAACGGCGACGATGGTGACAATTATCAGGGGCGGTTGAAACTGGAGGTCATTATCCGTGAATAACGACAATCCTAGATAGATGAAGATGAAATTTTCGGATAACTGGGCCAGTATTTGGAAAAAGTACTTAGTACTAAGCTGTGTCCGTCGTGACATGTTGAAGTATGCATAATGCTTAAGAGTAATACCACAGAACAGCAGAGACACGATACCTATTAGGAATTAGATGCTATTTATAAATGGAATAGGATATGAAATTTGGGACATACCTGACATCTTTACTGCTTGCGAAAAGAAGTAGCTTGCATATGCGATCAGCACGATCAAACAAGTCTCGATTTGAGGGTACCTCCTGATATAGGTGAACTTCAAAGCAAGCGCAGTGCCAACGCCAACCAAAACCCCGATGAACAAGCTACCAAAGAAGATGAGCAAGAAGATGCCCACACCTTCGAGGAAACTCAAAAACCCATATGTGCCTGCAGAATCGCTACTATACTTCTGCGCGGTCTCAAAAATGACAATCGCAATAGCATCGTTCAAGATAGACTCGCCAAAAATAACAGTGTACAGTTTGGGATCGACTTTATAGGTATTGAAAATGGCCAAGATCGTGACTGGGTCTGTAGCAGATAATGTCGCACCAACGGAGATGGCATCAACAAAACTCATCTCGAGCCCTTCGAGCGGTATTCGAGTATATAGCCATAACAGCAGGCCAATTACTACGGCAGACAAGAAAGTCCCAGCGAAGGCGAAGGTAAGGATGGTGCCAATGTTTCGGAAGAAATTGGCTTGGTGTAACTCGTATCCAGAGTTTAAGATGATGGGCGGTAATAGTAAGTTGAAGAAGATTTGGTAGTCGAAGCTGACGAGTTGTCGGATAGAATGGCCGGTGCTCACTCTAAGAATTAAGCCTACAGTCATTCCTATTCGCCCAGAGTCAGCTTCGTGCTGTTCACCACGTTCACCCCATTTTGTAACCAACCAGCAAAGATAGAGATTACTGTTTCATGAACAGCTTGGACCTTCTTCTGCTGTAATATGTAGCTGGTAAAGAAGGCGATAATGAGGAGCATAATCAATATGAATAAGGCCCATGATGCGAATATTTCCTTCTGTCCCGAGTCGGCTTCTGTAATAAGCTGTTAGATTATCAGGTCGAGATGTATGGCTCGAGCCGCGCGAGCTGCAAGCCAAGAATTGCGAGCAGCGCAGTTAGGTAACAATATCATACCATCAGGATCCGTCTCTTCGTCGTCTCGTCCTATAGGGTATTACAGTTAGGTAAAGTTATATATATATTATGTAGCTGAATGATTTTGCGATGGGGTTTGACTTGGTTGACGTACGAGCAAGCTCCATAATGGAGCTAGCAATTTCTGTCAACATGATCGCGACAAAGACTTCGAGGACTTCAAGTCGGGTGTTGACGCTTCGGTTGGATATAAGCTTCTTGCTCCAAAGTGAGCACTAAGAATCGGGCGTGGCAGCGCATGAAACGTCGAGGGACCCGATGGCTCGGTGTGATGCGATGCAATGTGATGCGATGAAATATGAGGACGAGTCGAGGTCAAGGTCAAATTCGGGTTGTTGCGCTTAATTGATGTGAGAAGTTGAAATCGACAGTTTGCACCTTCTGCTATTCCTGGCTACTGATCGCTGATTGCGCCGCACTACCGCAAAATGTGTAAGTGGTACAGTATGCCTGCAGGCTTGGACCCACCTGTAAATATTCACCTACCTAAAGCGGGCTGAAGCCTGAAGCCTAGGTACCTGAGCCTAGAGCTTACTCCTGTTATAACAATAACTCTTTTATACCAATACCTCAATCAGCGTAGGTACCTCCGAGGCTGTTGGTAGCAGGGTTGCAAGATTAGTTAGTTAGTTTTTAGTTTTTTTTTAGTTACTAAACTAAAAACTAAAATACTAAAAACTAAAATACTAAAAACTAAACTAACTAAAAACTAAAAAAAATTTAGTTAGTTTAGTTTTTAGTTTTTAGTTTTTTAGTAACTAAATGAAGTTTTTTTTAAAAAATTTATTTTAATAAAAAATAAAATATATAAATAAAATAATAAATATTATAAATTAATATATTAAAAATAAAAAAAATATATCATTATAATTAGTAAAATTTAACGAATTTAATAATATAAGTCCGGGATTTTACTGAGTTTTAATTGAATTATTATGGATTTCTATTTAAATTTAAAATAAAAGCGTGCATCGGAGCGAATATTAATCCGAAAAAAAAGATTTAAACGCTATTATTTTTATTATTTTTGAATTAATTTAATAAAGTTTATCCGAGATTTTTCCGATTTTTATTTATTTTTTTATAATTAAATTTATTTAAATAAAAATTATTTAAAAATAAAAATAGGTGCATCGGAACGAATATTTATCCGAAAAAATAATATTATATAATATAATTTTTATTATTTTTTAATTAATTTAATAAAGTTTATCCGAGATTTTTCCGATTTTTATTTACTTTTTTATAATTAAATTTATTTAAATAAAAATTATTTAAAAATAAAAATAGGTGCATCGGAACGAATATTTATCCGAAAAAATAATATTATATAATATAATTTTTATTATTTTTTAATTAATTTAATAAAGTTTATCCGAGATTTTTCCGATTTTTATTTACTTTTTTATAATTAAATTTATTTAAATAAAA